>JARHVA010000140.1:1937500-2262500 GCA_037957365.1 Torreya grandis
ATTCCCCATCAATATGAACAAGTCCTTAGTCAACCTTGTCATGATCCTTACCAACCTCAATATGACCTTCATTAGTTACAATATGATCTTTTTCATCCAATAAAAATGGCTATAAATCCTATGAACCATGACAGCCATATAGCCCTTCATTTCCCTCTCCATATGGACATTATGTTATTTGACAATCTTATGAGAATGGCTATCAATAAACACCTATCTATCAACCTCAATATGAGCCCTATCATTCATTTCATGATGCCTATCAACCTCAAGAGTATTCCTATTAGAATTTTCATATTAAATAAGAGGTTTTTATGGGTTGTACACAAAGATATCATTGTCAAAATGCAACTCTTGTTCATGTAGATGTTACTCCTCCTAATCAACCCAATAATTCACTTCCATTATAACTCACTACTGATTTATTATTTTCAAAACCCATTCACAAGCCTTATCCTTCATCCCACACTCCATCTCCAACCCCTTCACCTTCCACTACATCTCATTCTCTAGCTCCTTCACCTCAAATCCATGAGCCTATCCATCAAACCTACACTTCATTTATTCTCAAAGAGGAACCTATCTTGTTAGATTCAAGTAAAGAAGAAAAAATTCAATTCATGGTTGATCAAGAGGCTCTCATGAGTGATTTTGAGGAATAAATCACCATATGTACTCCCATTTGTGAACAAAATGATAATCCAATAGCTAATGTCTCTATGTTTGAAGGAATGTTTGTCCATGGAAAACCCCCTACATTTCACCTTCAACCTGATTTTGAGTTATATGTACCACCTCCACTAAATAGATCATCTTGTCCTCACCATATCACTCTTTTCATTGATAAACCTATGGTATGGGAACCTAAGGAGGATCATCTGGTTTACAAATAAATAGAGCTCTTGTTTGAATAAAACCTACCTCCTTGGTAGCCTCATTAGGATAGATCATATGATTTTAAAATGCCTAGTCTTAGCATCACCATGAACGAGAAGGAGATGGAAGATTTTGTATCCCTTAAATAAGACTCTACATCTGATCCAAATGTTTTATATGATCATCATAAACATGAAGTGAAAGGTGCTATTAAGAATGAAGGTCAAGTCATCCCTCAAGAAGTGGCAGTCAGAGGAGAGTTTCATGAGACCAAGGTAGAAGAAGTAGCTCTTGAAGATGATCATGAGGAAAAATATATATGGTATAAGTTCAATTCCATATGCAAGGAATTTTATTATTTTTTTGAAGTTTCTTCTTCTCCAAAAAATTTAATAGCTAATGATAAACCCAATCTTGTTGATGAGTCTAATGAATATGAGCTTGAATGTGCAGTCAAACACAAAGATGGAGCTATTTTTGCTAGTTAAGAACCAGCTATCATGAAGCCACTTCATGATGTAATGGATCTTGAATAACACCATCTTGATTACATCAGACATTAAGAAGATAAAATGGAAGATGCAATGGTTCTAGCTGATAAAGAGGACAAGGATGATTGGTAGCTACAAATGGAGTTACTTGAAGAACTTGAAGAGCTTTTCCAAATTAAAGGCCAAGTGTATGATAAGGTGAACAAAGAAGTTTCCATGGAAGAAAATGATCAATATTAGATAGAGTTTTCAAAGCTCCTTGATGATCTAGAAGAGCTTGTAGATTAGAAGAAGCCCAATCATGTTGGGAGCACCATGAAAGATAAAAGGTACACCTTGCTCAATCATCATTTAAGATTGCAATTGAGGATCCACATGACAAGGTTGAAAATTTTTGGATGAAAGAGGAATACTTATACATTACATACTTGTTTGAATATGGTATACTTGAGAGTATAGCAATTGAAGTGCCAAAGAATAAGTCTAATCCACAAAACATCTAATCTAAGTAGAAGCATGCTTTGCACCATATTCCATCTCATGAAGAAAGTGATGCTTCAAACTTCCCATTTGATATAGGAGGAAGGTATGATTGATTGTTAGTTGTACATAATAATTTGTTTCTTAATTCCCCTAAGTGCCTTGAGCACATGTGTGTGCCTTGTGTGTTTGCTTTCTTTATTGTGTATATATTTTGTTTTGTGTGGTTGAGGTAGTCGCTAGTGTCTTATCTTAATCAATGTTTTGTGGTTAATGGTCAAAATTTTATTGTTTATCTCATTCTTTATATGTAATGATCTTGATATTCAATATATGCATAAATACCCTTAAGGTAGGGAAACACCATATAACACTCCTTTAGGAAGGAATAACTCCACAATGTCTCTTCGAGGGGACAACCTCCGATATCCTCTTACAATAGAAGACTCAATGCTTACTTGATATCTTTACCATGATATTCATCCCCTATATATATATATATATATAACCCATGGATGGGTAACCTCCTAATCCAATGTAGGCTGACCATTACCCCATGTATTATTTCCATAAGTTACTCTATTATCCTAATATATTGTACCCATATAACTAAGTGGATGTGTGCCACATGTCAGCATCTCCATCAACCCATATATCATATCCCTAGGTACATAGCATTCCTTCCCTCCTTGACATGTTTCATCCCTGAAACATAGGAAGAAACCAAATAATGAGTGTGCTTCAAATTATTGCACACTTGTCTCCAATCTCGATCATCTAGCCATCCATATGTGATCTTAGCAGGTGATAGCTCTCCAAGCTTATTTCCAAATTTTATTGTGCTCCTCTGTTTGTGTTCATGATAATAATTATACTGCTTTGGTGTCCAAGCATAATTACTCTTCTTTTTATTCCATATACCATATTCCACTACGCTACTCAGATTCCAACCATGACCATAGTAGGTATTCTTCCATGCATAGTCATAGTGATTCCCCCATTCATTCCATGTGCCATAGTATTTTTTCTTTGAATTCCATGCATATCCATAATGATTAGAAATTTTATTTCTTGTATAGACAAAATGATTGTTGTTATGACACTTCCTCACCTGGTTCCATGATTGTTTCCTCTCATGATGATTTGGGTGTCTATATACCTCAACATTTTCCAATACTTTGACCTTACCCACCTTTGCTTCTACCTCTTCCACCTTTTCCTTCTTTGTTTCTTAAGTAGATAAGTGCTCATTTGTAGTGTGTCTTTATCTATATCATTTGAATCTTCAACATGTTCTTCATCACCTGTTTCCATCTCATCCTCATGATCTACCTGGATTGTTATTGGTGCCTTTTTCACTATGATATCTTGTAAAGTGATCTTCTTTTTCTTAGACCAAAACTTCATGAACTTTTTCTGAACATTAATATTAATTGTTCCCAAAGTCTCTAACCATGGATATCCAAGAACTATATCCATATCATCCATATCCAAAGCATAAAAATATGAATGCAAAACATATTTTTCCATAATGAGCTTCAAATATTCAAACATTGAAATATTCTTACCATCTACTTGAACCTCTTTGATATTCTTTGCTTGAACATGTAGATGCTTGGCCACATTCATGTTAATGAAGTTATACTTGCTGGTAGGGTTTATGGACACAACCACTTTCTTCTTTTGAATGCATCCATGAAATTGAAAAATTGACTCAGATTTCTTTGGAGCCAAATTATTTGAACCCTTCTTTTCTTCTTCTTCTTCTTCTTCTTCTTCTTCTTCTTCTTCTTCTTCTTCTTATTCTTCTTCTTCTTCTTCTTCTTCTTCTTATTCTTCTTCTATTGCTTCTTCTACTTCTTCTCTTTCTTCTTGTTCTTCTGATGATTCTTCTATTTCTTCTTCTTCTTTTTCTGTTTCTTCTTCTTCTACTGCTTCTTCTTTTTCTATTTCTTGTTTTATATCCCAACGATCTAAAAAGATCTGTTCCATTTCTTTCCATGAATAAAACCTTTCTGTATAGCTCAACTGATCAAACCAATCTAGTACAGGCCCAGACAAAAAAGGAGTTAATCGTCTTTGCCCAAAAGTTTTTCTAAAATGATTCTCTAAAAGGAGCCACCATTCTTTAGCATCAATATCATCTTCCCCTGAAAATATTTGCAACTCCATGATCCACAAAAAAATTAAGGTTCATGAAACCCTAAAATGTCAAAACTAATCCATAAAATTGTAAACAATCATTCCAAATAGCTCAAAAAAAATTGAACTTCTGATTGTACTTCTCTTAAATCTAATTACATCTCTAGTAAAAATTTCGAATAAAAATTCCCTATATTTTGGAAGATATAGCGAAATTATTATAAACCCTAAAATAGCAATAACTCCCTCAAAACGAATCAAAAACTCTCTATTTTTTTACTATGACTTATCTAAAATATTATCCATATCCAATAAAAAAATTGTGAAAAAATTCGCAACCAATAAAAAGTTATTGATGATTCAAAAAAAAAACTAGGGTTTCGCTCCACAAATTGCCCAAATCGAAGCTTTGATACCACTTGTAATGATCTTGATATTAAATATATGAATAAAAACCCTTAAGTTAGGGAAACACCATATAATACTCCTTAGGAAGGAATAACTCCACAATGTCTCTTTGAGGGGACAACCTCCAATATCCTCTTACAATAGATGACTCAATGCTTACTTGATATCTTTACCATGATATTCATCCCCTATATATATATATATATATATATATATATATATATATCTAACCCATGGATGGGTAACCTCCTAATTCAATGTAGGCTAACCATTACCCAATGTATTACTTCCATAAGTTACTCTATTATCCTAATATATTGTACCCATATATATATATATATATAACCCATGGATGGGTAACCTCCTAATTCAATGTAGACTAACCATTACCCAATGTATTACTTCCATAAGTTACTCTATTATCCTAATATATTGTACTCATATAACTAACTAAGTGGATGTGTGCCACATGTCAGCATCTCCATCAACCCATATATCATATCCCTAGGTACATAGCATTATATGACTCCTAAACCCAATGGACTAATAAGGCTACTGGTCTAGTTAGTATATCAGGCATACTACCCCTATGAGTCACTAATTTGTTGACCAAATTTGACTTTTAAGACAAATTGGGGCACCCCTAGTAAAAAGATTGACTTTTTAGGTCTATAATGGGGTATAATATTCTGTAATGAGGTATTTTATAGGTTAATTTATGTCAAATAATGTCATATTAGCTTTGTTAAATTAGCTTTTATGTCCTTATATCCTTTTTGGGTCATTTGAGGGGTCAAAATAGTGCATTTAATACTTTGTATAGGTTTATTGGGAAATATGCAAGTGTAAAAACATGATGTCATTTACAATGTGTCATTATAGGTCTTAGATAACTTAAACTACTGAAAATATGGTAGGTTGTTCAAAGAAAAGGTAGTTTTCTTGGCAAAAAGGGAGAAAAGGGCACTTATACAGCCTCTTTGAGAAGTGTGCCACTTGGAAAAGATGGAAATGTGACTCTCCAGCTTCCCCACACTCATCTCCATACTTAAATTGATTTTTAAGTGTCATTTATTACTCAAACCATTTTACTCCATTTTCAACCTTCTTAGTAAACTGAAGTGATACTTAGGTTTTTGCTCGGTACAAATAACACAATAGTTTCAAGAAAAATTATTTTGGGAGATGATATTACACTTATATACCTTAATTTTCATATCAATAAGTTTGATAATGATCAACCGTGCTTTATGAACCATCGCTAACAAGTTGGCCTTTCAAATATACCTGCTCATTCGTACCCCTATAGGTTTTGCTCCATTTTGGTCAAATTTGTACATACCAGTTAGTTATGTTGGCTCCAGACGATGTGACATTATTTTTCACATGGTATAAATTCTTTTTCTATGTCCCATGGTGTTTTTATGAGTAAATTAGTTCATGTTACAATAAGATCTCACCATGAGAAATTTTAGTTATGGTACTTCTTGTTTGCTGAGTGTTTTCTCTTGTAGGAGTCTCATATAACTAATAAATGGTTTTCCACAAATTATTGAGTCATATTACCACCTCCTCTCATGTTTTTATCCCATCATGGCATTATTTTAGTAGCTTATAAGCTTTTCATTCTCCATTTATCAACTTCATGCCTAATTTTACTTACAATCATGTATATGGGTTTGCTTAGCTTGTTCCTAGAGTTATACTCATGGTATATCAATTTTTAATACCATCAATAGTTTTAAAAATCTCATCTAGATTCTTGAAAAATGTGCAATTATAGTCACATGCTCAATTCACCATGTTAGACAGTCATGTGATACCCTTATTTGCTATTTTTCATATGCATACAAATGATTTTTAAGCTAAAAAGGGTGTATTGAAGCTAGTTTCAAGGTGTCTAAGCATGGAGATCATGAATTTGAGGATTTGAAGTGCATTCGAGTTGTTTGAGGCTATTCAACACCATGTTTTACTACATTTCATACCCCACCTGCATAACATAGTCAAAGCATTCACCTACAAGGTTCTATTGGCGTCATACCAATGTGTGCAAAGGTGAATGCATGTTCAAAATTCCTAATACTAATACAAGTTTATTAGAATTATTGAGGAAAATATCAAGGTTTATATTCATTATAGTTTCCATATTTCTCATACTACAATTCACTGCTAATGCACCAAAATATCCACCTACAAGTGGCCTAAATAGGGGCTTGAGATATTCTTTTGAGTGTTGAAGTGTGGTGGGACCTTACATGGATCCATTTCATATTGAAAGGGCCATGATATATCCACCCAAATTTTTATATGGATATTTTTATTTGAAGGTCACTTCAAGGAGATGAAGACTGTGATTTCAAGCCTATTTTCTTTAAATAGGCAAAACATAGGTCTTAAGGTTTTGTGGATAACATTTACTATGGTCACATGAGCTGTGGATGCATCCTAATCAACTTATTTATCATTCCTTATATATGAAAATACTTATAAAATAATATTAGGTTCATAAATTGAAGAGAGTGTGGAGGTTTAGAGCCTTGAAGTGACCTATAAAAACACTGTTTCTAGGCAATGTTATCTATAAGTGTTTAAATCTGAGCAACTTTTGTGTCAAATTGGTATTTAACCATGCCATAAAGGTGAATTAGTTTCATGTGTCTCAATTTAAATTTATGGTCACAAAGATCATCAATTTGAATGATATTTGGTGTTTATATCCCTCTACCTTATCGTCAGTCCATATACTGAGCCCATGTGTACCTATAGGCAGTCAATAGGTAGTAACTTAAATGAGAATTGTTTGAACATTGAAAATACATTTGGATTGGTTTACTTGAATTCAAAAAATCATAGATAAATGTTATGATATGTCATAAAATTTCAAGGAAGTCTCCTAAGCACTATCACCCAAGCCTCAAAGCCCTAAGTGCACCTACAGTCCTATGTGTGACTATGTAGGATAGTGAGCGAGTTTTATATGCTTCAAAGTTGTTTTAGACATTAATGATGATTAAAAAGTGAATTAAATTGAGATGTGGTTTTCAATTTTATATTAAATTATTTTCACAATCATTAATAGGTTTCAATAAGCTAAAATCACCTACAGGTAGGGGTAAAAGGGATATCTCAATCAACAAGGGCAGTAGAGAACCTAGTTTTGAGAAATTATGCAAAATTGGAGTGAAAAATGAGTTGTAAATACTTCATCATAGTTTTAATATAATCAATATATCCTAAGGAACCATTATTAAGTACAAAATATCTCAATACTACCTACAGGGGTCCAAAAGCAAGGTGTCACAATTAGGCAGAGTATCTCCTGAAGGACAATGACTAGATTTGGTGACTAAAGTAGTGTCTTAGTATTTCCAAAGAAGTAAAATAGTTTCAAACACATAAATTTTGACCTCATGGAATCCATTAGTGGTCAAATAAATCCATGATCAACCTTATATGAGGCAAGGTAACCTACAGGACCTAAAATGAGAAACATAGCCTATGCTAGAACACAGTCTTGATTGAGTCAAAGTGGAGGAATGTGTGATGGGTGGGAGAGATAAGGAGAGATAATAAAACTTTAATAATTATAATATCAACCTTTCAAGACTATCATAATTAATAAATCAAGAAAGGATAGGATCCCAAACATAGAAAACATAGTCAGCTTGAGGGAATCCTACACAATATACATTATTGAGGGTTTGTCTTAGAGATGAAGAGAGTTACAAGGTATATAATTTGAGTTAAGTGATAAATTTTTTTATAAATAATAAATTAAACTTGTATAACCCTATCCAATTCCTAGTTTTTATGATAAAATAGGGGAAATGCCCCTTGTTTTATCTCAGACAAGGGGCACTTTCCCATGCATAAACCCTGGTAGTCTTGGGGAAATAATTGATAAGTGGTGACTATAAGATTGGATGACCTTTTATGAATGTTATATAAGTTTAAAAACATTCATAAAAACATATATAACGAATTAATAAAGATTTAAACCAAACAAGGCAACCTATACTCCTAAGGTTACAGTCATGCATGATGGGCATTTTTAGACCTAGAAGCCAAATTGATAGTCACTATGACTTCTCACATGAATAAATATTTATAATGGATGGAAACATGTTTTAGGGATACTAATAGAGGTTTTTGAGCTATTTATATGTAGTTTAACCTACAAAAAATCACCTTGATCTTTAAAATCAAAATAGGCCTATTAGGCATGGTGAAGCCTAGTGCCCAAGTGGGTAGTCTATCACAATTTTTGCATGAAGTGAGAATTAAAACCTATTGTATCATGTTAAAAAGGTTACTACATGTATTCTCAAATATTTAAATTATAGTTAAAGTCATAAAAAATCATTGTTGAGCCTAAAACTCTCTCAAACATGCAAAAATGATGAAAACAAGTTCAATAAGAGGATTTCCAATGCTCATATCTTATATGATGATTTGTATGGATAATAGAAAAGTTCATAGGAGTTAGAGGAGATCCCTGGAAACTAATTTTTTGAAATTTTTAGCATATTTGATGTCAGGGTTTTATGAACCAAGCTTAAGACTCAAAGCAAGCCTAAAACCCTATTTAACCCTCAACCAGGACCCAATGGAGAAGATGAGCTTGGAAAGCTAGTAAAATTGCATATTTTGACTATGAAACCTATTGGAAGTTGAAGATCACTCACTCAATCTCCCTACCATGCCAACTATCTATACAGACTTGTACAAATGGGGTGTAAATTAGGCTCTTTTTTACCATTTTTAATGTTTTGCAAGTTCTAGAAGGAGTTTAGAGATGAAACTACTTTGGGTGAAAGATTAAGACTTAAGATAACTCCCCATATTCATTTCATTCCCTGAATCAACTTATAAGTTTGAAAACCATGTGTTTCAACTTGGCCAGTCAAAATTAGCATATTACAAAAGCTAGGGAGAAGTGTGAAAACTTCAAATGGATAGCATTTTAAGGTGTCCCTAATGATTCAAAGGACATGTATGGTATTTAAACATGTCAACCACTACCTTTTACATATTTTTATGGAAAACTAAAGGAATTTTGGAGGCCAAGTGTGCATGGTGCATGGAAGAGCAGTTTTCTAGATAGCAGATGATAATGGCTCTCTTTAAGAAGTTTCCAAAGAATAAAACATGAAATCAATGCATGGATGGGAATTTTTTAGAGCCTCCCATTCCATTATAATCATTAAACATTCTCCTCATTAGTTATTAGATGTCCAAATAGGTCCAATCATGTAGGCAGTTTTTTTGAGCCAGAATGAGGAGTTTTGTGCCACTATGCAAGACTTTGATGACTTAGATTGAAATTTGTACTTCATGACCTTGCATGGTTTGACCCATATCCTCTTCTCATTCATGTATAATTTATTTTCTCAGATTTACAATTGTCCTTGTGACCCTTGGACTTCTCTTCTTCTCTCTCTCTCAAGATATATAAGAGCTAGTTATTTTAGCCATTGTATTGGATGTTCCACCTGAGTATGGTGAAGCCTTACTCATTTGTATAATTTTTTATCAATAAAATTACTAATTTTTACCTCTTTCATGACTATTAATAGTTTTATTTACTTTAATTTTGAATTTTCTTAGTGAAAATGATGGATTCCTTAGCAAGTTGTCACATTCTCTCACCTATTTACAGGTTCTTCTTATAGGGCATGTGATGTGTTCCAGAAAATTTAAAAGTTAAAGTGAGTTAGTCTCTTCATTAGTGCCACTAAAGGACTCTTTTCTAGTCCTCCTATCTTTTCACATTCATCCATAACCCCACAATGTAACATTGATCCAAGAAGACATAGATTGGAGAGTGTATGTTTAGTTGTCCTTTGATTTCAAGTGTAATAAGCATATGGTTGGATGTCATCAATAAATTTGATGTATCACCTCCCTTAGATTAGTTTGATTTTATTTATCTCTCTCCCTTTTCACCCCCAAAAGTTAGTAGTAGTTACAATCCTAAGTGGTACATCAAGGGAGCTAGCCCTTTCTAGAAACTCACCTCATTCATTAGGCTACCCACAAGCCTAGAGGTGATTTCATTGTGCCACTTGGATGAGGACAGATTTTCATCTCCTCAAAGGGTGAAAATATAAGTGACAACAAGTGAATTATCTCAAACATGATAATGTAAATTTATTTTAGAATAATATAACCTGGATGTATCATGATCAAAGAAGTAGATGCCCCCAATGTCCACATGACATGAGTAGAGAGAAGGCCCAACATCTAAAAGTGCATAGATCAAGTATCTGTGTATGCCTATACCACACTTAAAATATGAATGAAACAAATGTATATAGAAATAAGTGATACATTATCTACCAACATGAAACCAACAACATATGTGCCAAGGAGCTAATAGAACTTGTGAATGTTACAAATATTTTTAGATTTTTAAAGTTTTTTTAATTTTTTGTTATTTTAAAATTATGACTCCTTGCAACCTTAAGTTGGATCCTTTACATTATTGGAATCATGGTTGGATAAATGTAAATTGTGCATGACATGTTCCTCATCACGATTGACATGTGTAGTAGAATAACCACTGATATCATTTCTAATATGGATCAATTTGCCTTCATGAGAAAAAGATATACCTTGCTGATTTTGCTCAATTATAGCTTCCATTTGATATAACCAAAGAGTGCCCAATGTCAATGCATATGGATATTTTTATGTCATAAATAAAATCCATGTTTGAACCACTTTAAGAGCATGATAAATTGGCATTATGATGTTGACTAGGAAGTATTTCCAACCTACTTTGTTTCATAAGTCTTTCAGATTAAATCCAAGCTGTTGAAAATGTCTTACATTGCAAGTAGTTTTTGTTCGTGTAGGATCGATATGGTTATGCCAAAAATAAGCACCACCTATGAATAATGTGATTGTTAAATCTTGTTGGTGTGGATGTTTTTTTCATAGGATGTGGGCCTTGGATTAGTCCCATATTGAGTAAATTTTGTAAATCTCTCGTATAAAGGTTAGGAACATCACATTTTTGTTCATAATGTTCATTTGGTAATTCATCTCCATCCTTTGTGTTAGGGATAAAAATTTGGTATTTATACAGGGATATGTTAAGCTCCTTTGGATGAGTAAGTATGGATGAATCATATATATGCACATCCACATATAAATGGGTAAATGACTCGTATTGTTTATGCAATGCTCTTTATTTTAACGGATAAAGAAGACCTCTATTAAAAATGAATTGCAACTCTAAATTTGAAGGTATAAGTGCTAGCTCATATGATGTACTTTTGAATCAAATAGTATAATCTTAAAGGGATTCATCATCATGTTGTTTATAAATTTGAAAATGCTCTAATGTAAGTTTTGGTACCTTATGGATATTGAAATACATGAAGAATGAATATTCCAAATGAGAAATAGTGGTTAAGTAATCCTTTGATAGGCTATAGAACTAATTATGAGCTTAAAATGCTCATATGAAATACCTTTAATAATAATTTGTCATATATTCCCCATTGAATACAATAATGTCCATAGTTAATCATGTTCTCAAAAGGATCTTTATGATTTTAAAAGATAGGTAAATCTAGAAATTCAAAACTATGCAGATAAGGATATTCAAGTATACATTTTGAAATAGGTTGATTGTTGAATGAGGTAACCTTTGCAATAGTATTATGGAAATCCATTTGCATTTGAAGTATAGAAACCCATTTTTGAATATCCCCAATAGTGCTCCTCATAGAAATAAGATACTCTATTAGAAAGGTGGTGATTGGCATAGGTGTTATCATTGATTTTAATCCACCAAGTGTCTTGAATCTAGGCATATGAGTATCATCATCCTCATGTATAATAAGTGCAAGTTCTAAATCATTGAATTTAAGATACATTGGTAACAGTATTGGATCTCTAAATTATGGTACTCTTAGTATGTCATCTAGAGAGCTTGGAACATTAGGAGTCTTTGTCGCCTTAGGTTTGTAATGTTTCTTTCTTCTTGGTGCCTTAATGTTACTTGGTAAGTATGTTATGATGTCTTGGTTAACCTTTCAAAAAAATCAATGTCAAATGAAGGGAACAAATAATCATCACCCTTGTGTAGACACTAGAAAACTACACTTCTAGATGTCGTAGCACACTTTTTTGACCCCCTTGATCCCGCTTGGGTTAAAATATTTCTTAACCCCATTAAAACACCCATTTACCCCTCACACACATTTAAATAAATTAATTAATTAAGCTAATAAAATACAATTTACACCTCACCCTAACTAAGCCCATGGCTAACTTAGTGACACCTTACCTTAAGACCATTTCTTATCCTAGAATTTAAGTCCTAACCTCCTAGACTATTTCTACCCACATGACCATGCTTCCTTAAATGAACTCGAACCATTTATAATGGTCTTAACTTCCAAAATTGATTGCAAAATACTATTTTTAGCAAGTTGGACCATTTCCACCTTGACTGACGCTGGTCATCCCTTGACCGATGTTGGTTGACCAGGACCAATATTGGTTACTTAAGGATGGTTCGTGACCCTTGCTTAAGAGGTTGAATCACTTGAGAAAGAACCAAACTCTTTTGAGAATCATAGATTTCTAGTGAACCAAAAAACCAATCCAGAGATCAAGAAGTGCTTCATCACCTCAAAACTAAGGATTCAAGCATTGTTACTATGCCCATTTTGTTTTAGGCTTCCAATCATCTCTCACTCAAATTCAAATCATCTTCATGCCATCAATTCCATAATAGCTAAGTATTTTGTGTTTTTTAGAAGTACAGTATTTGGTTTTATTATTTTATTGCTTTCACCCCTTTCCAATCTCTCCCCACACTCTCTTTCATGTTGGAGTTATTCAACTCAACACCCCTTTTTCCCACCAAATCCCTACTAACCATTTCCAATCTTTGGAGTGTTAAACCTTTGTGTTTAATATCCCTGAGTCTGCATTCCACCTTTATGACCATAAAATAACCTCCAGATAGCCCATAAAACCCCTCTACAACCAACCCAAAATCCATTTTTACCCAAAGGCCAAAACTATGACAATGCATAGTGATCAACATAGATCATCCTTGACTAACACCGATTATGATTGACTGGCATTAGTTACCCAATTATCGACATCAGTCTCTATGTAATTTTATTTTCCCAAAATAGCAAGTTAAAATTATCTATCAGTCCCAACCCAAAACCTTGTTTTTTCCCTTGTCATAAAATAGAGTCAGAAGTAAGTATCTGAACCACACTTTAACACTTTAGCAATTCTTTTACATAAGTTAATGTCATTTTGTTAAAGCAATCATTTTATTGAAAAGCATTTTATTACATTGTGTTAAATTAATTTTCATTCCTTTATGTAATCATTTCTTATCAGCATTTTTTAGAACTTAATTTGTTAAAACAAGTGGATTGACAACCTTCTAGTAAAGTGTTGTACTTCTTGGATCTAGCACTTGCTAGGCAATCTATTGTCCAATATTAATAATCAATCATGTTTTTAGTCTTATTCTTATTGCAGGTCATTCCTCCCAAGTTAAAGAGTACTTCACATCGTCTAGATCATGGAGTGTGAAACCACATCTAGGTTCATGTACACCTTCTCTATTTCTTTAGTTCTACTTATATTCAAAATTAAAAAGAAAATAATACAAAAACATAGTAAAACATTCAAGCATGCTTGATGGGACCCTAGATTTTTCTTGGGTTCATAGTTTTTTTATGACATTCTAGTTGCATTAGTGAAAAATCATTCATTGCACTTCTTTGTTTCTAAAACTAAAATGTTATTTTCTTCGGTTCTAAATTGAAAATCATAAGTTTCAATTTCTTCATTTCAAAATCAAAAGCAAGTACTCATTTTCTTTACTTTCTTGGAAAAGGGAAAATCATTTATTTTACTTTATTTCTAAAAAGTGAAAAGGCATTCATCCTAGGATTGGACTTGCATTCTCATTTTGCATTTAGGTGCATTCTAGTTGTCTTGTACTCATCCAAAGAAATTAAAATTTCCTTTTGGTTTTAAAATAAACCTTCATCCATTGATTTCTTCCATATTTTTGTCACATAGCTTAATTAGCAAGTCAATCGATCATACCAATCACTTCTTTTCCACACACATACCAAACCACTTACATAATTAATTCATCAAACATTACATAAGGGAACCAATTGGGATTTCATCACCTAGTGGTAACCTTCATCCCGACTATCCTACTTAGATTTCACCACCAAGGGGAGAACCAACTCAATATGTTGACTGAGTATAAATTTTGGTAATTGAGTATATACTGGCAAAGCACTCGACACCCTTACACTACGATGTATGAAGTAAGGTTGTAGGCCCCAATACCAAGCCACTTACTGATTCCAATATAGACATCTTTTGAGCCTAAACAAACCTAAAATTATCCATAGAATACTTCCTCTAGTACCTATTTCAAAAATCCAAGTGGAGTTTGATAATTTTTAAAATTAAGGCATAAGCCTAAAGTGAGATAAAAAGAATTCTTAGGATCTAATGTACTTTTAGTGTGTGTGATCTTGTTGAATTTTTATTCTTTTCTCTTTTTTTAAGTTAGTGAGTTCATTTCCATCAAACTTTTAAAAACTTCCACTATTTTATCACATGGTCTTGATACGGTAACAAGTTAGAAACCAAGCTAACCAAAACCAACCTCACCACCAACCTTCTTCCTCTTCTTCATCCATGGAGCACACTTCAGATGTGAAAATCTATCCTAACCATTTTAGGAGTCCTGATAAGCCCCATTCTTTTTCTTAAGGCGATATGGACTTCACTAACCTCCTTAACAATAACCCCATTTCCCTCCAACATTACCTTGCCACAATTGCCAATTGTTCCCCTACTTTGGTTCCTTTTATTGAACCACCTTATGTCATGCCTACTTACCTTATGTGGGATACTTCAGTTACCACCATATATATTACCCAATCCATGGTGACTCAAGCTTCCTCTTCCATAAGTAATCCATCTACTAGCGTTTCCCAAAACCAAGCTTCTCTTCCACCACCAACCAATGCCAAATCACCTTCAACTTCCACCAAACCCATAACTAACACTTCAAATGTAGGGACAACCCAACCCATGACAACTCAAGCACCACTTAGCATTAGGATGTCATCCACTAGTATGGTTTCCTTACCTCTTGCCACTCAAAACCCAACATCATATACACCTTTTCAAAACTTATTAGTTTCCATACCATCCACTCTCCCACCCATAAGTACAAACGTAACTACACATCTCAAACCAACCAACCCAACCATGTCTATATCTCAACAAATACCTACTACACCTAATTCAGGATATATCCTAAATCCACAAGGATATATTCCTCCCATATCATCCCAACCTTTCATGGCTATTTATCAATATGTGGCCTCCACCCAACCTTCTAACATGTAATATATTTTACCCTCATAGCCCCAATAACACGTACCCTATAACTATGTGGGTGCACCACAAACTAACATCATCAGAATATTGATGGATAGAATGATAACTCTAGAGACATTCATTTCTATAACTCACAATCTTTTATCCTATGATCATATTTGTAATTGACCCATTCACCCTTCCATACCAATCCATCCTTACCCCACTCAATGGGAACTTCCCAAATTCATCAACTTCCAAAGTAAAGAGGATTTCCAACAACATTTAAGAGCATTTATGCATGCATGTTATCTCATTGACTATGATGATGCTCTTCTACTCTGAACCTTCCCCATGTCTTTAACAGGACCTGCATTGGATTGGTATAGTTCCATCACTAGGCACTCCCTCTTTTCCTTCACCCAAATTAATCAAAATTTCTTGGATCACTTCTCCATCAACATCTCCAATAAATTACCCATAACTAACTTATATTCTATTTGAAAATTTGAGGATGAATCCATTACCAATTTTGTTGCTCAGTGGAGGGGGTTAATCAACCAAATTTTCTTCTCCCTACCACAACCAGAATTAATTGAACTTTACTCTTGGGAATGTGCCAAACACATTTCATCCACCCTACAAGTTCAAACATTAAGTACCTTTGATTAATCATTGACCATGGTGAAATTGGAAATTTGAGAAATTGATGAAATAAAACTTAAGATTAGGAATAAGAATGTTAGTTTCAAATATGTCGAAACTTCCTCCAAACCTTCAAAACACCCCAAAGCCAAAGGATTAGCCAATGTTTTTGTCATTAAAATGGATCCTCCTCTAGTGGTCAACCAATCCAACCCATCCACTTCTTCGAACCAAAATCCAAAATCCCAAAACCACTTTGTTCAAAAGCAATATACTCTGTTAGGGGAGTCTTATGCTTCAGTTTTGGAGAAATTGTTGGAAGCATCCATGGTCCTACTTTTACCAATCAAACCCACTCAATAATTTGATTCATCCCATCCTATACCTAGTTGGTATAAGGAAAATGAAACCTACAACTACCAGCATGTCATTGGACATAATGTTGATAGGTGCAAAACATTTTAAAACATAGTTGAAGACTTAATCGATAAGGGTGAGCTTGTAATGGATAACCCAAATGCACCTCCAAATCAAGTTATTGACATCTTATATCAGCCATTTCCAAATCACCCATCTTCCATAAATAATGAGCATACAAATGCATAAACATCCCATAAACATGAGGTTCATATGATAAATATTATCCTTAATGAGCTCATAATTGACGAACCCATGACCCAAACCATGCCTATTCCACTTCTCGATTTGGTGGAACCAACCCAAACCACCACTCCTACTCTACATACTTCTATAGTGGAATCACCCATCCTTCCTTTAGAAAACATAACTAAGGAAAAAATCACTACTCCTAATCCACTTATTTCCATAGTGGAATCACTTATCCTTCCTTTGGAAAGCATAATGAAGGAAGAAACCACTACTCCTACTCCACTTATTCTCATAGTGAAATCACCCATCTTTCCTTCAAAAATCATAAATAAAGAAGAAACCTCCAGTCCTATGCCATTTTCTTCCATATTAGAACTATCTATCCTTCCTTCAAAAAGCATAACTAAGGAAGAGATCATCTCACATACTCCTTCCATAATGGAATCACCCATTGTTTCCTTATAACTCTTGCCAAAAGAAGAGGAAACCATGACTATCCCACTTCTGTAGCCACTTAGTCTTTCCTTGGAAACCACCACTGAGGAGGCCAAGTCTACCTATAAACCATTTTCAAGGTTGGTTCAAAATCTTGAATTTTTATCATAACCAAACCTTAATCGAGCTATGTTTTGGCACCATATTAGGCTTCCCTACCCTACAAAGAAGGAGTCAATAAAACCATCAACCACCCAACCTTCAACCTCAATAACCTCAACCAAACCAATAATTTCATCCACATCTCAAACTTCAAACAAATCGACTAACCCAACTCCTTTAAAAACAAATAAAACAAACCCCACTACCCCATTAAAACTTTTCAAAAACCTAGGTGTCCTTCCAACATAAAACCTCACTCATCTACCCTTGAAATTAGAGTTGACACCATAAAACCCACCAAAAATTCAATAATCCAAACCAATAATGGAGATCAAACCATTTAGAACTCACAAGCCTAAAACCATTTCAGCTTCCATTTCAACTTTACCCTCCATCCTAGGGCCATACCCCTTATCCATTTTATGACCTCACCCTTCTGCCTTGTTGAAAAATCCAAGCCCTCCAACAAAGAGACATCAAACTCAACCTCTTCTTTTTATCACACCTCCACCAATCCACGCCAAACCTTCAACCTCAAAACCATCAACCAAAAGCATTGCATAAACCAAAGCTTCACTCATTAAACCTAAAAGATACTAACCCCAACAACCAAAACA
The DNA here is from genome assembly GCA_037957365.1 of Torreya grandis. NCBI lineage: Eukaryota > Viridiplantae > Streptophyta > Pinopsida > Cupressales > Taxaceae > Torreya > Torreya grandis. The sequence goes on from JARHVA010000140.1 coordinate 1,955,769, forward strand.
AAGACTTCCAACTCCTTAACATCATTTCTATAATCCTATTATACCATCTTACAAAGGTTGTTATAAACTTCCTACATAACCCTACTGCCCATAAAACCATTTAACCCTCTTGACCCAAAATTGGCTTGGTTCAATGATAAATTAATCTACACATACCATAGGACAATTGGACATGACACTAAGGACTATAAATATCTTTAAGACATAATCTAAAAATTATGTGACATAGATGATCTTTTGACAGAGGAGGCTCCTATTAGCCCTCCTCCAATCTAAGAAACAACAACTACCACCTCACATAAACCTACCTCCAAGCTCTCATAAAAGGGTAAGGATGGACCAAAACAACCTACCAACCGACATACATTCCAAATTGACACCATCCATGTGGTCACTCAGTCACAAAGTCAAAAGGATAAAGGGAAAGCCAAATTATTGATCCTTTGGACATGTTTTTCTTTTACAGAAGCACCCCAATCACGTTCACCAAAACTCAAGATTTTTATCTTGGGTACACCTCAATCCAACCCATTTGGATTGATACATAGGTCAATTCTCAAGTAACTTCACCAAACCTTGGTGAAGATGACTTTGTATGAATTGATCCAAACCTCACCTCAACACTATCAAGCTATGATGGAGGCTTTATAATCGATTGAGGTTCAACCCAAAGATCCTCAACGTCTAGTTTCCCTTATTAGATCCCTCCAAGTATCAGCCCTTGCAACATTCCATAATTTTGAGACACCTCTTATCCACTTAGATGATTTAGATCATCCCCTCTTCATCACTTCCCACATCAATCAAACTTAGATCAAAAGGGTTATAATTGATGGTGGTGTTAGCATCAATATCATCTCATCCCATGCCTACTATTGTTCCCAAAATCTGCCACTCATTTTTGGGACAAAATATGAACTATTTTGGTCCTACAGGCCAAAATTATCTCTTCCCTCCTTAAAAAATTATTCTAAGCTTTCAAATTCTTCATTATTCAAGCTTTATTACCTAAGGGACTAGCAGGTTCAATAGGTTCAATCTCTTCAATAGGCAAATTCTCACAAAGGAACAAGTTCTCAACACTTAGACATTTTCAAGATTGGTTGAACGCCTCAGTTCAACCAAAAATGTTCATCAGCAAGCTTAAGGAATTAAGCACTTCAGCAAAATTTCAACGTTCAACCACTTCAACAAGTTCAATAGCTTCAAAAGACTTAGCAAAATGAAAGAAGATTGAACCGTTGAACCATTGAACCTTCAACCAAAAAAGGTTCAATGTGGTTGGTTCAAAGAGATTGGCTCAAGTGATGAGTTGAATGAGCGGAACAAAAGATTGAACCATTGAACCAAAGTTAGTTCAATTGGTCGGTTCAATTAGGTCCCCTAAAGCTGAAAGGGAAAATACCCTTGCGGAGGGCAGTGAACCAAAGGCAAGTGCCCTTGTGGAGGGCAAGGAACAATTGCTCAAAGATCAAAGAGAAGGCTGAAAAGGTAAGGAAATCCTTTAGACTTTTGGTCCAAAGAAATTACCAAGTAAAAGAACCAAAAGAATTCCTTCAAAAATATTTTTCATGGAAGAATTTCACTAAGGCAAAATCCTTCAGATAATTGTCCGAAGGAATTCCTTTGGACATTTTGCTTGAAGGAATGATCAAAAGCCCAGCACAAAAGTAGCCAAGGCAAGGGAAGATTTCCAAAATTTGAAGGGAAAGGCCACCCAAAGAATCCTAAAGGGCAGGTACCCTTGCAAGCGGTTCTCGACACCCTAAAAAAGGACCTTTCTCAAAGACTCGAAGGGACACCTTCCATTCAGGTTGTTCCAAAGATGTAAATGCCAAAGAAATTTTAAGGCTTCAAAAGACTTAGCCAAAATAAAGGATCTTGAGGAAGTGATTGAACCATTGAACCTTAAACCAAAATGGTTCAAATGTTCAAAGGTTCAAAGGGATAGTTCAACCAAAGAGTAGGGAAGTGATTGAACTAGGGAAGTGATGGAATCAAGGAACTGATAAAGACTACCTGAACTATTGAACTATTGAACTAATGAAATTTCACATGTTCAAAGGTTCATAGTTCAATATGGTTCAAACAACCAGCAACCATTGACATCCCCGTAGACGTCAAATTTAAGGTAATGGAATACCCATTAATTTTCAAATATAACATGGAACTTGAAGGATGAACCAAGTGACTAGCTGAAAAAGATAGCCTAAGAGCTCCAATTACAATAGGAAAAAAGAGAAGGCTATAAGAGATATTAAAATATCTATGAGAGAGTTATTTTCAATAGGTGAAATAGTTCACCAAGTAGTCATCTTTACACACCAAATCAAGGACACGGCCTATTCTTCTTCCATGAAATAAAGGCAAAGTGGACAGTTGCACAAGTAAGAAGGAAAGGACCAGGCAACCTATACTTTGGAGGAGACATATGAGATGAATGGGCATGCCACAGTTAAGACCAATGCACTATTCCAAGCATGGCCCCTTGACAAAACTAAAAATGCATTCAAGGCATTAAAGGCAGCATGGGCCGTTCCATGGAATAAAGTGCCAAGGCTTTCTTGGCTACCATATATTGTAATCTCTTGTTTTGTGCAAAGGAGATCTTTTCATTATAGAAGCAAAAACTCTACCCAAATTGAAAGGCGAATACTGAGACTTTGAGCTCAGATTGTTGATCATATTACTTTATTTGAATGAGAAAGAAGGTTACTTTCAGACTTTGTGTTATAATAGCTTATGTTATTTTAGGGAATTGTTCTTATGTCCATTTCCTAGGATCATTCTTTTTTATTTAATTTAACAAGTAGAACTAGTGGAAGTAATCAGGAAGGTGTCCTGAAGCCAATTATGGAAAGACTTTGTGTTGTTACAATTATCTTCAGTGTGTTTTTAGTTTTTTTCTATGTAAAGGATCTTGGGATGATTTTGTGCCTCCATTATCCTTCATATTTCACTCTTTGGCAGTTGAGGTGTAGATGTTGTGTTGCAACTCATTCTACTGGTTACTGTGCCCTTGTTACCTATTGGTTACCCAATAAAAAGAACTGTGCTCTACTGCAAGACCACTTCTGAAAGCAGAGAAGTGCCTTCAATATTATCACCAAGATTTCTCCTTTGTCTGTGAACATCATCTCTGAAAAAAGAGAGATGGATGGTGTAGTCCTACCCCTGAGTGTTATTTTTTGTTTATATATATAGTGTATTGCTCCTCATATTTATAGGGAACCTCCCTTAATGAGAGGAGATATTTGTCCACCTTTGATGTGATAAACCTGCACATTTGGTTGACCAATCTCCTTATGTTGTGGTTGAAAAGACCTATTTTGCTCATTAGTTAGCTGGTGACAAAATATTCACCCAACAATTTTTTAGTGACTCCACTAGGGAAGAGCGCACAGTTTGAAGCCTCAAGCTTCGAGCTGAAGTAGGGCCAGTTCTTTCCCATTTTTATTCTACAATCTAGAAACTCCATGCTATATTAGAAACTAGAGAGCCCAAGGTGTTGTTGACCGTATTTTTGAGTTGGTGCAGCAGTGCAATTTTGATTTGTTCCCTCCCCAACTTCAAGTTCAACGATTCAGGAGTGTTCCTCCTACCCATACTAGGTCACCAACACAAGGCAAAGCTTCTTTTTATATTTTTAGCTAAGCTTTGCCTATACATACTCCACCCATATTTTTTATCCTCACTTTCCATAATCAAATCATGGTATTTCAAGGCCCTTGAGGTAACTCTTTTGGTCCACTCAATCTTACTCCACCTCTACATGAGCTTCCATGCAATTCAAGGAATATTTTTTCCAAATTCTTTGGTGATGGGAGAGTTCATCCTGATGAACATATTGTAGCCTTTAGCATAGCCTGCGGCGTAATAGGTGTGGAATTCAAAGACCTAGTTCTACCATCTGCAGGCTAGGTCAGTGATTGATTGGGACACTCTCAAAGCTAAATTTGAAGCCAGGTTCAAGCCTATAAATGATGCACATGCCTTGCTATCCTAGCTCACATAGATGAAGAAGGAACCTCATGAATCTATGAGGGACTTCATTTCCAAGTTTGACAAGCTGAGGAACTAGATTTCCATAATTACTCAGCCAACACCTGATAACCTTAAATGCTTCTTCATCAACTCACAACTGCCTGAAGTGAGTTTTTTACTAAGATGGGCTGGCCACATAGATCATGCTGCTGCTCAAGATTTGGCTACTGAGGTAGAAGATGACCTTATCTTGGTAGGAAAGATAAAGAGAGATCTTAACAGAGGTAAATTCTCTTCATCTTCTAAATACTCACCTACAGTCACCACTGATCTAATGGTGCAGAAGCTAGCAAATGAGTTGCTAGCTCTTAGAAAGCAAATGGTGTAAGGGATGTCATTTGTGCCTTCATACAGAGATGTACCAAGGAATACATTCCCTAATCAGTCATATCAAGGCAATGCTGCCAAGAATCAAGGGCAACCAAATCATCTTCCTCCCCCATGGGGGAACCTTGCCATTGAAGCACCTCCAACCAATTTAGCAGTCAGATATCTTGAAGTAGAATTAGATTTCTCCTTCTAGCCTAAGTTAAACCTAAAAGATGATGCTAATCTCTTCACTGAGGGAGAAGAAGAATTAGCTGGTGACTCTAACATTGGTTTTTTGAATTACCAAGATGAACCCAGAAGTGAAGGTAAAGTAGCTAAGAGATCATACGTTGTATTCACCTGATCCAAAAACTAGTCATTCCAACAAGCTGATAAAGATAAAATAGAGGAGCAACCTCAACCAGCAATTTCAATTGCTAAGCGGGGAACCACTCTATCTTTCCAGCCAAAGGACCCAGTGATTGTAAGAAAGGTAAGTACATAGAACATCTCTACACCTTCTACTTCAAATTCACAGACCAGTCCTCCCCCTCCAAAGAACCAAAAGGATGAACTCCCATCCTCTGTTCCTAGTTCATTTTAGACATTTGACATAATTGACCATATAAAGAAAACCAAAATTCAAATGTTTAAATTCCTGCAATCCAACCCTGAGCAGTTAGATAATTTGGTTTAATGTGTAAAGAACCAAGCCATCCTTGTAGGACAAGCAATTACAAAGGTAACTCATGATCCCCCCAAAAACACATCTATTAGGAATAACCTTGTCATTACTCCTCTTGCTGCTCCCAGGAGGACTGAACCATTTTATGTCTCCCTGTTGATAAATTGGCACCAACTGAACAATTACATCATAAATTCTGGTGCATCTGACAATGTCATGCCTACCAAAGTGGAGGAATACTTTGGTCTCACACTGACCAAGACATTTGGGAGATGTTTCTCCATGGAGAACAAGCAAGTGCCACTACTGGGACAAATCAAGGATACCCAATTTGCATTTACAGCATTCTAAGAAAAGAGAATCAAGATGATTGTCCTAGTGGCTGACGTCCCAGCATCATACGACATCCTTCTTGGGTGAAATTTATGCAAGGATGTTGGTGGAAAATTAATCATGGACCTATCTGAGTCGAGGATCCTAGTCAAAGGCATTATGCAGAGATTTTTCCTTGAGAAGGAAGCAAAGTATGTGTTCACTCAAACATTAGCGCCTGAAGCTCAAATTATGTTTGAGTCTTCAGGCATGGGTAATTACTTCTTATCCATGGAAGAAGTTCATGAGGTGTCTGATGAAGATCTTGAATGTGTCAACCTAAAAATTAGTTCAGATTTGTTGGGTGAATATTTTGTCAATCAACGTACTGATAAACAAAATAGGTATGATCAACCATAGCAAGAAGATTGGTCAGCCAGTTATGCAAGTTTACTACATCAACAGGGGACAAATCTCTCCTCTCATCAAGGGGAGGTTCCTTATAGATACGTAGGATCTATATACAAAATAAATAAGTAGAAAATAACACATGGGGGCAGAATAAACCATCCATCTCTCTTATTTCAGAGATGATGCACATAGAAAAAAGAGAAAATCCTAGTGTAAACACTGAAGGCACTTCTCTTCTTTCAGAAGTGTTCTTGAAGGAAACATTAAGAGTTTCTTTTAGATAGTAAAGTAACCAGTAACCAAAAGGTGTAGTAAAAACAGGATGAAATAGAGTGCAAAGTTTCCACCTCAACTGCCCAAAGAGTATATCACAAAGGATAATGGGGGCACAAAGTCATCCCAAAATCCTCAACACAAAAAGAAAAGAAAAAAACAGATTGAAAATAATTGCGATAGCACAAAGTCTTCTCACAGTTGGTTTCAGGATACTTTCCTATTACTTTCACTAATTCTACTTGCCAAATTAAATGAATAAGAACACCTTCAAAAGATAGTCGTAAGAATAATCTTCTAAAATGATACAAGCCAAAACAACACAAAGTCTATAAACAACCTACTTTCTCATTCAGATAAAAATGAAATGAAATTACAATCTGAGCTCAAAGTCTCAGTCTTCTTCTTTCAAAATGGGCAGAGTTTCACTCTAGTAAAAATAAAAAGTCTCCCTTACAAATGAGAGAAAATACAAACTTATAGCAACTACACAAGGATTGGCATGTTTTTCCATGGGACGGCCCATGCTACAGTCAACATCTTCAATGCATCTCTAGTTTTGTCTAGAGAGACCATGTTGAGAACAGTGCACTGCCATAACTATGGCACGTCCCTTCATCTAATATGTCTCTTCCTTGGTATAGACCATCTAGTCCTTTTCCAATTTGTTTTTACTTCATGGAAGAAAAATAGGCCACGTCCTTGGTTTGGTGCGCTCAGAAGTCTACTCACTCCACTATTTCACCTACTAGAAATAACTCTTTTAAAGATAATTCTGGTCTTCTGCATCGATCTCCTCTTCCCTACAGTAATTTGAGCCTTCAAGCTCTCTTTTTAGTCGATCACTTGATTCATGTTGAACCTTGAACCCATTGAACCACTGAAAGTTCATTGGTTCATTGGTTCATTCTGTCTCTTTTATTCTATCGCTTCTTGGTTCAATCACTTCTTCGCTCCTTAGTTGAACCATCTATTAAATCACTTGTTTGTTGCTTCTCTCTTGACTGAGGCCACCTTTGAACTTTTGAACCTATGAACCATTGAACTTTGAACTCTTTCGATTCAAAGTTCAATCGCTTCATTAGTTTATTCTGTGTCTCGATCAAACGTTGCTTCCTTTATCTTTCTAAGCTCTAGTTGAACCTTTGAACCTTGAATCCATTAAACCTTTTGGTTCAATGGCTCAATCAGTTCATTCAGTTCATTTGGTTCATTTGGTTCATCCTTTGAATCCCCTTTTTGTCTAAGTCTGTGAAAGTTCCTTTATGCGTCTTTGTTTAGCCTTTGGAACGTCTTGAAGAGAAGGTGTCCCTTCAGGCTTTTAAAATGGTCCTTTCTCTATCGCCAAGTGCCCCCCACAAGGGTAGTTTTCCTTCGGGCTTCAACTTCCCCAACGGGTTCTTACTTCTTCGGCGGGCTTTTTCCATCTGGCAAAAAGCCCAAAAAAATTCCTTCGGACAAAATGTCTAAAGGAAAGTTTCTTGTTTTTTGGCCATTCATTCTTTTTTATTTCTTCAGACTTTTTCTCTGGGTGAATTCCTTCAGACAAAAAGTTTGAAGGAATTTTGCCTTAACATTTTTCTGAGAAAATCTTTCCAAGAGAATTCTTTAGGCCTCTTGGACTTAGCCATTTTCTCGAGGGGTTCCTAACTTTTGTCTGCTTTTGCTTACTGTCCCCCGCAAGGGCACTTGTTCCTTTGGCTTTGGGGCAGCCCTTTGAACCTATCGATTGAACCAACTTTGGTTCAATGGTTAAATGGTTTAATCAGCTCCTTCCTTATTTGGCTAAGCCCTTTTGATCTTTTGCACCAAGCGCATTGAACCAACTTGGTCGTTGAACCCATTGAACCTTTGAACCAAAGTGGTTCAAAGTTCAATGGTTCAAGCCTTTGTCCTTTGCCATTTGCCGATTGAACTCTTTTGATTGAACTGAGGTGCTGAACCAATCCTGAAAATGACAAAGTGTTAGAAACTTGTTCTTTTGACTAAACTCACCTGTAGAAGCTTTTTAACCTGTTGAACCTATGAATCTTTTTACAAAAAAAGCTTTAAAATAAGGAATTTGAAAGCTCAGAACAAATTTTGAGAAGGGAAGAGAGAAATTTTGGTCTGTGCAAGGCCAAAATAGTTCATAGGTTGTCTGATAAATGAGTGGCATTTTTTGAGGACAACAGTTGGCTCCAGTTGGGGAACTACCTTTAGTTGGAAACTTAAAACACAACTGAGGGGAGTAGAAACTAAAATCTCTAGTGCCTTAAAGTGTGCCATTGGGCTATGGATTTGCACTACCCAAGAAGAAAGGCTTCAAAAAATGAAAACAAAAGAACAAAATAGAAACAAAAGACTATACAAATATACATATGTACAGGGGAACTCACCTGATACTTCAAGAGTTGAAGTCTTTCAGATGTTGCCCATTGTGAGGCAGAGAAAAAAGAGTGCCATCTTGATACTTCAACAGGAAACTATTTTTACCATTGAGCTGATGAATAGTAAAAGGGCCCCTCCATAGGGAATCAAACTTTTAGTGCATTCCCTTTGGTTCTCTTCTCTGTTCCCAGAGCAAGACTTGATCTCCAATCTGGAAATCATGATTCTTTACTTTCTGGTCAAAGAGCTTTTTCACCAGACTTTGATGGGCAGCAATTCAATCCACCACTAGAGTTTTCTGCTCATTCAGCTCAGCAAGGCACATGATCCTCTTCTCAAGTGAGCTCTCATACGTTTGATCTTCAATCACCTTAGCCAATTTCAATGCTGGCAATTTCAAGGTGATTGGTATCTCAGCATTGACACCATATAGAAGTTGGAAGGGAGAAATACTAATTGCTCTCTTTGGTGTAATTTTGTCTATCCATAAAGCATCAACCAATGCCTTATGCCAAGTTTTTTTAGTTGTCATCCACCAGCTTCTTGATGATAGTCACCAAGTTCTTATTGCTTGATTTATCCTGTCCATTCCCTTGTGGAAAGTAATCAGAGGAGTGGGAGAGTGTAATTCCATAGTAGAAGTAGAATTGAGTAATCTCCTAAGAAGTGAAATAGGCTGCATTGTTAGTGACAATTTTAACTAGGACCCCAAACTTGGACATGATGTTCTCTTTGAGGAAATTGCATACTACTTCTAAAGTAGCATGTTTGGTTGGAACTGCTTCCACCCATTTGGTGAAGTAGTCTGTTGTTGTAAGGACATAGTCATGTCCAGCACTTGATGATGGGTTTACAACTCCAATAAAATCAATTCCCCATTGCTATAATGGCTCCTCTATGATTACTAGTTCAAGGGGTAGGGTAGCTTACTTGGGCCTTCCAACAAACTGTTGGCACAGTTCACATCCCTTGACCCACTTGTATGCATCTTGAAAGAGAGTTGGGCCAATAATACCTAGCTCATAGGATCTTATGGGCAGTCAAAGGGGTAGAAAAATGTCCTCCACAAGCCAAATTGTGGAAGGACTTCAGAAGTCGGCTTTACCACTCCTTGTCCACGCAGTGAAGGAACGTTCCATCAAGGCTCCTCTTATATAGGCCGTTGCCCCAGAGGACAAAATTAGCAGCTTTCAGCTTGATGGTTCTCATTTCTTTATAAGATAGGTTTGCAAGACATTCACCATAAGTAAGGAAATGAGCAATACCTGAATACCACTCATTCATGTGGAGACAAAGAGGACTATTGGTGTGTCATCCACTTCTGGTTCTTCATGCTCTATTCCTTTTGGCTTATTATCAGCAATTAGTTGGCATAGCCCCTTTCCATGTACCAGCTTTGTTGGCTTGATGATCAAATTGAACTCCTAGATCTTTGTAACCCAATTACCTCTTTTCATCTTGAACTCTCGATGAGTCAGTATAGATTTCACTGTGGTGTCAGGGACCAAGGCAGTAACTTGAAAATTGAGGATGTAGAAATGAAAATGTTTCACAGCCTTCACCACTGCATAAGCGTGCTTTTCCATATTTGAGTACTTCAACTCATGAGCTTTGAGAAGATAGCCAATGAAAGAAATGGGAGATTCCATACCTTATTTATTCTGTTGAACCAAAATTGTTGAGAGCATATGTTCTGAAGCATAGCTATAAATGGTGAACTCTTTGCTATAATCTAGACAAGTCAGAATTAGAGCATGGGCAATGGCAGTCTTGATATCCTCAAAATCTGACTTGCTTTCTTCAGTCCAGCTGAAGGTGGCCTTTCCCTTCATCATGTTTACAATGTGCTTGATCTTCTCGGCAAATTCAGGGATGAATCTTTGTAAGAAATTCACCTTTCCAAAGAAAGAGTGAACAACAGTCTTGCTTGTGGGCAAAGAAAGTTCTTGGATATATTTGACTCTATCTGAGTCAATCTTTATGCCTCATTTGGACATAACGTGTCTAAGAAGTTTCCCCTCTGTTACTCTAAAAACTGACTTCTTAGGGTTTAAGGAAATGCCATTTTGGCGATAGCGTTCCAGCACTTGCTGTAAATGGTTCACATGATCTGGGTGATGCTTAGAGAAGACAGTCAAGTCATCAAGATAAACTACGATGAACTTACCCATCTCATCCTTGAAGGCAAGGTCCATTGCTCTTTGGAAGGTGGCACTAGTATATATCAAACCAAAAGGCATCTTTTTATACACAAACGTGCCCCAAGGTGTGGTGAAAGCGGTCTTATGTTGGTCTACTTCACCAACTTTGACCTGATTATATCTTGAGAAGCCATTTAGCATTGATAACATCTCTGAGCTCGTCACTGTTTGCAACACTTGATTCATGATTGGCAAAGGATAATTATCCTTCAAGGATGCCTGATTCAAATTCCTAAAGTCCACATAAAGGTGAATTTCACCATTTTTCTTCTTTACAGGCACTATATTGGAAATCTATGTGGAATGATGGATTGGGAAGATTATCTTGGCATTTAGCATTTTTTATATTTTAGATAAAATAGTACCTAACATTTTTGGACTATAATGCCTGGACTTTTGCCTGTAAGGTGTTGAATCTACCTTGAGAGGGATGTTGTGTCAAATTTCGCTAGGCTGAAGTGATTTCAAGTCAGCATAGGAGTACACTAGGACATCCATGTATTCATTGAGCAAAGAGGTGAACTTGAAATGCTCTTTAGGAGTACAGCATTTCTTAATGTTCACCATTTTGGGGTCTTCCTTGGTTCTCAGAATTACTTGATCAAACTCTTGAGATGAGCTTGAATCCATTGGCTGCTATTTGATGAATCTATCATGCTTATCAAACAACTTTTCAAGGAAAACTAGGCCTTTGAAAATCTTATTCCCTTTTAGTTGCAAGAACTCCTCACCTGTGTCTACATTTGATTCAGGAGTTGTTTCACACTTTTGAGGTTTATTGCCTTTAAAATGCAGCGGTTCAAAGTTGTCTTTTTACTCCAAGAAGGTAATGATTTGGTTGTCATTGTTAAATACCTACCAATGACTGGCATTATCAGGTACACTTGGCTAAAAGACCAGCTCAATCATTTATTTATCTCCTTTGAAATCTGGGTGGGGGACCAAAAGAGTGGCTAAAATAGCCAGTGCATCCGCCCGATCATTGAATTCTCTGGGAACTGCAGAGATGCTGAAAACATCAAAGTCTTCAAGCTGGTCCCATACTAGATTATGATAATGATGTAATCTTTCATTCTTGGTTTGATACAAGTTCCTCACCTGACAAACCACTAGTTTAGCATCTCCTTTAGCATGAAGGAGCTTGATGCCTTTGTCTCGAGCAGCTCTCAATTCAAGCAATAGAGACTCATATTCAGCTATGTTATTCATGTTGCTAAATTACAATTTATAAGATGAGAGAAAAATATCTCTTTGAGGAGATATTAACACAACCCCAGCTCCTGAACCAATGGAAGAGTAGCTACCATCAAATTCAAAAATCCATAACTCATTTGCTACTGATTTTATTTTGGATTCTTCTTCATCCATGGGTGGAGATACTTCCACACTTGCCTTGTGCTCAACCACTTCCTCTATTGTCCCAGCTAAATGCATTTCCAAGCTATCATCTGTAGGAGCTTCATCAGATGACTCGTGAACTCCATCAATGTACAGAAAGTAGTTACCCATGCCTGAAGACTCAAACAAATTTGAGCTTCAGGTGTTGAGGTCTGGGTAACCACATATTTTGCTTCCTTCTCAGGGAGTAGCCTTTTCATAACACCTTTGACTGGAATCCTCACCTCTGATAAATCCATGCTTAATTCACCACCAACATCCCTGCAGAAATTCCACTCGAGAAGGATGCCATATGATGTTAGGACGTCTCCTACCAAGATAGTCATCATGATTTTTTTGTCTGGAAAGGCAGAAAATGCAAATTGGGCATCTTTAATTTGTCCCAAAAAAGGCACTTGCTTATTCTCCATGGAGAAGAATCTACCAAAAGTTTTGGTCAATGTGAGGTCAAGGGATTCGGCCACTTTAGTAGGCATGACATTGTCTAAAACTCTAGAATCAATGATGTAATTATTCAGCTAATGTCCATTTATCAGCAATGAGACATAAAAATATTTAGTCTTACCAGGAGTAGCAGGGGGAACGGTGACAAGGTTGTTCTTGGTGGGTGCATTCCTGGCAAGATCATGTGTCACTTTGAGAATTGCTTGCTCAACAAGGATGTTTTAGTTTTTAACACATTAAACCAGTCTGTCTAATTGCTTGAGATGGGATTGCAAAAATTCAAATTCAGACATTTGAATTTTGGTTCTCTTTATATGGTCAAGGATATCAAATGTCTGGAACGAGCTAAGAGCAGAGGATGGGAGTTCATCCTTTTGATTTTTGAAAGGGGGAGGACTGGACTGCAAATTTTAAGAAGAAGGCATAGGGGCATTTGGGGTACTTACCTTTCTCAAAATCACTGAGTCCTTTAGCTGTAAAGGAAGAGTGGATCCCTGCTTAGCAATTGAAACTACTGGTTGAGGTCACTCCTCTACTTTCTCCTTATCAGCTTGTTGAGCTAATTAATTCTTGGACTGGGTGAATATAGCATATGACCCCTCAGCTGCATTGCCTTGGCTTCTGGGTTCATCTTGATAGTTTAGGAAACCAATATGGGAGTCACCAGCTAAATCTTCTTCTTCCTCAGTGAAAATATTAGCATCATCTTCAGGATTCAACTCAAGCTGGAATGAAAAATTTGCTTCAGCTTCAAGATATCAAACTATTGAGTTATTTAGAGGTGCTTCAAGGGCGAGGTTCCTTTATGGAGGAGGAAGGAAATTTTGCTAACCCTGATTCTTGGCAGCATTGCCTTGGTATGCCTAACTCTGAAATGTCCTCTTGGGCATATCTCTATATGCAGGAGCAGATGACATCTCTTGTGCCATTTGCTTTCTGAGAGCTAGCATTTCATTTGCTAGCTTTTGTACCATTGGGTCAGTGGTGACTGTAGGTGAATACTCAAAAGATGAAGAGGATTTACCTTTATTAGGTTCTCTCTTTATCTTTCCTACCATGATAAGGTCATTTTCTACCTTAGTAGCTAAGTCCTGAGCAGTAACAAGGTCCATGTGTCTAGCCCATCTCAGCAAGAAACTCACTTCAAGTAGTTTTGAGTTGATGAAGAAGCATTTGAGGTTCTAAGGCATCAGCTGGGTGACCCTAGGAATCCTATGCCTCAACTTGTCATAGCTGGCAATAAAATCCCTCATAGGCTCATGAGGCTCTTTCTTCATCTGAGTGAGTTGGGCCAGCAAGGCATGTGCATCTTCTGTAGGCTTGAACTTGGCTTCAAATTTGTCTTTTAGAGTGTCTCAATCAGTCACTGATCCAACCTACAAGTGGTAGAACTAGTCTATAGTAGTGCCTTGTAGTGTCTCCACGAATAACTTGACCACTATGTCTTCAAATTCCACCCCTATTACACTACAAGCTATGCTAAAAGCTACAATGTGTTCATTAGGATGAACCTTCCCATCACCAAATAATTTAGAAAAATTCTTCCTTGAACTGTGTGGAAGCTCATGTAGAGGTGGAGTCAAATTTAGTGGACCAAAATAATTACCCCAAGGGCCTTGAGCCATGATTTGATTATATAAAAGTGGGATCACTAATCTAGGTGGAGCATGGATAGGTAAAGCTCGGCCAACAGCAAAAAAGAAGCTCTGGCTTGTGTTGGTGGCCTGGTAGGGCTAGGAGGAAGACTCTTAGTTCGTCTAAGGTGAGGTTGTGGAGGAAACAACTCAAAATTACTCTGCTGCACCAACTCAAAATCAAGGTCAACAACACCTTGGGATTTCTGGCCTCTAGTATAATGTGGAGTTGCCAGATTGTAGAACAAAAAATGGAAAAGAGCAAAATCTACTTCAACTTGAAGTTTGAGACTTCAAATTGTGCACTCTTCCCCAGTAGAGTCACCAAAAACTATTGGGTGAATATTTTGTCAATCAGCGTACTGATAAACAAAATAGGTCTGATCAACCACAGTAGGAAGATTGGTCAGCCAGTTGTGCAGGTTTACTACATCAACAGGGGACAAATATCTCCTCTCATCAAGGGGAGGTTCCCTATAGATACATAAGAGCTATATACAAAATAAATAAGCAAAAAATAACACATGGGGGCAGAATAAACCATCCATCTCTCTTCTTTCAGAGATGATGCACACAGACAAAGGATAAAATCTTGGTGTAAACATTGAAGGCACTTCTCTTCTTTCAAAAGTGTTTTTGCAAGAAATAGCAAGAGTTTCTTTCAGATACTAAAGTAATCAGTAACCAAAGGGCGTAATAATAGCTGCATGAAATAGAACGCAAAGTTTCCACCTCAACTGCCCAAAGAGTATATCAGCAAGGATAATGGGGGCACAAAGTCATCCCAGAATCCTCAACACAAAAATAAAATAAAAAACACAGACTGAAAACAATTGCGAAAGCACAAAGTCTTCCCATAATTGGTTTTAGGACACTTCCCTATTACTTTCACTAATTCTACTTTCCAAATTAAATGAATAAGAACACCTTCAGAAGATAGACGTAAGAATGATCTTCTAAAATGATACAAGCCAAAACAGCATAAAGTCTATAAACAACCCGCTTTCTCATTCAGATAAAAATGAAATGAAATTACAATATGAGCTCAAAGTCTCAGTCTTCTTCTTTCAAAATAGGCAGAGTTTCACTCTTGTAAAAATGAAGTCTCCCTTACAAATGAGAGAAAATACAAATTTATAGCAACTACACAAAGATTGGCGCCTTTTTCCATGGGATGACCCATGTTGCAGTCAACATCTTCAATGCATCTCTAGTTTTGTCTAGAGAAACCATGCTGAGAATAGTGCATTGCCATAACTATGGCGTGTCCCTTCATCTAATATGTCTCTTCCTTGATATGGACCATCTAGTCCTTTTCTAATTTTTTTTTACTTCACAGAAGAAAAACAGGCTGTGTCTTTGGTTTGGTGCACTCAGAAGTCTACTCGCTCCACTGTTTCACCTACTGGAAAGAAATCTTTCGAAGATAATTTTGTTCCTTTGCATCGATCTCCTCTTCTATGTAGCAATTTGAGCCTTCAGGCTCTCTTTTTAGTCGATCGATTGATTCATGTTGAACCTTGAACCCGTTGAACCATTGAAAATTCATCAGTTCATTGGTTCATTCTATCTCTTTTGTTCTATCGCTTCTTGGTTCAATCACTTCTTCGCTCCTTGGTTGAAACATCCATTGAACCACTTGTTTGCTGCGTCTCTCTTGATTGAGGCCACCTTTGAACTTTTGAACCTATGAACCATTGAACTTTGAACTCTTTCGGTTCAAAGTTCAATTGGTTCATTGGTTTATTCTGTGTCTCACTCAAACACTGCTTCCTTTATCTTTCTAAGCTCTAGTTGAACCTTTGAACCTTGAACCTGTTGAACCTTTTGGTTTAACGGTTCAATGGTTCAATCGATTCATTTGGTTCATTCAGTTCATCCTTTAAAGCCCCTTTTTGTCTAAGTCTATGAAAGTTCCTTTCTGCATCTTTGTTCAGCCTTTGGAACATCCTGAAGGGAAGGTGTCCCTTCGGGCTTTTAAAACAGTCCTTTCACTGTCGCCAAGTGCCCCCTATAAGGGTACTTGTCCTTCAGGCTTCAACTTCCCCGACGGGTTCTTACTTCTTCGGTGGGCTTTTTCCGTCAGGCAAAAAGCCCAAAAGAATTCAGTCAGACAAAATGTCCAAAGGAAAGTTTCTTGTTTTTTGGCCATTCATTCTTTTCTGTTTCTTCAGACTTTTTCTCTAGGTGAATTCCTTCGGACAAAAAGTCTGAATAAATTTTGCCTTAACATTTTTTTGAGTAAATCTTTTCGAGATAATTCTTTCGACCTCTTGGACTTAGACATTTTCCCGAGAGGTTCCTAAATTTTGTCTACTTTTGCTTACTGCCCCCCGCAAGGGCACTTGTTCCTTTGGATTTGGGGCAGCCCTTTGAACCTATCGATTGAACCAACTTTGGTTCAATGGTTCAATCGGCTCCTTCTTCATTATTTGGCTAAGCCCTTTTGATCTTTTGCACCAAGCATGTTGAACCAACTTAGTCGTTGAACCCATTGAACCTTTGAACCAAAGTGGTTCAAAGTTCAATGGTTCAAGCCTTTGTCCTTTACCATTTGTCGATTGAACTCTTTTGATTGAACTGAGGTGATGAACCATTAAACTGAGGTGCTGAACCAATCTTAGAAATGACTAAGTGTTAGAAACTTGTTTTTTTTACTAAACTCACCTGCAGAAGCTTTTTAACCTATTGAACTTGTGAATCCTTTTACGAAAAAAGCTTAAAATGAGGAA
This sequence comes from Torreya grandis, assembly GCA_037957365.1. Classification (NCBI taxonomy): domain Eukaryota; kingdom Viridiplantae; phylum Streptophyta; class Pinopsida; order Cupressales; family Taxaceae; genus Torreya; species Torreya grandis. The sequence goes on from JARHVA010000140.1 coordinate 1,972,582, forward strand.
TTTGAAAGCTCAAAACAAATTTTGAGAAGGGAAGAGAGAAATTTTGGTCTGTGCAAGGCCAAAATAGTTCGTAGGTTGTCCCAAAAAAGAGTGGCATTTTTTTAGGACAACAAGATAAAATAGCAAAAAGATTGGAGGAGCGCAGTGCAAGTGTAGAAGAATCTCCCCCTCCAAACAAAGAAGAATCTAAGGAAAAATTAGTGTCTAATAAGGTATGGATTTTAAAATTTGATGATAGCTGCTCCTCTACCAGTTTAGGAGCCAAGATTGTGTTGATATCTCTTCAAGGAGATGTTTTTTCTTCTTCATACAATATGCAGTTCAGCAACACCAACCCAGCTGAGTACAAATCTTTATTGCTTGGTTTGAACACTGCTCGAGACAAAGGCATTAAACTCTTTAATTTTAAAGGAGATGTTGAACTGGTGGTTTGTCAGGTAAGGAACCTATATCAAACTAAAAATGAGAGATTGTGCCACTACCGCAATGTAGTTTGGGATCAAATTGAAAGCTTTGATGCTTTCAGCATCTCTGCCATACCCAGGGAATTCAATAACTGATTTGATGCATTGGCTATTTTAGTAACTCTCTTAGTTCTTCACCCTAATTTTAAAGGAGATAGGTACACTATTGAACTGGTATTTTAACTAAGTGTGCCTGAAAATGTCAATCATTGGCAAGTGTTCAATGGTGACAACCAAATCATTACCTTCTTGGAGCAAAAAGACAGTTTTAAACAGCTTCATTTTGAAGGCAGTGAGCCTTAGAAGCTTGAACTAGCTCCTGAATCAAGTGCAGACACAGTTGAAGAATTCTTGCAACTTAAAGGAAATAAAATCCCAAAAGGCTTGGTTTCCCTTGAGAAGCTATTTGACAAAAGCGATAGGTTCATCAAATAGTAGCAAATAGATTCAAGCTCCTCCCAGGAGTTTGATCAAATAAATCTAGGTACCAAAAAAAATCCCACGATGGTGAACATTGGGAAGTGTTGTACTCAAGAAGAGAAGTTCAAGTTCACTATTCTACTCAGCCAGTACATAGATGTTTTGGCATACTCCTATGATGATTTGAAGTCACTCACGCCTGAATAAATCTACCATGAGATTCCTCTCAAAAGCGATTTGATATCGTATAAGCAAAAATATAGGTAATATAATCTAAATATATCAGGTACTATTCTATGTGAAATATAGAAAATACTGAATGCTAGAATAATTCTCCCAATCCATCATTCTACATGGATTGCCAACATAGTACCTATGAGGAAGAAGAATGGCAAAATTTGCCTCTGTGTGGACTTTAGAAATTTAAATTAGTCATCCTTAAAGGATAACTATCTTCTGCCCATCATGGATTAAGTCCTTCAAATAGTGACTGGTTCAGACATGTTATCAATGCAGGACAACTTCTCGAGATATAATCAAGTTGAATTTGGTGAAGTAGACTAGCATAAGACTACCTTCACCACACCTTGGGGCACCTTTGCCTATCAAAAAAAGCCATTTGGCATGATAAATATTGGTGCCACTTTTCAGAGAGCAATGGACCTTACTTTCAAAGATGAAATGGGTAAGTTCATTGTAGTGTACTTGGATGATTTAACAGTCTTTTCTAAGCATCGTCCTGATCATGTGCACCATTTGCAACAAGTGCTAGAATGATGCCACCAGAATGGCATTTTTCTAAATCCTAAGAAGTCTATTTTTGGAGTAACATAAGGGAAACTCCTCAGGCATATTATTTCTTGAGAAGGCATAAAGATTGACTCAGACAAAGTCAAGTCCATCTAGGAACTTACTCTGCCCACAAGTAAGACTGCAGTTCACTCTTTCTTTGGAAATGTGAATTTTTTACAAAGGTTCATCCCCAAATTTGCTAAGAAGACTCACCACATTGTGGACATGATGAAGGACAAAGCCACTTTCTGATGGACTACAAAAGGCAAGTCAGCATTTGAAGACATCAAGACAGTTATTGCCCTTGCCCCAATTCTGGTTTATCTAGATTATACCAAGGATTTCACAATGTATAGTTATGCTTCTGAGCATACACTTTTAGCAATTCTGGTTCAATAGAACCAAGAAGGTGTGGAATCTCCCATTTTTTTCATGAGCTATCCTCTCAAAGCTCATGAGCTGAAGTACTCAAACATGAAGAAACATACTTATGTAGTGGTAAAGGCAGTGAAGCATTTATGCTTTTACATCCTAAATTCGCACACTACTGCCTTAGTTCCTAATGCCATAGTCAAATCCATATTAACTTAGTAGGAGTTTGGAATGAAAAGAGGCAATTGGATTGCTAAAATCTAGGAGTTTGATCTAGCCATCAAACCAACAAAGCTGGTATGGGGAAGAGGCCTATGTCAATTGATTACTGACAATAGACCAAAAGAAATAGAGTATATAGAAGAAATTGAAGACTCACCAATAGTCCTCTTTATCTCCACCACAAATGAGTGGTATTAAATTATTGCTCATTTCCTTACTTACGGTGAGTGTCCTGCTCACCTGTCTCATAAAAAAAGGAGGACTATTAAGTTAAAAGCTGCCAATTTTGTCCTCTAGAACAATGGCCTGTATAAGAGGAGCTTTGATGGAGTGTTCCTTCACTGCATGGATAAAGAGCAGCAAAACCAACTTTTGAAGTCCTTCCATAATCTAACATGTGGAGGATATTTTTTTGCTCTCGTAACTGCCCATAAGATTCTACGAGCCAAATTATCTGCTCTGGCTCTTAAGCCAGTGGTGATAGAAGAGCCATTTCAGCAATGGGGAATCAATTTCATTGGTTTTATAAACCCATCTTCAAGTGTTGGATATGATTATGTCCTGATAGCCACAAATTACTTCACCAAGTGGGTGGAAGCTATTCTAACCAAACATGCTACTTCAGAAGTAGTGTGCAATTTTCTCAAAGAGAACATCATTTCTAGGTTTGGGGTCCCAACCAAGATTGTCACAAACAACGTAGCTTGTTTCTCTTCCCAAGAGATTACTCAGTTCTATTTTTATAATGGGATTACCCTCTCCCACTCTTCTGATTATTTTCTACAAGGAAATGGCCAAGTTGAATCAAGCAACAAGAACTTGGTGACTATCATCAAGAAGCTGGTAGATGACAATCAACGAACATGGCATAAAGCATTGGTTGATGCTTTATGGGTAGATAGGATTACACCCAAGAGAGCAATTGGTATGTCACCTTTCTAACTTCTTTATAGTATCAATGCTGAAATACCAATCACCCTAGAATTGCTAGCATTGAAATTAGCTAAGACAGAAGAAGATCAAACATATGAAAGCTCCATCGATAAGAGGATCATGTGCTTGACTGAGCTGGATGAGCAGTGAACTATGGTGGTGGACCGAATTTTTGTGCATCAAAGTCTGGTGAAGAAGCTCTTCGACCAAAAAGCAAAAATCCATGATTTCCAGATTGGAGATTAAGTCCTGTTGTGGGACAAGAGAAGAGAACCAAAGGGAATGCATGGGAAATTTGACTCCCTTTGGAGAGGCCCTTTTACTATCCATCAACTCAATGGTGAAAATAGTTTCCTATTGAAGTATCAAGATGGCATGCCCTTTGCTCTACCTCACAATGGGCAGCATCTGAAGCACTTCAATTCTTGAAGTATCAGATAAGATCATCTCTACATATGTATATTTGTATAGTCTTTAGTTCTATTTTGTGATTTTCATTTTCATTTTTGGCACCTTTCTATTTTTGGTAGTATGACTCCGTAGCCCAATGGCATACTTGAAGGCACTAGAGATTTTGGTTTCTACTCCCCTCAGTTGTTCCAAGTTTTCAACTAAAGGAAGTTTCCCAACTGGAGCCAGCTATTGTTCCCAAAATCTGCCACTCATTTTTGGGACAACATATGAACTATTTTGGTCCTACAGGCCAAAATTATCTCTTCCCTTCTTAAAAAAATATTCTAAGCATTCAAATTCTTCATTATTCAAGGTTTTTCAGCTAAGGGACTAGCAGTTTAACAGGTTCAATGACTTCAATAGGCAAATTCTCACAAAGGAACAAGTTCTCAACACTTATACGTTTTCAAGCTTGGTTCAACGCCTCAGTTCAACCAAAAATGTTCATCGGCAAGCTTAAGGAATTAAGCGCTTCAGCAAAAGTTCAAAGTTTAACCGCTTTGACAAGTTCAACAGCGTCAAAAGACTTAGCAAAAAGAAAAAATATTGAACCGTTGAACCTTGAACCAAAAAAGGTTCAAAGGTTCAATGTGGTTGGTTCAAAGAGATTGGTTCAAGTGGTCAATTGAATGAGCAAAACAAAAGATTGAACCATTGAACCGTTGAACCAAAGTTGGTTCAATCGGTCAGTTCAATCAGATCCCCCAAAGCCAAAAGGGCAAATACCCTTGTGAAAGGCAGTGAACCAAAGGCAAGTGCCCTTGCAGAGGGTAGGGAACAATTTCTCAAAGATCAAAGAGAAGGCTGAAAAGGTAAGGAAATCCTTCAGACTTTTGGTCTGAAGAAATTACCAAGTAAAAGAACCAAAAGAATTCCTTCAAAAATATTTTCTGTGAAAGAATTTCACTAAGGCAAAATCCTTCGAACAAATTATCTGAAGTAATTCCTTCGAACATTTTTCCTGAAGGAATGATCAAAAGCCCAGCGGAAAAGTGGCCAAGGCAAGGGAAATTTCCTTCGAACAAAATGTCTGAAGGAATTCCTTCGAACATTTTTTCTAAAGGATTTGAAGGGAAAAGCTGCTCAAAGAATCTTGAAGGGCAGGTACCCTTGTGGGGGGATCTCAACACCCTGAAAAAGGACCTTTCTCAAAGACCTAAAGGGACACCTTCCCCTTGGGGTGTTCCAAAGATGTAAATGCCAAAGAAATTTCAAGGCTTCAAAAGACTTAGCCAAAATAAAGGATCTTGAGGAAGCGATTGAACCGTTGAACCTTGAACCAAAATGGTTCAAAGGTTCAAAGGTTCAAAGGGATGGTTCAACCAAAGAGCAGGGAAGTGATTGAACTAGGAAAGTGATGGAACCAAAGAACCAATAAAGACCACCTGAATCGTTGAACTATTAAACCAATGAACTTTCACAGGTTCAAAGGTTCACAGTTTAATATAGTTCAAACAACCAACAACCATTGATGTCCCCATAGACATCAAATTTAAGGTAATGGAATACCCATTAATTTTCAAATATAGCATGAAACTTGAAAGATGAACCAAGTGACCAGCTGAAAAAGATAGCCCAAGAGCTCCAATTACAGCAGGAAAGAAAAGAAGGCTATAGGAGATATTGAAATATATATGAGAGAGTTATTTTTAGTAGGTGAAATAGTTCACCAAGTAGTCATCTGAGCACACCAAATCAAAGATGTGGCCTACTTTTCTTCCATGAATTAAAGGAAAAGTGGATAGCTACGCAAGTAAGAAGGAAAGGACCAGGCGACCTATACTTTGGAGGAGACATATGAGATGAATTGGCATGCCACAGTTTAGACTAATGCACTATTCCAAGCATGGCCCCTTGACAAAATTGAAAATGCATTCAAGGCATTAAAGGCAGCATGGGCCGTTCTATGGAAGAAAGCACCAAGCCTTTCTTGGCTACCATATATTGTAATCTCTTGTTTTGTGTAAAGGAGATCTTTCCATTATAGAAGCAAAAACTCTGCCTAAATTGAAAGGCGATTACTGAGACTTTGAGCTCAGATTGTTGATCATATTACTTTATCTGAATGAGAAAGCAAGTTACTTTCAGACTTTATGTTGTTATAGCTTTTGTTATTTTAGGGAATTGTTCTTATGTCCATTTCCTAGGAGCATTCTTGTTTATTTAATTTAACAAGCAGGACTAGTGGAAGTAATCAAGAAGGCGTCATGAAGCCAATTATGGAAAGACTTTGTGATGTTACAATTGTCTTCAGTGTGTTTTTAGTTTCTTTCTGTGTAAAGGATCTTGGGATGACTTTGTTCCCCCATTATCCTTCGTATTTCACTCTTTGGGCAGTTGAGGTGTAGACTTTATGTTGCACCTCATTTTGTTGGTTACTGCACCATTGTTACCTATTGGTTACCCACCAGAAAGAACTCTTGCACTCTATTGCAAGACCACTTCTGAAAGAAGAGAAGTGCCTTCAGTATTATCACCAAGATTTCTCCTTTGTCTGTGAACATCATCTCTAAAAAAAGAGAGATATAAAATGTAGTCCTACCCCTGAGTGTTATTTTCTGTTTATATATATAGTATATTGCTCCTCATATTTATAGGGAACCTCACCTTGATGAGAGGAGAGATTTGTCCACCTTTGATGTGGTAAACCTACACACCATATGAATAGTTTTGTGTGGAAGTGGATTTATATTAGGACCTAAAAGAGTCTATTTATATTCAAATTGGGAATAATAGATTTACTAATAGGGTGTTATATATCAAATTAGTGTGTGTGTGTGTGTGTGTGTGTATACATACATATATATACACATATATAGATATATACATATATATGAGACCTATTTTTTTCATCAGTTAGCTGGTGACAAAATATTCACCCAACACCTATGATCAACTTAAACTTCCTAAAAACATCATGTCTGAAACCATTGTCATTCTATGATATTTTAATGACATGATGGCAACTACCTTGGGAATAGTTATCCTTCACATACATTTAGACCCTTGAATTCTCCTAGAGATTTTCTACATTACAAAAGGGAGTTTCAATACAACATATTGCTTGGATACCCTTGGATCCAAACCATGGGTTATGTACCATCAACTTTACATAAGTGTCTCAAATTTGAACATGAGAGTCAAGTTCATGTCATTCTAGTTGACCCTAATCCATTTAAGTCATGCAACATGATTTACCACCAAAATGATGTCCTTATTCCATTAGAGGATGCATCCCCTTCATCCTTCATCAATAAAGCTTCTAAAATCTTGGACATACCATCTTCCCAAATCCCTATGATAGACCCCTTGAAATCCACATTCTAACATCTTTTGCTTGGAGAATATCACCTATTAACTCTCGATACCCTTCTTACTCCCCAACAGTATGGAAATCTTGATCGACATCCTAACTATGATTCTAACATTGGAAACATCATCCCTTTTGATCCTCCCAACTATCAAACAAACTTTATCCATGTGGGACTTGATCAACCACCTTCAACTTCTAATGCCTCATCTTCTATCAAACCATTCACCTCTAATTTTTCCTTCTTGGATAAACTAGATTTTGCCTAAACATTCCTTCATTGATGTGCTTGGAAAGGCTTCAGTTTAGGTTGTTATGAGCATGGACCCCATGATTTTATCCCATGTAAAACTTAAAATCCTCATAAATGACATGGCTTGGGATTTATCCAATTAGAGGAACCAACTGACCCACCTTCCATTACAATCATTGAGGAAGAAACCATGACCTCACTAACCTCTTATTCTTCAAAATATGATGACCCTGATTCTATACCTCCTATTTTTTTTTATCAATATGACTAGTTTTGGACCCCTAACCTATCAAATTTATGAGGAAATTAGAACCATTCCTATGACTCATCCTGAGATGGTCAAAGATGATTCTCCTACCATTAATACTATCTAATGTTAGGATGATTATTCCCTTCTTACCTATCTTGGTGAAAAATATTCATCCCTTCATAAATCCCTTTCTCTTGAGACATCGATCATTTTGAATGAAGCTACCATCGATATCAACATGGGTACTCAAGATAACCCCCGTATAATCAAAATTGGCCAATTTTTAGATTCCTTAGAGCATCAGTATTTCTCTTCTTTTCTAAGTGATCATATCATAGTATTTTTTTGGTCTTATAGTGATATGCCTGGAATCAACCCTTCCATAGTCATCCACAACATCGTCACCAACCTCGATTCCAAGTTTGTTAGGAAAAAGCTTCAAAGCATGTACCCTTGCATTTCCCTTCTTGTTAAAGAAGAGCTACAATAGCTCTTATCCGTTGACTTCATCCAACCCATTGACTATCTACAATAGATCTCAAATGTTTTTTATGTCACTAAAACAATAGGGGGACTTCATATATGTATATATTCTTGTGACCTTAACCTTTCTTTTCCAAAATATGACTTTGTTTTGCCAAGCATTGACCAACTTGTTGATCTAACTATTGGCCATGAGATGTTATCTCTTATGGATGCATTCTCAAGCTATAACCAAATATTAATCACCCTAGAAGATAAACACAAAACCACCTTCATCACCCCATAGGGAACCTTTTGCTATAGGGTCATGACTTTCACTTTGAATAATGTTGGTGTAACCTATCATTGTGTCATGACCTACATCTTTCATGATCTCATCCAAAAACCCATGGAAGATTATGTATATGACCTCCTTGGTAAGTCCAAATTTCCTAAAGACCATTTGGAAATCCTTAATTCATCTTCTAATGCTTTATTCAATTCCATATTCGCCTCAACCCAAAGAAATGTGTCTTTTACGTCTTTTTAGGTAAACTCCTTGGCTTTATTATTTTTATTCATGGAATATAATTTGATATTGATAAATTCAAATTAATCCTAGACATTCCTCCTCCAACTAACCTTAAGCAACTCCAAACTTTTCAAGGTAAGCTTCAATCTATTCATCTTTCATCTTTCAACTATCTGATATATGTTAGCCCTTTCATCACCTCCTTAAGAAGGACATCTCCTTTAAGTGGAATGAAGACTATAAAAAGGACTTTGAATCACTTAAAGGATACCTTATTTCTCCACTTGTCCTTGCTCCTCCAAAAGAGGGCCAACACTTCTATCTCTACATCTCTACCATAGACCATTCCTTAGGTGTCATACTCGCACATCATGACTATCAACATAAGGAACAGGTAGTATACTATATAAGTCAAACACTTATAGAGTATGAGACTCATCATACCCATACCGATAAGTTATGCCTCACCCTGGTCTTTATGGCTTCCAAACTTCATCACTGCCTCCTTAACCACAAAACCTTTGTCATCACAAACATTGACCCCCTCAAGTACATGCATTCTAAGCCATATCAAAATCAGCATATGGCTAGATGGCTCATACTTTTATCTGAGTTTGATCTTGAGTTACTTTAACAAAATTCATTCAAAGGTTAAATTATCACCGATCAATTGGTTGAAGCCCCTTTAATTTACAACCAATCTTCTACCTTGATTTTCCCAATGAGTCCATTGTAACTCTCTCAAGAAGAAATTGCTTATCAAATGACCATGTTCTTTGATGGATCAAAATTTAAATATGGTGGGGGTGTCACAATCATCCTTATACCCCTTTAAGGTGAACCTTTTCCCTTGTTCTTCAAACTTGACTTTTATTGCACTAATAATGTGGCTAAATATGAGGCCCTAATTTTAGGTCTCCAAACAGCTTTATCTTAGGGAGTAAATTCAATCAACATTTGTGATGAATCTCAACTTGTGGTTAACTAGATAAATGTTTCCTACCAATGTAAAAATGATGTTCTCCATAAATACAAATAACTACTAGATATATTATTGACATCATTTGATCACTACCTTATCCAAGCCACTCTGTGTTTGATAAACAAGTTCATCAACACCATGGATTCTCTTGCTTCTTAAATCCCATCTATACCGTTAGAATCTAAAATATTTATCACCATTCATAGAATCAACCAAAATTATTACACCAAAATGAACCCCCCTTCCATCTATAATGTGGAGGAAATCCAACTGGATATTTGATATAAGAATTTTTTTGACTACCTTACCTTAGCCATCATCCCTTTCAACCTCTCTAGGAATGGTAGGTGAGATTTTATATATACTACTTCTTGCTAAACCATATTAGGGGGAATCCTCTATAAACAAGGCTTTGATGGTCTCCTTTTTAGGTTCCTTTGTATCCAATAAATCCCCATTGCAATCAAAGAAACTCATGATGGGATTTATGGAAGACACTTTAGTGGTTTAGCTATCGCTAAGTGCACCCTTTGCCTTGGATACTATTGGATTACCCTTAACCAATACTTTGTGATTATGTCAAGCAGTGTGTCAAGTGTCAATAACACACCAACTTACATCACATTCCTAGTCATGCCCTTTAAGTTGCTAAGGACTTTTGGCCCTTCTCTCAATGGGGATTGGATCTTATTGGTGAAATCAAACCTCATTTTTCATAAACACATCACTTTATCATCACCATGATATAATATTTCACCAAATGGGTGGAATTTATTCCCCCCATCTCAACCAAAACTGATAAAACTATTTACTTCGTCAATCATCATATCATATGCCACTTTAATGTTCCTCAAACAATCAACATTGACAATGGCAAATCATTCGAAAAAAATAAAGTACATGATATTTGTAAAACCTTTGGCATTAAGTTAATATTCTCATCTCCGTACCACCTAGAAGCTAATGGATAGGTTGAAGCCTCTAAAAAAACACTTAATAAAATGCTCACCAAAGTGGTCAACAAATCTGGTAAGGATTGGCACTTGCACATTCCTTTTGCCTTATGGGCATATCAAACTAGTATTTGAACCCTTATGGGTGCCACCCCTTTCTAATTTGTCTATGGTGTGGAGGTTGTCTTACCTCTTAAAGTGAAAATTCCCTCCATTTTCATATCCCTAAAGTATATCATCTCAGAAGAAAACTATCATTAAGAACATCTATCCCAACTTGAGCTACTTGATGAGTGTCATTTGGCCGCTCTTAACCATCTTCATGTTTATCAAGAGAAAATCAAATTCAATTTAAAAAACATGGAAATAAGTAAGGGGGGAAAGTTTTTTCTCAATTGGATTGGACCATTTATCATCGTACATAAGTATGGGTCAGGAACTTACCGGTTATCATCCCTTGAGGGAAAACTAGAACCTAAGCCCCTCAATGATTTGCATCTACATCCATTCTTTTGTTAAAACAAGTTTTAAAGTACTTTGTGTCTAACTTAATATCATCCCTTATTTATAAATTATCACCTTCATCTCCTTACTTTAAGGACAACTGATTAAAGCAAAGAATCGTGTGAATATCTGTCATAGTTTTAGCTTAAATTCTAAACATGGGTACCATGGATCTACCCATGGCATGGTTCTCATAGATATTTTTCATCCCTTATAGGATGGATCCCCATGGTCATTGTATCTTAAACACTATATCACCCATCATTTAACCTTCTTGTGTTATGGTTTTTTCCTCATAAAGGAAAACCTTAGGCCTATATAAGTAAGTCCATGTCTACAAAAACAAAAATATAATATATTATGGGTCATATCTAGACTATTATATTTCTCCCTTGAAGGATAATTAACAAAACAATTTAGAATTGATTAAAAAGATAGACTGCTCCCTTGAAGGACAATTATCAAAATCAAACAAATCTAAAACTTAGACCACTCTCTTGAAGGATGGCTAATTCAAACATTTGTCCAAAAAATAATCACATGAAAGCTTCCTACATTGATAATCTTACCCAACTTATCAACAACCAAAAAAATAATAAAAAAGACCCTAAGTCAAAATTTAAAAAAGCAAAAAAATGTGTATCCCAAAGAAAGCTTTAATTAGCTTTCGCAAAAGCAATAATATACTTCCCACATTGATCAGTCTACACCAAAATAAGACATGGAATTATCTATAATGATTTATAAGTCACCTAAAAATGGGGCAAGCCATCCCCACAAGAAGGTTACACTATCATCCATATTAAATAAATCCTCTTTTTACCCTCTACAAATCAAGGGATTTTGAGCTTACTTGACACTATGTGATCAAGTCACTTCTTAAACAAACGAACAAATGATAATGCAAAGCATGAAAAGGGCTAATGTTCATAAGCCAATCCATCTTGCTATTTTGGTCCTTTCCAATGAAAGATCACCACATCTCCTTCTTCATCATGCCTACTTGTTGAAACATTCATTAAGGTGTTAGTCTTATGATTGATTAAATATTATTCTCTCATTTCTTCACTCTTTTTACATATAGCATTTTCACTAAATTAATCTATATCTTAAGGTGGTTTTAAACATTTTAAACCATCTCTCAATCAATCTATTACAAATAAATGGCATTATAATTCACTTAAGTGTGTTATGTACATTTTATTTTACCATTATAAATAGAACATACATTTTATGACACTTATGTGTTTTATTATGTCACATTTTGTTTTGTTACTTATCTACATCATTTATTTAGGTGTTTTTATTATCTTGAACACATTATATTTACCCATATCATAGAGATTACAATCAACATAGCTAAACTACATCAAACATCTCATCAACAATCTTAAATCAACCAATTTATCCATCACATAAACATCATCGAAATTATTCGAGGTGAATGAATCAAACCAACATCTCATATAAAGTTTCTAAATCACATCTATATGTTATAAATCAATCAATATTGCTTATCATCAAGCATAAGTCAAAATAATTTATCACATAAAAATCATAACAAATTTTTATCATGTATGAACCAAACCACATTTAATCATTTTTTCTAAACTAAATAAATGATTCCGCAAACTATGTTATCAAACCACATATGCATATAAATATGGGATCACATGGATTCATTAACACATATCATAGACATTAACATATTATAAATTATATCAAGTATATACCTACTAAAAGGAAAAAATGCCAAACCATAACCATAACCTAAACATATCATCATATACATGTGTCATCAAAAAGCATCATAAACATGAATCATAAACATAACACAAAGAATCATAAATAACATCATATGTCATCATCAATAAACATCATAACTCAAAAAAAGTGTTGAATATATATAAATTTTCATGTCACTCTCAAAATGAAATGTACATCTCGCAACATTGGCTCATAGGCCAAAATCAAAATCATAATACAAGTATAGTAGCTAGTAATCTATGGTGTAGGGGCACTACTATCCCCTAGACCCTCTCCATCTTTATGACCTATCTTTGCACCTACGACTGATATACCACTATTGGGTGCAACATTGTCAAGGATCCTCGACATAACCTGCTTTACTAGATACTCTATGTATTAGAGCACATCTGGAAGCCTACTAATAACATGGCCCTTATAGTATCTTAAATCCTCCAATGTAGTAATATATCTCATCAATAAAATTGTCTGAGGTGGTCCCATGATAACTCCAATCCCGCTTGAAGATAATACATTTTATGATGGTCATCCTCCTGCCTAATTAAGATCATCCCTCTTAGTTGTAACCAAGCTTAACTATGCCTATAGACCATCCCTCTCTTGAGTAATAGTGGTTAATTGTCCCTATGCAATGTCTCTCTACTGAGTGATAGTGGATAGTTATACCTATAATTTATCCCTCCCCTATGTCCTCATCTCTAGTTGTTCTCATGTTGTGTCTCTCTCATATGTTATAGAAGTAAGTGATGCCTGTAAGGAAGTATGTGATGCTCTTGTAGTATCCCTCTTTGCAATTATTATTTGTAGATCAGGTACACCCTCCTCCATCTATGCATCCTCACACTCCTCCTCACCCTTTTCCTCACCTTACTCCTCACCCTATCCATCATCCCCTTCAACATCAAGACCTTATCCTTTGTCTCCACTAATAGTTGTAGAGTGTCATCTCTACCACCAAGTAATATACTTTGGAGTCACCCCAACATTCAACTACTATAGGGGCAAGTATCTCCTCATAAATTATCTCCTCCTTTGATGTCTATGGTCGAGGAAGTGGTGCCTTTACATCTTCTCATTTGTATCTTGAGAACACTCCTAAATCACCCTGAACCAAGCCATATTACCACCATACATGGTTAAAAGATATCAAATCCAACTCATGCCCCCTCCTCCCATGTATCCATTTGAAACTCTAAAGTTAAAAGGTCGATGCACGTAACCCCCTCCATGATGGGAAACCCATGTACAGTCTCTAAATAACCTCACTACCAAAGTATCTAGCCATTGTCTAAACCATGTTATATCTCATACCACCCCATCTGCCTATGGAATCTCCATATCTAATCTCCATCTCATGAACCCAAGTCTAAATCATGCCATGTCACCCATGGCAATGCAACTAGATGACAAATGGCGATATGCTCATAAGCCTAGCAATGGAGTAAGAAACACATACTCATTCCATACCTCTTATGCACTCAATAACCCTAAATCTCTCAATAAACCTATGTCAAGAGTGTTGGTTCCCATGCATAGACTATCATATCCTCATGCATCTCAACCAGTACACCAGTCAAAACCCATGGATAATTCCCACCACTTAAATCTGGAAGTGCATAGAAGGTGATTATTATCATTAACATCATCATCAATCTCCTCCTCTTTGTGTCTAATAGATACATATCCTTGAAGTATAAACCCCCACTATGGTATCGAGCCTTTACTACATCCTCACCATATGGAAAATCCATCTATGTATCCAACTCATCACCATGAATCGGCTTAACTTCTTAACCGTATATCGATAACCTCAGGATCTTATGCACATTCTCTAAGGTGATCATCATCTCTCTTATTGGTAGCCATAAATTTTTGGTGGTTGAACCCATTTCTCAATGAGGGCTACCAACATACATGTATCTCAAGGCACATGATGATAGTGTCACATACCACCTAGACCCACAACCATCATATGGGCCCACTCCTTACCCATCATATCTCTACGCAACTCTTGGTAGCAGTGACACTCAATCATGCATCATCAATAGAGACCTTGCATACAAGGTTATATCTTCAACTTAGTTCAATCTACACCTCAAGAGACCAATAAAAATTCAACTTAATCTACCATAGTAACTTCACCTATACACTTACCCAAGTTCACTACCTCCCACACTTACCCACACTAAAAACCATATTTGACTATCCCTAGACTCATTTTGCTTACACAAAACCTTTGCTAAGTCTTCCAACCTACCCATCCTAAGACTTGTAGCCTTTGTATCTTACCCTAACAGCCTACTTATCCAAGCAAACTAAACCCACCACTCCTAGACCCTTTTCAAACCCATACACCTTCATAAATCCTCACAGACTCATTCCAAAACATTCACAAACACTTCAAACTTAACACATTTTTTATACCTCTGCATTAAACCTTTGACCACTATCAGTCATAAGTCAACTGACACTAGTTCCCTATTGACTAACTTTGGTTGACCCTCGATCGACATTAGTCACTATAATTTTTGGGCCAAACCCTATAACCCTAAATTTCCCCCAAACCCCAACTAATAGTTATTCACAAACATTTCTCTCCCACCCCAACACCTCTAACTACCGTCCCACATACCCTATGCTCCATATCGAACCCAAAACATTAAAATTACAAAATAATATTAAAAATGAAAAAAACAATGCCCACTTACCTCATCTTACATCCATCTTTGTGGTGGCATCCTCCTCTCAATCGGTGCTTGCCTGATTGTAGTTTTCCCTCTGACTATTGCTTATCCTCCACTTGGCTACATGATTGGTCTCTCATCTAAAATTGTCCCCATAAACTACCCCACCTATCACCCTATCAACAACTCTAATAGTCCCACAATAGACAAATTCTCCCTTCCCCACTTATGCTCTTATAACTTGCCTACTTACTCAAAGGTCATCTGAAAAAAACTCTTGGGAAATAGTCACTCTCACATTACATAAACTGTGCATACAAATTAAATTGAATTTTTAGTGATTATCCCCCATTTTCTATGGTTTGGTCAATGATCAGTATTGGTCATCTTTGGTTAATACAACTAGCATCAGTTATTCCCACCTTGAGACAATCGACGTCGATTGATTATATTAGGGTTTTGTATCCTAACCCCTACCCAAAACTTACACCAACCTTGGCTCCCTTTCAAACAAAAGGGATCCCCTTACAAATAGCACCACCAATAATCTTTAAATCACTCATCAGCCAAAAATCAAATATCACCTTATTCTCCTCCGTAGCCTGTAACCACTTTACCTGGAATTGGCCACTCTTGCCAACTGTTTGCATATTTTTTGTAACAACCTTATTTTGGTCACTTTGACCACATAAACTACCTTTCCATGCTTAATAACCTTACATATGTGAACTAATTTTATGTGCATCCCTTTAGGTGCATCAGAATATGACTACTGGTGGTCCCAACACAGGCATTTCAATTTGTCTTTTTAGGATCACATCCTCCTTTTGGATCCCTGAGAATACATATGCCTTCACTAAGAGACTTGATTTTATAGGTGTAACCCATATCATCTAAGCCTAACATTGTGGCCTAGTTCACCTATCACTTATTCTTCTAAGTGTAACCTTTTTAACCAATTTTTTCAAACATAATGGCTATGATCTCACACTTCATTACATTTTGTGCACCCTTTCATGCTTACAAGCCTCGTCACCCATCGAACATTGTCACCAAATTATCCACTTATCAAACCTGAACCTAACTTCATT
Source organism: Torreya grandis (assembly GCA_037957365.1). Lineage (NCBI taxonomy): Eukaryota > Viridiplantae > Streptophyta > Pinopsida > Cupressales > Taxaceae > Torreya > Torreya grandis. The sequence goes on from JARHVA010000140.1 coordinate 1,989,026, forward strand.
TTCAACTCATCACTTCTTAGTTTGAGGGGGAACACCTCCTCCCATATTTGGGGCATCCAACCTTCCACTAAATCATTAGTTTTTGTTTTGCAGCTTGTTTATGCAAACTACATAATAAAAAGGGGGAAAATGTAGACACTAGAAAACCACACCAATGGTTCTAGCTATCATAGCACACCTTTTCAACCCCCTTGGCCTCCCTTGGGTTAGAACATTTCTCAACCCACTTAAAACACCTATTTACCCCTCACACACATTTAGCTAAATTAATTAATTAATTAAGCTAATAAAATCCTATTTACACATCACCCTAACTAAGCTCATGGTTAACTTAGTGACACCTTGCCTTAAGACCATTTCCTACCCTAGCATTTAATTCCTAACCTCCTAGACTATTTATACCTGCATAATCATGCTTCCTTAAATTAACTTAGGCCATTTCTAAGGGTCTTAACTACCAAAATTGAGTGCAAAACACTATTTTTGGCAAGTTGGACCATTTCCACCTTGACCAATGTCGGTCATCCCTCGATCGATGTTAGTTGACTAGGGCCAACATTGGTTACTTAAGGATGATTCATGAACCTTAGTTAGGAGGTTGAATCATTTGAGCAAGAACCAAACTCCTGTGTGAATCAAAGCTTTCTAGTAAACCAGAGAACCAGTATAGAGATCAAGAAGTGCTTCATCACCTCAAAATTATGGATCTAAGTGTTGTTGTTACTCTACCCATTTTGTTCCAAGCTTCTAATCAGTTCTCACTCAACTTCAAAACATCTTCAGGCCAATAACTCCACAAAAACTAAGTATTTTGTACTTTTTATAAGTTCAGTATTTGGTTTTGGTAGTTTATTTCTTTCACCCCTTTTCAATCTCTCCCCACACTCTCTTTTGTGTTGGAGTTCTACAACTCCAACACCCCTTTTTCCCACCAAATCCCTACTAAATATTCCTAGTCTTTAGAGTGTTAAACCTTTGTGTTTGATATCCCTCAGTTTTATTTTTTCCTTTACAACCATCAACTAACCTCCAAATATCCCACAAAACCCCTTTGCAACCAACCCAAAATCCATTTTTACCCAAAGGCCAAAATAGTGACAATACATTGTTAAGGTGTGGAGCCTAAAAGCTTCACCAAGGACTGCATTTGATAGTTTGCAAGTTTACACAGTCACTGGCGTCGGTCAGGAGCGATCGACGTTGGTCAAGAGTAGTTCAAGAGACGCCGGCGTCGGCAGAGATCGGCTGACGTCGGTCACAGGCAAGCAGGCAGGAACCGGTGTTGGTTACCTGTGCGTCCAAAAAGCTATTTTCGTGGATAGAACCGAGTGTTTGCATAATGAGATTAAGTTGTAGTCTTAAGTCCACGTCTCTATTATTAGTAAGACTATTTTGAGAGCCCTTGTTCAAGAGGCTTAACTGTTGGTTGTAAGTGCATGCTCAAGTTTCCTAATTCTATATTAGAATTAGATCTTCTTAGCTTATTTGTAGTTCAATGTATGTGAATGTTGAAGAACAGTACAGAATTGTATAGGTGAATCAATCCAGGTTGTTGGAGTTGATTGTACTTGAGAGAGAGAGATCTTGAGGGAAAGAGATCTAGAGAGAGATCTGTCCATCTGAGAGAGGTGTGGAAGAAATAAGTTTCTTCAATTGTATTCCTTCTGTAAAGAGTTTAATACAAGTTTTCAGGGTGGTTTCTTGTATCTCTTGTTCTTTGCTATTTATCATTCTAGTTACTTATCTATCTAATTTAATTCCACAGTTTATTGTTTTCTTAAGTGTAATCAAATTGTTGGTTGATCCCCAACAAGTGGTATCAGAGCTCAGGTTCACTAACAAGTGGTTTAGATCTGTGTAGTGTGTATTGATTACAAGTTGCTAACAGGGGTTTCTGTAAGGATTTCTGTTTGAGTGGGAGAAGCAATGGCAGAAGAAAGTAAATTGAGAATGGAGAAGTTCAATGGAAAAAATTATCAACATTGGAGAATGCAGATAGAGGACTATCTGTATCAGAAAGATCTATACTTACCATTAGGTGGGATTGCAAAGAAGCCCACAGACATGGATGATGAAGAATGGGTAGTTCTTGATAGAAAGGCTCTGGGGTCTATAATACTGAGTCTAGCATCTACTGTGATATCTAATTTATCACAGGAAAAGAAAACGGTAGAGTTGATGACTACTTTAGCAAATTTGTATGAAAAACCCTCAGCTTCTAATAAGGTATATCTTATGAAGCAATTATTTAATTTGTGTATGCAGGAAGGTGGATCTGTATCTAATCACCTGAATGATTTCCATGGAATTATAAATCAATTAAGTTCAGTCAATATTGTGTTTGATGATGAAATTAAAGCTCTTTTAATATTATGTTCTTTGCTTGAAAGCTGGCATAGCTTAGTAATGGCAGTTAGTAATACTGCATGTGCTTCAAATATTTTAAAAGTAGAGGATGTTGTTAGTGTTATCTTGAATGAGGAAATTCGTAGGAAAAGCACAGAGGAAACATCAGGGAACGCTTTAAGTTTTGAGAGCAGGGGAAGGCAAAAAGAGAAGAGCAAGAGGAGATCAAGATCTAAGTCTAAGGTGAGAGGTAGATCCAAATCCAGAAATGGCAGGAAGCCACAATGTTGGAATTGTGGAAAGATGGGGCACATAAGCAGAGATTGTTGGTCAAAGCCTAAGGAGGACAATCAGCACAAAGGAAAGGAAGAAGAAAAGGTTGCAGGTATTGCACAAGATGCTTTAATATTATCTTTGCATAATAATATAGAATCTTGGGTTTTAGATTTTGGTACATATTTTCATGCTACCGCCAATAGAGAATATTTTAGTGACTATATCCATGGAGATTTTGGAATAGTGTATTTAGGGGATGATGAGCCTTGTAAAATTATTGGCAAAGGTAAAGTGCAGCTGAAAATGCAGAATGGCAACACATGGGTGTTGAGAGATGTTATGCATGTTCCTAGCTTGAAGAGGAATTTGATTTCTACAGGAAAGTTAGGGGATAAGGGTTGTACAGTAACTCTCACAACTGAATCTTGGAAGGTGACCAAGGGTGCACTTGTTATGGCCAGAGGTAAGAGAGTAGGTACTCTCTATTTATGTAATTGTGTTACTAATATTTCTCCTTCTGTATTATCTACTTCAGATGTGGATGCTAAATTATGGCACTCAAGGCTTGGCCACATGAGTTAGAAGGGGATGTCAATTCTTAAGTCTAAAGGTAAGCTTTCAGATTTGAAAAGCATAGATCTAGATTTTTGTGAGCACTATGTTTTTGGAAAACAGAAGAGAGTGAGTTTTCTCAAGACTGGGTCAACAAAGAAGAAGCATAAGTTGTAGCTTCTTCACACAGACGTGTGGGGACTGACTCAGGTAGCTTCTATTGGAGGATCACAGTACTATGTTTCGTTCATAGATGATGCTACAAGAAAGGTATGGATCTATTGTATTAAGAATAAATATGATGTATTTGAGACTTTTAAGATCTGGAAAGCTATGGTTGAGAATGAAATAGGCAGAAGATTGAAGTGCCTGAGATCTAACAATGGTGGTGGGTTCTGCAACTATAAGTTCAGAGATTATTGTTATATGCATGGAATCTGTAGGCAAAGGATGGTTCCAAGGACACCTCAGCAGAATGGAATTGCTGAAAGGATGAACAGAACAATCATGGAGCGTGCAAGGTGTATGAGATTGCATGTTGGTTTGCCCTTAGAGTTTTGGGCAAAAGATGTTGACACTGTAGTGTACCTGATTAATAGAGGACCCTCTACAGCTCTGGATGGTGGAATTCTAGAAGAGGCATGGATAGGTAAAAAGGTAGATCTCTCATATCTCAAAGTTTTTGGTTGTGAAGCCTTTGTGCACGTTGATAAGGAAAATAGAAAAAAGCTGCATGCTAAGTCTATGAGGTGCACATTTATTGGCTATGGCTCAGATGATTTTGGTTTCAAATTTTGGAATCTAGGAACTAACAAGATTATTAGGAGCCGTGATGTTGTTTTCAATGAAAAAGTGATGTATAGTGATCAGCTGAAGAAGTTGAATCAATCTGGGTAGAGCAATGGAGAATTGGACGAGGTGACGGTCCAAAATGAGCTCGCGGGAAAAAGAAATAATCACTTGCAGGAAAACACAGAGACTGACGTCGGCAAGGAAGGAACCGATGTCGACAGAACAAAAACTGATGTCGGTCATATAGAGACCGACATCAGCAGGATAGGCACCGATCGGTCAGGCAGAACCGGCGTCAGCTAGTAACAGGCCTGGAAGTGATCGAGGTCGGTCACTGTCAGAGAATTTGGGCAGATAGCGTGTTGTGAACGAGTCTCAGACGCCCATCAGGAGGTCAAAAAGGGTAAGTAAGCCTCCAATTTGATATTCCCCTTCATTATTCTATTTATTGCTAACTGATGGTGGAGAACCAGAGAGTTTTGAAGAAGCATTACAGGTGGAGTCCAAGAGTCAGTGGGAGTGTGGCATGGTTGAGGAAATGGAGTCCTTGAAAGAGAACCAAACATGGGATTTGGTTGAGTAGCCAGCTGGTAAGAGGACACTGAAGAATAGATGGACCTACAGGTTGAAGGAAGGTGAGAATGGATAGATGAGATATAAGGCCAGGTTGGTAGTGAAAGGATTTGCACAAAAGCCAGGTATTGATTTTGGTGATATTTTTTCTCTTGTTGTTAAAATGACTTCTATACGGGTTGTATTGTCTTTGGTTGCTATTGAGGATTTGCATCTTGAGAAGTTAGATGTTAAGACATCATTTCTTCATGGAGATTTGGATGAGGAAATATATATGGAATAGCCGGAAGGATTTGAGGTCAAGGGTAAGGAGAAGTTAGTGTGCAGATTGAAGAAAAGCTTGTATGGCCTCAAGCAAGCTCCTAGACAGTGGTATTTGAAATTTGATAGGTTTATGACTGAGCATGGCTACAGTAGGTGTCAATCTAACCATTGTGTGTATTTTAAGAGATTGGATAATGGTAGATATATTATTCTATTGTTGTATGTAGATGATATGTTGGTTGCAGGATCACACATGCAGGATATCTCTGAGCTTAAGGTGAAATTAGCTCAAACATTTGCCATGAAGGATTTGGGAGTAGCAAAGAAAATCCTTGGCATGAGCATTAAGAGGGACAGGAAAAATCACTGGTTGATTTTGTCTCAAGAGGATTATGTGAACAAGGTGTTGAAACGGTTCAATATGCAGGATGCAAAATCGGTAAGCACACCTTTGGCTGGACATTTTAAGTTGAGTAAAGAACAATGTCCTAATTCACATGATGAGGTAGAGTACATGAGTAAAGTTCTATATTCTTTCGCAGTAGGGAGTTTAATGTATGCAATAGTGTGTACTAGACTGGATATTGCCCAAGCAGTGGGAGTTGTAAGTAAGTATATGGCCAATCCAGGAAAGGAGCACTGGAAAGCAGTTCAGTGGATCCTTAGATATATGAGAGGAACCAACAGTAGGCATTTGTGCTATGGAGGTTCAGATACTTCTCTACATGGTTATGTAGATTCAGATATGGCAGGTGATTTGGATGGCAGGAGGAGCACCACATGATATGTTTTCACTGTTGGTGGAATGGCGGTTAGCTGGATATCAAAGTTGCAGAAGGTTGTTGCCTTGTCAACTACAGAAGCAGAGTATATTGCAGCCATAGAGGCTAGTAAAGAGATGATATAAATGACACGGTTCATGGAAGAGCTTGGAAAGGAGCAAGAGAGTTGCAGACTATACAGTGATAGTCAGAGTGCCATTCATTTGGCTAAGAATTCAGCCTTTCATTCAAGAACAAAGCATATACAACTTAGGTACCACTTCATAAGACAGGTATTGGAGGATGGTGAGTTGAAGCTGGAGAAGATCCATACAGATAAAAATCCTGCTGATATGTTAACCAAGCTGATTACAAAGGAGAAGTTGAATCTTCATTCAACTTCTGTTGGTCTTCATGATTGAGTTGAAGATGGAGGAGCTAGAAGATGTTGTTGTACAGGTACTGGTGCAGCTGTTTATCTCCAAGTGGGAGATTGTTAAGGTGTGCAGCCTAAAAGCTTCACCAAGGAGCGCATTTGATAGTTTGCAGGTTTACATAGTCACCGGCGTCGGTCAGGAGCGACCGACATCGGTCAGGAGCAGTTCAAGAGACACCAGCATCGGTAGAGATCGGCCGACGTCGGTCACAGGCAAGCAGGCAGGAACTAGCGTCGGTTACCTGTGTGTCTAGAAATTTATTTCTGTGGACAGAACCGAGTGTTTGCATGATGAGATTAAGTTGTATTCTTAAGTCCGCGTCTCTATTATTAGTAAGACTATTTTTAGAGCCCTTGTTCAAGAGGCTTAACTATTGGTTGTGAGTGCATGCTCAAGTTTCCTAATTCTATATTAGAATTAGATCTTCTTAGCTTATTTGTAGTTCAATGTATGTGAATGTTGAAGAACAGTACATAATTGTATAGGTGAATCAATCCAGGTTGTTGGAGTTGATTGTACTTGAGAGAGAGAGCTCTTGAGGGAAAGAGATCTAGAGAGAGATCTGTACATCTGAGAGAGGTGTGGAAAAAAGAAGTTTCTTCAATTTTATTCCTTCTGTAAAGAGTTTAATACAAGTTTTTAGGGTGGTTTCTTGTATCTCTTGTTCTTTGCTATTTATCATTCTAGTTACTTATCTATCTGATTTAATTCCGTGGTTTATTGTTTTCTTAAGTGTAATCAAATTGTTGGTTGATCCCCAACATACATGGTGACCGACATCGGTCATCCTTGATTGGCACCAATTATGTTTGAACGACATCAATTACCTAGTGACTGGCATTGGGCTCTATGTAATCCTATTTTTCCAAAATAACAAGTTAAAATTACCTATCAGCCCCAACTCAAAACCTTGCTTTTTGACCCCTATCACAACACAGAGTTAGAAACAACTATTTGAACCAAACTTTAGAACTTTAATATTTATTTTTCACAAGTTAATGTCATTTTGTTAAAGTAATCATTTTCTTGAAAAGCATTTTATTACATTGTGTTAAAGTACTTTTCATTCCTTTATGCAAGCATTTATTATCAACATTTTTTAGAACTTAATTTGTTAAAATTAGTGGATTGACATCCTTCCAATGAAGTCTTTTACTTATTGGATCTAACACTTGCTAGGCAATCCACCCTTCAATAGTACTAATCAATCTTGTTTCTAGTCTTATTCTTATTACAGTTCATTTTTCCCAAGCCAAAGAGGAGTACTTCACATCATCTGGATCACGGAGTAGGTTCATCTACACCTTCTCCCTTTCTTTAGTTTTACTTGTTTTTAAAAGCAAAAAGAAAATAATACAAAAACATAGTGAAACACCTTGATAAGGTGGATATTATTTGCAAATTTTGGAATTATAGGGATTTGAATCAATTTACTTGAAGGAATATCCCCCTAATGACTAGTTTGAAAATCTTCCATGATATCTTGATGGATTTGGTGAAAGCTATCATGACCAAATGAAGGAACATCTTTACCATGCGAGACCCATTTTGGTGTAAAAGGTAAAGGTAAATCTTTTTTGTTTTCCTTAAGATGAATAAACTCATTTCTTGAAATGGCAATAAAATGGACATGATTAGAAAGATGATGGATATCTCCATTCAAATATTTGATATTATAAGCTTTAACACTTGGAATAATACAAGAGTAATCGAGTTTTACCCAATCCTTTATAGAAAGTTGGACAGTTTCATAATCATAATCATCAAAGAAATCAATATCATCCATGATGAGAGAGATAAAGAACACTAGGCTTAGGATTAAGCAAGTAAAAAATATATACAATAGAATAATTATGCAACATTGATGTTCAAATATCAGGTTCACCAAATGTTTAACCATAAAATATAGATTAAAGAATCTAGGGTTAAAGGGGATAGAGATAGCCTAGGGCACAAGGGTGATAAACTATCTCTATAACAAGCCAATTAATTTGTAAACTTAGATAAATAATATTCTAAATTTAAATATTAAGATATGCTAAAAATAATAAGTACAACCAATGATTGATATTATAAGAAATAGACAATAATGGTATTTATCTAGATTATTGTGCACATTCAGATCTGATATGGAACAAATTAGAAATAGACTAGATCTAGATTCTATATCAGTCATCAAATTCTATAAGTTTAACCTTTGTGACATCAAACACTTACATCGACCTTAGATGGTTGCATCATCTCTTCTGTCTAACCTAGATGCAAGTGTCTAGTATAGAATACCTAGTGGATCTAGATGTGATCACCTAGAATATTCTAGGTTTTGTGTCACCTTCACTTTGGTGTGCTCAAATATAGCTCATGGATTGTCACTTCTTGTAAAATAGTAAAACTCTAGTTCTTCATCTTCATAGTGATTATGGGAAAAATAGGTTAGTGGGCTCACAGTGTTGAGCTAACCCAAAGACCCCTCTATAAGTGGGTGTTGCCTACATCTCCACTACTCTAAAGAGGGCCTCATGCTTGTGTAGTTCTCCCCTATGTGTGAGTTTATCTATTTGTAAGTATGCAATATGTGATAAACAAGTACAATAATGACCTCACTTGTAACTTGGAAAATGTTGCTCATGGTCTACTCATTCTATACTTCAAACCTGTAGATGTGTTGTCCCTATGATTGATAAGGAAATAGAGAAAAATAGGGAAGCTTTGATCACTTGAATGCTTGATTGAATTATTTTGGTAAGTTTTCTTATGAGTTGTTTGGTCTGTGATAAATAAGTACAATAGTGATCTAGCTTGTACCTTGGAAAATATGGCTCATGGTCTATTCCTTTAGCACTTAAAACCTATAGATGTGTTGTCCCTATGAATGATATAAAAATAGGGGAAAATAGGGAAGCTTTGATCACTTGAATGCTCACTTAAATTTTTTTGGTAAGTTGCCTTGTGAGTTAATAGTTGGTATGTGTTACTTATCCTTTTTGGAAAACATCTCACGTGAAAACATTTAGGCTGACCATAGGGATATGATTTATTTATGAATTGGATGACTTTAGGGAAATGGATACTTGCATTAGGATAGGACACTTTCATCGATGTAGGTGTTTGACTAAGATGCAAGTGTTCAAGTAGCTAGAAAATAGACACAGGTCTATAACTTGCAGAGATAAGAGATAACTAGGTTTATAAAATTATGAGTATGATAGAAGGTATGAGTCATCAATATAACATTGGTCAGACTAAGAGATAAATAATAAGCATAGAGAGATAGCAAATGTGAGCCTTTTGGTAGTGGGAAAATTTTTAGAACTAAGAGGAGCAACCAAGGTCTATATTTAGCAAGTGTACGAGACTAAGGTGCTATTTAAATCATAAAAAGTGTCTACACAAATTTATTTATTTATCCTTTTAATTTAATAATTTCAATATTTTATTAATTAGAGGCATCTATAGACACCTATAATTTTTAATAGAAACTTTGATAACATCAATTTTGGCACACTTTGACATACTTGGACATTGTGTAAACATGTGACTCTTGCGCATAGTTTCCCCTATTTGTTTACCCACATTTTTTCATGGTTAATATTACCTAGCAAATATAGTTATTCAATATTAGTCTAGTCTGTGAAAGAACATTCCAAAATCTTAAATAGGCCTTTGCCATATTTCGAGTCACTAATTTACACTTCCAAGACAATATTGATAACATTTAGGTATTTATGGTTACTAAAGGTGTTTTCCTTCTATTAGAAATGTTTAGAGACACTTAACAAATATTTTTTAAATGAAAAGTCTCCATTAGATAAACCTAGACATTTTTTATTGGTTGGTCATAATAAATTGTATCAAAGAGTCAACTATAAATACAAAATCAGTCCTAAGACTAGATGCACTTGGTCACTACTTGGAAATCACATTGAGAAATCAATTATCACTCTCTTGAAACATTATCACAAAGGTGTACACATATAAAAAAACTCTTAAATCAGTAACCTTAAAGCTTTGTTTGAATACACATATAGGATAAAGTTATATTATGCTAGATTTTAAAAGCCAAGCATTACATTACATTCTAATTTGATCGCAATATTGCACACACACTTAAGTGAGATAACTATGTATGGTTTGAGCCCTCTTTGGAGTATTGAAATGTAGGCAACACTTAATCTTTCAATGGAGAGTGGCTGGGGTTATCCAACCTAATATACTAACCCATTTTTAAGGGTCATATTATGTTTGAAATTGAGAATAGGGTTTCAAAGGAACAAGAATAAAAACAAAGATCAATTAGCATGACCAAAGGTGAGGACACACATACATAGCATATATAGGATCACACATAATCTTTTAAGGGTTATATACCTACACAGTCTATAGGGACATTTCTAACAAAGAGATGATAATGGTAGTCGTTATAAGGGTTTCACTATTATTGGCAATGTCTGAGAAGGGTGGTTTGAGCTAATTTTTTTTATCTAAGCAATACCCACGTATATACATAATATTTATAGAATCTAGGATGATTTTTATGAGTGACATAATATATAAATAAGCTAATTTCATATCTCTCTTAGTTCTTTGTCAATTTTCAATCTTCTAGGTGCCATGTCAATTTATCCATTACAATTTAGATTACGTTATCATTTCTATATTTTACATAATGTGAATTTACCCCAATTTTACATTATTTAGATCACATTAATCTAAAATAAGTAAAATAATAACTATTAATGGTTGGTGGCTTATATGAGAAACTACTAGGATGTTTATTGAATCTAATCAATGTAGATTTGTAGGTAGTTTATGTGGGAAACTACTCCATTATTATAAATATGAGGGATTCCCTCTCTATCTAATCAATTTTCATACCAATACAATCATATGCAATATTTTCACATCTTGTGGAGAAATCCTTCCTCTATTATTTCTAGGTTTTGTAAGTGCAATCCACTTATTTGGGTGTGTTGATACCCCACAAATATTATTTATTATGTAGTTTCATCTCTTGTATTTATAGGCATCTCATAGATGGTATCATACTTGATTTCAGATTTACAAGGAAGGAAAAAGGTCATCTATTGTAGAGGTCATAACTATATTCTCATGAGTTAGATTGAGTTAGGGTTTTTTTAATAGAAAATAGACTCTGAGGAATTCATAAAAAAGTATAATTTCATCACTTTTGGATCAAAATTTAGGGAGATATAGGAGCCTAAATATGTTGTTATGAAATTGTTTAAAAATATATATATATATAACTTTTGGTAACTTTATTTCAACAGAGTATAACTTTCAATTAAAGTGTTCAATTGAGGTGTCATTTTTTTATTAAAAGTGGAATCAATTAGCTTTAAAATGAATGTTTTATTGTGATTTTTTGTGAAGTATTCAAATATAAATAGGATATGATAGTTGATTATGTTTATCCTTAAAACCCTAGCTTAATAAAAAATGCTAAAAAAAGGAACAAGTCAAATTCAAAGAAGGTTAGGAAATATGTGTTGAAAGGAATGTTAAATGCATTTGATAGTGTATTTCATAAATTTATTATTCATTTACATGTGACATCAGAATATAAAAATGAAATAGATGCATGGTTAGATTTGGAGGATAACTACATAGACCAGTATGAGGACTTCTTTCACTTGGGTGAGAGTAATTTTGTTTTAGATTTTCTTTGAACATTATGCAATATATGATGAATAAAATTATTTTCAGCCTATGCTCTATAATTCTTCTTCTTTGTATGTTGATTTTACTAATGAGTATGATGTGGAAGAAGTGGATGAAATCCTCCAATTTATCTCTAATGGATTACCTCTTCTTCAAAGTGATTCTGATATTGAGGGGAATACATTGGAAAAAATGTCAAGAAGGAAGAGATCATTATGAGTGGTAACAAAAAAAATAAAAAAATATGTTTCTCAAAACTTACTCTTTACAAGATGAGGATTTTGGTTTAAAAGATGATGATTTCTTTCATTTTTCATTGCTTATCCATGAATTTCCATAAATGTTAGTTTCACCAACACAACTAACATTGGGCACATATGGAGGTGACAATTTTGATCATATATTTACAATGGTTTATATTTCTTTGGTTGAATATTGTGTTGATCCATAATACACCTTTGTGTATCTAAATTAGCATTTAGTGGATAATTTCATCAAGATATGCCATTGTCTAAGATTTTATCTATTCATGTGATGTCATATTCTAATTTTAAAGAAAAAGGAAAAAAAAGTGAAAGAAGAAAGGTGCAAGAGCATATCTGGTGGAAGGTATAAATTTTGATCTAAGACCCTGTTTGAGCCTTTATTTTAAAAATAATATCTTAAAGAGCTTCATGCATCCACAATCCATGCTATCCACTTAGTGATATTTTTGACATTTTTCAGGTCTGAATAGGAACATCTAAAGGTAGGAAATTGCATTTTAAGTTTTTTTTCACTTTTAATAAAACTTTACGTATTTAGTTTTTTTATAACTAGGCATGCAATTTTAGTTACATGGTAACCATGACTTCACTTAGATATGTACAAGAATAAGGGACACTGGTTTGATCCATCTGAGCTCACATGAAAAATTATAAAAAACAACAAACTTAAAAAATTATTAAAAATATAAAGTTTAATTAACTCGAGGATTAGTTTTATTATGATAACATGCTTTTAGTGAATCATGACTCTATCATCGAGTTGTGCATGAATAAAAGGCTCCATGTATTATTTTATAATTAAAAAAATAGTGTTTTCTTTTGGATGGTCAATGTATATTCTCTCTGTAAATTTTTAATTATGTATTTAAAAAAAAAATTGAGTACTGACCCCATCAAAGAAGATGCATGGGCAAGCTTCGATTTGATCCTTGAGCTTTGGGGACAAATTTTTCCCCAAAGGGTGTGTGGGGGGGACATGTTGTGTGCCAAAACACAACCTATTTTTTTGTATAGTGCAAATTAATTATTTTGTTATAAAAATCATATTTGGTTTCTTAATGTTATTGTAGTAGTGGTGTTAGATAAGTAACTATTAATGGTTGGTGGCTTGTATGAGAAGTTACTGAAAGGTTTCATTGAATCTAGTAAATGTAGATTTATACCTAGCTTATGTGGGAAAGTCCTTAATTTTTATAAGTAAGGAGTACTCTTTCTATGTACTCTTGGATTTAGAGAGGGAGGTTGAGGAAGAAGAAAGAAGGATCAAAGAGATTTGGTGGAGAATTAGTTACAATCTAGATTCCTAAGCAGGAGGAAAAGGAAGAGAAGGATAATGGTTGGACCATAGTAGAATGTTTGGTGGAAAAGGATTATGACCTTTCTTAGGCAAAAAAATTGGTGGAGAAGGATTTTTTACAGTCAGAGTTGTTGGTTTTAGGGGAGGAAGGAGATACTAAAAGCTCCTATGTGGAAAGGCACTTGGAGAAGATGCTTCCTAAACAAGAAGAAAAAAGGGGAAAGAGGAGAAAGCTTTACATCTTGTAGAAAGTTTGGTGGGGGGGGGGAATTCATGACTTGTCTTTGGATGAAGGGTTGGTGAAGAAAATAGTAGTGTTTAAATGAACTTGTTGGAATATTGACTAGTTGACTCAGCAAAAACTTGACTGGCTAACCAAACTAATAATCTCTTTTCGATTAACTTAATGGAGTAGAGGACTCTATTTTTTGAAAGGTGCTCTTCACTTTATTTTTTAGGAACTTTTAACTCCAAAGAATAAGAACCCATGTTCACTAGAAGGCATATAGCATTCTCAGCCTTCGACAAGGAAGTTTACTCGGGATCCAGGCATTATAATAACTTGGAACATGGTCCTTTATCATTTTTTTGGGGGGGGGGGGAATGGAAGTTGTATGGTCTATTATTTTATCCTCAGTTGGAGGGATTCCCAAAAGTTTCATCTCTGCCAGAATTGCATGCTCATGTTAAGCTTGCATCCTCTTAGACATCAAGATCGATCTGACACTCTTTAAAAGGAGGTTAAGGGATGGAATTGAGAATGGTTTATGGTGTTTGGTTATGTTATTATGGAATAAAATTGACCACCCTTATGGTCAGAATAGATTCAAGAGGTATGGTGCATTATTGTAGTTGTCTAGCTTTGAACCAGGACCTCCTGGTGAGAAAGGCAAGACTTTGTTCTGGTAATGGTTTATTTGATTTTATTCCTCCATTTTTCCTTGTTTGGATGGAAAATGAAGCTGACAATATTGATTTGGGAGGTTGGTGAGCTAATCTTCCATTAGCTCAGTTAGGTGAAGGATTTCACCAGTTTCATACTACTGACATGGCCCAAGGTTCGATCTTATCACCTACTTATTAGAAGTATTGGTGGATGCATGACATGTACAAGGTTTGATCTCAGTTATCTTGGCTGGGCAAAAATGGCCACTTGCTGAGGTGGCATTTCTTTCATTCAAATTTTATTCATGTTTTCAACACTGGGTGTTCTAAATCTCACATGTGGAAGGTCAAATTGGGCTAGTGCCTTCCCACACACTCCAATAGATTGACTCAGTTTTATAGGAATGACTACCTTTTTATGGCTATTGAAATATTTTCAAATTGATCTTGCCCATTGGCTTTGGCTATGATCTAGCTTGATGTGTGGCAATTAAATAGGACTAGGTAGGATAGGATGTTAATTGAAGTTAATGTGACTCATTGGCCATCTGTTTGTTACTTTTCCCTTGATGTGGTTGTTGTTAGGATTGATTTGGTTGGTCCAGTGCTTAATGGAAAAATGACATTGACTAAGGTGAATTTTTTTGATTAGGATAAACAATATGGTTATAATATCTTTTGGCTCTCACACGGTTTGACCATGATGGATCATTTGGGGGCTTTGAGTTTTGTAGAGGATCCATAAGGGTTTTTTATTACATTTGAAAGCATTGTTTGGAGGTTTTGGGTTCCATTGGGAACCCGCAATATTTCTCTTGTTCTTGGGATTTTTTGAATTTGATTCTTAGCTGTTGGAACTTTACCTTTACCAGATGTGATAGTTGGCTCATTAGGATTGAAAATAATGGTATTTTTACTTTATATTTGTTGTTCTATTTTAGATTTCTAGGAGCGTTCATATTTTTGTGGCCAGTGGGATCATATTTTGACTTGGTCTTACTCAGTTTAGTATGGTCATTGTTTTTGATTTGGCGAACTACGATGATGATTAAAATTAATTGTGTGTCGACTCTTTGGTTTGGGTTCTATGTAATTATTTTATTTTACAAGGTAGGTTTGGGTAGTTCATTTTGGGATTGGGTCCTAAGTGATCACCCCATTTTGAATCAAAATTTGGTATGTTGGTTTTTGGTTTGTCGGTCCCCTCAGGGATCAAAAAAGGTTTTTTAGAGACCTAGGCCTTGTGCTTTTTTAGTCTAGGATGGTTTTCACCCCATTAAAAATCAACAAATGTTATTTTAATGTTGGGCCCCAATGGGACTTCACAAGGTTCCTTTCATTACAAATTGGCTCTAGAGTGGAGACCTAGACCTCCTTTTGTGTCTAGGTTGGTTCTTGATCCAAAAAAAATATTTCACCAATCCCTTAGGGACTCTGATGGTATCTCAAGACTTGGGCCTCACTTTAGCCCAAGATGGTTTCTAGTCTAACCAAAACTGACCAGTTACTATACCAGTCAAATGTGGTATTAGCTCTTCCCATGTTGGTTCCCAATCTGATCAAAATCGGTGGGTGCTTCCTTAGGTTGGGTTATTTTTGTACTCCTGGTCAACTATTTTTGGCCAGGATGAGACCCAACCCTCCTATGGTATATTTGTTGGGGTCTTTTTTGTTATCCTAGTCAGTTGTTCCTAACTAGGGAGAGACTCGGACCTCGTGATGTGTCTGTGGCTAGTATCCACACTAGTTATTGAATATGGGGTCACTTTAATTTGACCAAAAAGACACAACAAAAAAATAAAACTTAAAGACAACTGGCATTAAAAAATATAAAAATAAAACATATAAATATGAAATAAATATAAAATAAAACAATACCTGATAATAGGGTTAGAAGCAATCTTTAAAAAAGTAGGAGAGATAATTGGACTCCCCCATCTAACCTCAGGATCAAGCTCAACTTCAATGACATTGCTAAAGGCAACCCCGATTTGGCTGGTATCGGGGGGACTTTCAAATATTTTAGGGGCAAATTCTTGCTTGGATTTAGTGAAGTGTTTGGCTCTTGCTCCAATGATGTCACCAAAGCCAAAGCCCTCTGGAGTGGCCTCTCTTTGGCTGTTCAAAATAATTGGCTTGATTTGTATATATAAGGGGACTCAAAAGTTATTATTAAAGGCCTCTCAAAAGGATCTTCTCACAACTAGATTCTAACAAATATTTTGGATGATTGCAAGACCCTTTGTATCAATTTGAGAACTTTCTTCCCTTGCATATCTATCAAAAAAATAATAAGCTTGTTGACCACTTGACTAATGAAGGGGTTACCCTCAATAATTCAAATCTAGGTCTCCATGTGACCAACACCCTCACCAAGGGTTCAAAATCTTGGAGGATCACAGAAAATGATACTCATAATCACCATATTAATGAATCTAATCATTAAATGGTTTGGGTCTAATTTCATTGATTTTCATGGCATGAAAAATCATTATTGGCAATGGAGAATGATTTCCCTTGGGAGACGCACACATGTCTCACGACATGGCTTTTATCCCCATCCATTCTCATCTTTGTGCATTTTACTCTCTTCTATGTTTTTTGCTCTCGGCTCTTAGACATTGAATTCTTTGGTAGAATGGATTTGAGAGGCTCTGATCACAAAAGAACCAAGCAAGCAAAAGGTAAGGCTTCTATCGTCAATTCAGTCAATGAGATGAACAATAGTTTGTTGCATAACTACTGCCTTGAAGATGTCCATTCCTCTTTTTTGGGCTTGGTGGACAACTTGAAGCTCCGTCACTTACATGACTCAGGATCACTCCTAGATAAAAATACTCATTTCACGGCCCAAGAAGCTATGAAATTTTGGTAGAAAACCCTTTTGGAAGGTGTGAAGGATGAGAAGTTGTTGAAGTGGATAGCCATGAACCTGCTTTGTGCCCAACTTTCTACTCATCTTAGTGATATCTCCTCGGTGGCTTCGATGGACGCTGTTATCAAGGCTATGAAGGATACTGGTCAGTCTAATGCCCGCTTGGACACCCTCAAAGTTACCCAACTTATTGGCATTCAAACCATCTTTTTCAGTGCTAGTAATTCTCTTATTGTGCATGAAGACGTTGATCACTTCAGCCACTTGATGGAACCCTGACTCGATCAAATTTGGACTCTGATAAAGGCAATCACTGAAGATAACATCCTTCAACACTGAAAGCTAAAGGCGATCTATGAAAGGTTGGGAATCATGCATGACACTGATGAGATTCGCCTGGTGGGTTCCTTGGCTGCTATCAACCTTGAAGAAGATGCTCGTGTTGCTGGAAACAAAAATGTTGATATAGTAATATATGATGAAGACCAGTTTCCCTTTTCAGTTTCTTCATTGCTATAGAGCTTCTTGCTCTTTTAGATTTTTGTACTCTTCATGTATTTCCCTGGTTTTCTCAATTTTTTTGATTAATTATCTATAATAGACATTATTTGCCCCTTTTTTTGACACACACACACACACACATAACAAAACAAGAAATCAAATAAATAAAACAAAAGGAGCAAAATAAACGGTAGAAGATGAATTGCAGAAGCAATGAATAAATAATTGGTAAGAATTTCAACAGTCTAAATTCCCTTATGTACACTTTGTGTTTGGTGTTGTCATAGATAATTTTATGTCATTTACAATAATTGAGTATAAAGGTTGTTAATGATGGTTTATGGGTGATTTCGAGCAATGGATGATTAGTTAAGGTGGTATTTAAGCATATTTATTAGCATTCAAGCATATTTTATAGTCTTGATGTAGTCACCACATCATTCATTAACATTTATGAAATATTTTTCACCCTTGACCAAAATCTTTTTTAATGCAATTTTATTATTATTTTATTGGTTAAGCTATAGCTTATTTTCCCTTGCCCCAATTATTTTCCTCCTATAATTTTATCTTTGTTTTCTTTATTTCCATGTTTAACTATGTATTCATTTTAAAGTTTTTCAATTGATCATGTTATGTCGATATTTTCACCTCTGTTAAATCTTGTCTCAAAATCCTTTGAAAATATTCCAAAATCATTTTTAGGATTGCATAATCTGATTTTATTTTTCAATATCATTTTTGGGCCTAAATTTTATCCCACTCAGAGTCAAGGTTGTAAATTCAACTTAAATTTACTTGTGAATTAATAATTTATTGAAGACTACCTCTTCAAAGGCCCTACCAATTACAAAAAAAATATACAAATTTTCATATTATCAATGTTTGTCTTCTCATAAATATTAACACTCTTTATTTTTTAATATATTTAAATGAATATATATTTGAAAAATATAGTCTACAAATTTTTAATCCTCTAATTATTTAAAGTGTACTCAATTTTTTACGAATCAGATTCAATATAAAATATTTAAAAAAATAGGGTACACCCTGTCAAATACCAAGCTTGCTCGTAGTATCCCACCATCCCAATATTTTTGTGCTAATTAATATAAAAGAAATATATTGATGGCCTTTGCTCTTCTTCTCTGCCGATATGATTGCATTATGAAAAGTAAATGGATCAACATTTGTTTCCACGGATTAATAACTTTTCCTTTCAATTTAATTTGTTAAACATGGCATAGTAACTCATATGGCAGCGATGGAAAATGTGGAGGTTTTCTATGTACCACTACTTGAGTTTCATTTATGTGATCGTAGTGGAATCAAAGGAGTTAAGAAAGCCATGGAGGACTATGGAAAACACACAATTTGATAAGCAAGAATGGAAAAGTGGTGGAAAAGGAAAAGAGAGAAGAGAGAGAAAGTAACAGTGAACATTCAATTTTTACAAATAAGTTCATTTTGTTTGTGGTTTTATTTCTTGTATAGCTGTTGATGTGATTTTTTTTGAGAAACACAAGGTAGATGAGCAAGTTGTAGGAAGTGATTTATCCCTATTTGGAACTTCCCCATCACCCTGTAAGTGGTTTCAAACATGTAACTACAATATCAAGTTAGATTGAACTAGAATGTTGCTTGAATGGATAATGTGGTTGTTTGTTTAGAAAACTCTGATGGGTATTGTTTCTTTAAAATGCATATCTCCTTTGAGACAATGTATTGATGTGGTGAATGTGCTAATGTTATGAAAATGTGTTATTTTATTTAGCATCATGTTCTAAGAATGAGATATTTGATTTAATATTATGTTCGAAGAATGTGATATTTGATTTAGCATCTTGTTCGAAGAATGTATTATTTGATTTAGCATCATGTTCGAAAAATGTATTACTTGATTTAAAATCTTATTTTTGAATGCAAAATTTTGGTCTAGAATCTTGTCTAGAAATGTTGTTTTATTTTTTGAGACTTTATTGTGTTTTACCCTTGTGTGAAACTCCATAGTGGTGGATTGGATCCCTCTCTAAACCTCGTTTCTCATTTGATTCTTGATTCTGGGCCTTTGTCTTGTGACCTATTCCAACCCTAGACTGATGGTTGGGGTGGGGAGGGATACCATGGAATGGTTTGGCTCAGGTGATTTTTATTGTTTATGCCTTCAGAGAACATTTGTCATTACTTGAAATGGACCTCCAGTTGTGTCAGTGATGTTGGAGGTATTAGATAGCTACCATATTCTTCATATTACATTTTAACCTATAGAAGGAATCTTTATTATATTACAAGTTGATTTTACTCTTTGAGTTTTAATGTTTAGGATGGTATATATTATACTATTCTATGTTGTAATACTATATATTACTCTCGTTGGGGAATCGTTACACATATGTTTTCTTTCCCATTGATTATATATGATGAAATATATGGTTTAGAGATTAATTGTACATATCTTAGACTTGGTAAAAGGTTTTTCATTTTGTGTTAGCTTGACATTAGTTGCCTTTTTGAATTGTAAAGTTTCTTTAAAGGCATAATCTTGTATATGACTTTGAAAGGTTGCTTATATCAAGAATTGATAAAAGTATTGTATAAAGTTATACTATTCAAATTGCATGTTGATAATTCTCCTTTGTTTTCATGAATATGATTGTGTATAAATAAGGATATGTTGTTATGCTTTAGTAGTATATTGTATTATTTTGAGGAAGGTCTAAATGCAATAATTATTTGGATTATTGACTTGAATTCTTTGTTTGAAATGAAAATGATGATATGTTTGAATTCAATTTTAGAATGAAACTATAACATGCTTTTATAAATACAAAATTGACATTATGACTGTAATTTATCTTGGATGCCTAGGTGTAAGTACTTACAACTGTGATTTAGTTGGTTTGAATATGTCAAATGTGTGAAACTTATTGAAGAATTGAGTTGAGAATCTTTGGTCAATTTCTCATTTTGACATTGTTACATTTTAAGGAATGAATGGTTTCTACTTGTTTAGACCGTGCATGTCAAATTCTACCCTAATAAACATGTAGAATATATATCTATTTACTAATTGCATTTAAGTAGCATGATAGGAGATAGTGTAATATAAAATTCATATTTATTGAATGGTTAAGCTCCATAGTCTTTGATTGTGAGTTGATTCTTACTTAGCAATCGTATGAAAATGGAAATATGAATTTAGTCACCTACTTGGTTTGGACTAATTTAAAATATAACATTGATTTTCCCAAATGCATACTTGGGTAATTAGAGTCATCTTTCCATGGTAGTTCAACTATGTTATTGTATTCTTAATGAAATGGAAGTGGTTTATTATTAGGTGGCAAGGTTGTATGTTTCCAAGTACTAGACAAGGCTGTAGAAGTCATGTTTCCTTTGTATCATTCTAGACCATGTTTTTATTGTTTCACAAGAAGACTTAGTAGTTGGTAAGCTAGCAACAATCTGAATTATACCATGAAATTTTGTGTTAGTAGTTTTGTAAGTTTTTATGAACATATGAACAAGGTAATTATGTTAATTGTGTTGAGTTTCAATGGAGAAATACTAATAATTGTTATAGTTCAATATATAAGAGAACCCCATTTGAATATCTATTATATGAGATGGTGAAGTAAAATAATACACAAGTAATTGGAAAGTATATTAAGTTAATGTAGCTTGCATGAGATTGGTACATTGGATTATACAGTTGTAACCAATCTTATGATATCTTTTTAGAAAATTGGTGAAAGTGTAAATAGTGGTAACATGATTGTAAGATTATGATTACATTGCTTTCATATCTCAATATAGAAACAAGGAATACCTTGTGAAGGAGACATTGAATGGATGGTTGGTAAAATACTTTAACTATGGTATACTTGTAATATGTAAAATTCCATGTTGATTAAGTTGAAGTGTTAATTAGGAAATTTGAGTTTGGATTATAATCATCCTATTTGTAAGTTGTCTATTGCAATAAGGTTGATTAATTGCTAAAGTAAAGTGGTAAATCCTTTAGAATTATTTCATTTCATTTAACTTCTTTGTAGCAATTGATTAAAGTTGTGAATGACTGCTATTAATGGGTGGTTAATATTGTCAAAACCCTAATCTGGTTTGTGATTACTAGAACCTATGAATGAAATTATTTAAGTCACCATGAGCTTTTAAGAGACTAAGGGCATATGAGTTTTAATAAAACCTAAATGTGTGACTAAGGATTTTATCTTGACAAAATATGATTACTCCCTTGAATCATTTTACTTGTTAACTCCTGATAAAGTTGAACAAATAATAACATTTGTTTTAAATAAGGGTTTATACTAATTGAATAAGTAATTAAATTACTTGAGATTGATCCATTAAGATTACCTCGATGATATACAAACTTATTGGCTTCAACATGAACTACAACCTAAAGAAATTGAGAATGAAGTAAAAACCCTAACATATCTTGTGAGGCTTATAAGGGTTTGTAATAAATAATCTTAGTATGATGGAATAATCACTGGAATTGGTAATGGATTGTCAAGAGCAGTGCACTCTATGATTAACTTGGATGTAATTTGATCTTAAAAGTTTATTTTTTTCCTAAGGATACTGTAGGCTCAAGGATTGACATCAATAACGCTTAAGACTATATGAAACATGTGTGCTATTATTTTGGTCATTAATTTAAAGTTATATTATAATATGAGACAATAGAATTATATAATGTTTCTTAAGCATGTAACTCATTACAATGATAAATTATTAAAAACTCTTCCAATGATTATATGAATGTTGGAAGCATCACTTTATGGAAGATGCTGTCCTTTTTAGTTAAATGGTGATAATCCAACTAAAAATTGAGTTTTATCTATTTTCATGGTTGGTCTGGTAGGCATTTTTTATATTGAAAAAGCCAAACATATTCACAATGATAGAGTGATGGTTTTTAGATAGAAAATGTAACCGCAAGGTTATTGTTGGAATGTTTTAATCATCACATAATCTAGAAGTGGGTCAAGCCTTCTTATGGTTACCATGAGAAGGTTGTAATGATCACCTATATGTCATTATTTTTAAATTGATGGTATTAGATATACATGTGCAATGATTGGTGTTGTAATTCAGAAACATTATTCTAAAATGCCACAATTTTGTGGGTTGTGTCACAATTATAATATAAATACAAAAAATAATAAATTAAAGTCCATAATATGACGACTATAATAGATTAAATGATGAGTGATGATATCAAGAACCCAATTTTCATCTATTTTATTGCCCTGTAAATTTCAATAAATACTAAAGTATAATACAATATTTAGGATATTTTGTTTGCATTTTTTTAAAGTTTAAGTGGAAAACTTCTTTTTATTGTGTTTAGGTTTAAAGAGATAATGTATTTTTTTTAAATTAATTAAAGGCATAATGAGTAATTTTATGATATTCTCTCTTCTTAAAAAAACTTATATGATTTATTATTATGGGTTAATCTCATATTTTTTGGGTTATAATCATAAGATAAGGAAACCCATATAACACACAAACATTGTAACCATTTTTTTTTAAATATTTTGTAGGTATGGCTCAACCAAGTTTGAATTTTGAAAATGAAGAACGACAAAGAGAATATCTAATGGAATATAGAAGATGATGATAAAAAAAAATGGCAGATATGGAAAAAGAGTAACAAAGAAAATTTTGAAACAATAATGGTAGAGAAAAAGTTGTTAGATGCAGGGTCGAATTGACAGTTGAAGAATTGGATATAAAAAATTGAGAACATGCAAATACAATGATAATAAGTTATGTACAAATATCTAAAGATGATAAATATGTATTAAGAAGCAGAATACAAAGACAAATTTATTTAGATCAAATCATTGAGTCTGAAAGACAAGAACATAATTATAAAGTAACTCAAAGGTATTATTGTCGATCAAATGTTAATGTTGATATTATTTTTGAAGAAGTAAATTTAATATCCATAGATAATGTGCTTGAAACATAATGGCAATTTTCAAATTCAAAGTCACAATCCACATTTAATCACTTCTAATATTCATTCTTACCCTGTCTTATTCTTAAAGATTTTGTTACTAGAGTTTTCTCATTAATGACCAATTTTGATCCATTTAATCTCTATTAGGTTGGGTCTGATTCTTAATCTTTATTCAATAAATTTCTTTCAATGAAATATTGTTTACAATATCTTTACTTTAAATCTACAAATTTTGTCATAACAGCCTCAAACATTATCTCACTCGATCTACATAATTAACTCTATTGGTCTTGATAAGACCAATGAGAGTATTTATGTTTTCTATAAGAATAATATTTTACTCAATCAGATCTCTAAACAACCTTTACATGTCTTAGAGACAGGAATATATGTACAGACCTCATCATCTTTATAAGCTCAACTCAATATCTCCTTCAGGATTAATGTACTTGTTTATCGACATTTTCCCAATATCGGTTAGACTTTATATACCCAAAAACACGATCTTATTCTCTCTATCTTATTCTATTACATTTGTAGTGATACACTGCTTTGTTATTCTTCATTTTCCCAAAGAATCTTTTGACTCATACATTCACCTAATCGAGCACAACGTCATATGCCTAACAACCAAGAGTAAAATGTCATCAATAATCAAGTCGACTCTATTGAAGGGAACAAAATCTGCAATTACAATCTACAGAAATGATTGAAGATGATCATCAAATTCGCACTGCTCATCAAATTGCATATAACAATTTTCTATCTACAATAACGATGATAGAGTCAAAACAAATGGAAGACTAAAACTCATCTTCAAACCAAAGTAAGGATGCCATCGGATCATAGATTTTATAGGTCTATCGTTTCCCTTAGATTTGGTCTTCCTTAAAACCTGCACACTTGCTAATAGTTTTAACAACAATTTAGGAATATTTTCTTATCATTCCAATATTATAACTGATTTCTCATAACTATTTACACGTACAACCAGATGACTGTGTAGACCAAAACTATTCTATCCTCCAATTGCTCTGTGTGTAATTATGGATGACGGTAATAATTAATTGTTTTTTTAATCCTTATCAAGGCATAAAAGAAAACATCCCATACAATTCAAAATACATGCAACAATGACTTCTCACTGTATCTTATGCATAAGGATGACTCTCGATGGTCTCCAAATCCACGTAAGCTTCAAAATTGATCATCACAGTCTTTGTGAACTAGATACAGGTAGATAATAATTATTTTGGGATCATCAAATGCCGAGCCACCACACAGATGAAACGCCTAACTCAAAATGATCATTATCATTAAGGGAAAACATTTATGGATAAATAGAAATCTCCCTTAGCAATCAGATTCAATATTTGATTATATCAAAAAGAGCTATGAATTTGAATTTAATAGAATCGATGAGATTGTGTTGATACTCAAGACCAAATCGGTCTTCCAAAGTTGAGTCGATTAACAACCAGAAATAAATGTGTGATACTCAGGAAATTAAAACGATTTGCTACAATAATGTTTTCACTTACAGATAAATCATCCTTCTTAGCATTCATTCAAAACACATTCTTCCTCTTGTAGCAGACTTCTACACACTTCACACAGTCATCATCTTCATAACTCAAATGCATATATTGATCAACATCTTACATATATGCAAAAAAAATTCTATATATTTATGCAGGCCTAAAGGCTTGCTCTTAATTCTTCCACCGCTCACTCTACTTCTCCTTACTCTATATCCTTCGCTCTTTATGCTTGTTCCTTTGATTTATTAAGCTCCTCCAATTTTGCTTTGAAATTGATCATTTCCCAACAACTATGCTAAACTTGGTTTCCAAATCCTTAAGATACTCAACACCTTGAAGACTTAAAAATGACAAGCGTTATGTATTCTACTCCTACGTAGGAGATCACCTTTCTAGAAGGTGATGATATGTTTATCATATTTACATAAACCTTCTACAATATAATATAACTTTATAGGATTATTACCTAATCTATATGCTTTTCACAAGGCTTTACAAGCTTTACATCATGATAGACTTATTCTAAGACAAGTAGAGCCTTCAGAGGCTTTTCCTAGGACCTTGAAAATATAATTTGGCATATTTACAATGTGTTTGTCTTAATGTTTTTGCATCAAAACACTAAAGAATGCATATCAAGATGTAATGGATGTTGATATTAAAATAATGTACAAAATAATGATTTACAGGAAGAGTCAACATCACAACCAAAAAGAAGAGAAATGCAATATTAAAAAATTGATAGAGAATAAAATATACCTAATCCCAATGGAATGTTTGAGAGATATTTCAATACGTTCCATATGATTTTTTAACTTGGTCTAGATTATTTTGCTTTACTAAACATGTACTATATTTATCAAGAATGTTACTTTGGAATAAATATTTCTCAAACCCCTGAAGGCCCTGTATACAATAGATGTTGACAAGAGAAAGTTCATAGTCAATGTTTGACATAGAACAATATGGATCCTAGGCCACAACTGCCAAAACTTAAAAACTTGACACAAGTTGAATACAATTTGATACCCCATGTCAAACCAATACCGTAAGTGACACACACAATTGGAAGTCAATATAAATATAAAGGAAATACAATAAGTTTTCCATAATAAGTAAAAAAAATTGTTAAGGTTTTGCCACATCGAATATAATATTTTTCGGTGATTATTGTTCAAAGGAGGGATCAACATGAAAAAAATTACAATTTTACAGTCAATAGATAACGATCATATAAGGCACTTCAATACAAAATAAAACATGACAAGTTCTATTTAGATGTTCAGATTGATGAAAATTCTCTTAGTGAACTTCCATCCAACTTTGATGAAAATATCTTCAACCAATTGAACTTTGTCCATATTTAGTTTGATTCTGATATGAATGAGATTTTATGTGTAGGTCTAGTGATGGAGATAGATGAAGGAAATATCATTAATCACATGACATCAATGGCCTCTAAACTTCCCAATGCCCTAGGGGAGATGGTTTAATCCATGTGCAAGTAAATAATCCTAATGCAAATCCTGAAACACTAATTAATTGGCTAGGGATTGTAACATACCTATCAATGAGCACGTCATATTAGGCTTACTTGATATGCCATTACAAAATTGTTTCCTGATGGAAGATGTGATTTGCTAGAACCAAAATTGAGATGAGTACATTTGCATGAATTTTTTAAACATTTGTTTCGATATAGGTCTCATTATTTCAACCAACACCCATGGTTTAGATTTACATGATGAACATGGTCACGAGAGATTGTGCAAAAAATTCATCTATAATGTTTATGAAAAATAACCTTCAAGATATTCCAATCACCATCAATGAGTTACATGAGCATATGGACAAAGTGTCCCATTCCCATCTAGTTGATTGTTTGATGCAATTTGGAACCTCCTTGAGGGGTATGAGGTCTTATTGGGAAAAATGTCATGGTGAATTAATTGACATGTTTCATCAAATTGAATCACCTACTATTTTCTTCACTTTGAGTGCATTTGATATGTATTGGCTTGACCTACATGTGCTAATGCTAGAAACAACATAAACAAATCCACGAGAAGACCAAAATTGATGAAGACCAAATATTATTGATTATCCTATTATAGTGGTAAAATACATGCACTTGAAACATACAAATTTTCTAAAGAAGATATTGTAAAAAGGATTGAAAGCAAAAAATTAATAGTCTAGATATGAATGGAAACATAGAGATTCATAGGAACTCTTGGATTTAGAGAGGGAGGTTGAGGAAGAAGAAAGAAGGATCAAAGAGATTTGGTGGAGAATTAGTTACAATCTAGATTCCTAAGCAGGAGGAAAAGGAAGAGAAGGATAATGGTTGGACCATAGTAGAATGTTTGGTGGAAAAGGATTATGACCTTTCTTAGGCAAAAAAATTGGTGGAGAAGGATTTTTTACAGTCAGAGTTGTTGGTTTTAGGGGAGGAAGGAGATACTGAAAGCTCCTATGTGGAAAGGCACTTGGAGAAGATGCTTCCTAAACAAGAAGAAAAAAGGGGAAAGAGGAGAAAGCTTTACATCTTGTAGAAAGTTTGGTGGGGGGAGGAATTCATGACTTGTCTTTGGATGAAGGGTTGGTGAAGAAAATAGTAGTGTTTAAATGAACTTGTTGGAATATTGACTAGTTGACTCAGCAAAAACTTGACTGGCTAACCAAACTAATAATCTCTTCTCGATTAACTTAATGGAGTAGAGGACTCTATTTTTTGAAAGGTGCTCTTCACTTTATTTTTTAGGAACTTTTAACTCCAAAGAATAAGAACCCATGTTCACTAGAAGGCATATGGCATTCTCAGCCTTCGACAAGGAAGTTTACTCGGGATCCAGGCATTATAATAACTTGGAACATGGTCCTTTATCATTTTTTTTTTGGGGGGGGGGGGGGGGGAATGGAAGTTGTATGGTCTATTATTTTATCCTCAGTTGGAGGGATTCCCAAAAGTTTCATCTCTGCCAGAATTGCATGCTCATGTTAAGCTTGCATCCTCTTAGACATCAAGATCGATCTGACACTCTTTAAAAGGAGGTTAAGGGATGGAATTGAGAATGGTTTATAGTGTTTGGTTATGTTATTATGGAATAAAATTGACCACCCTTATGGTCAGAATAGATTCAAGAGGTATGGTGCATTATTGTAGTTGTCTAGCTTTAAACCAGGACCTCCTGGTGAGAAAGGCAAGACTTTGTTCTGGTAATGGTTTATTTGATTTTATTCCTCCATTTTTCCTTGTTTGGATGGAAAATGAAGCTGACAATATTGATTTGGGAGGTTGGTGAGCTAATCTTCCATTAGCTCAGTTAGGTGAAGGATTTCACCAGTTTCATACTACTGACATGGCCCAAGGTTCGATCTTATCACCTACTTATTAGAAGTATTGGTGGATGCATGACATGTACAAGGTTTGATCTCAGTTATCTTGGCTGGGCAAAAATGGCCACTTGCTGAGGTGGCATTTCTTTCATTCAAATTTTATTCATGTTTTCAACACTGGGTGTTCTAAATCTCACATGTGGAAGGTCAAATTGGGCTAGTGCCTTCCCACACACTCCAATAGATTGACTCAGTTTTATAGGAATGACTACCTTTTTATGGCTATTGAAATATTTTCAAATTGATCTTGCCCATTGGCTTTGGCTATGATCTAGCTTGATGTGTGGCAATTAAATAGGACTAGGTAGGATAGGATGTTAATTGAAGTTAATGTGACTCATTGGCCATCTGTTTGTTACTTTTCCCTTGATGTGGTTGTTGTTAGGATTGATTTGGTTGGTCCAGTGCTTAATGGAAAAATGACATTGACTAAGGTGAATTTTTTTGATTAGGATAAACAATATGGTTATAATATCTTTTGGCTCTCACACGGTTTGACCATGATGGATCATTTGGGGGCTTTGAGTTTTGTAGAGGATCCATAAGGGTTTTTTATTACATTTGAAAGCATTGTTTGGAGGTTTTGGGTTCCATTGGGAACCCGCAATATTTCTCTTGTTCTTGGGATTTTTTGAATTTGATTCTTAGCTGTTGGAACTTTACCTTTACCAGATGTGATAGTTGGCTCATTAGGATTGAAAATAATGGTATTTTTACTTTATATTTGTTGTTCTATTTTAGATTTCTAGGAGCGTTCATATTTTTGTGGCCAGTGGGATCATATTTTGACTTGGTCTTACTCAGTTTAGTATGGTCATTGTTTTTGATTTGGCGAACTACGATGATGATTAAAATTAATTGTGTGTCGACTCTTTGGTTTGGGTTCTATGTAATTATTTTATTTTACAAGGTAGGTTTGGGTATTTCATTTTGGGATTGGGTCCTAAGTGATCACCCCATTTTGAATCAAAATTTGGTATGTTGGTTTTTGGTTTGTCGGTCCCCTCAGGGATCAAAAAAGGTTTTTTAGAGACCTAGGCCTTGTGCTTTTTTAGTCTAGGATGGTTTTCACCCCATTAAAAATCAACAAATGTTATTTTAATGTTGGGCCCCAATGGGACTTCACAAGGTTCCTTTCATTACAAATTGGCTCTAGAGTGGAGACCTAGACCTCCTTTTGTGTCTAGGTTGGTTCTTGATCCAACAAAAATATTTCACCAATCCCTTAGGGACTCTGATGGTATCTCAAGACTTGGGCCTCACTTTAGCCCAAGATGGTTTCTAGTCTAACCAAAACTGACCAGTTACTATACCAGTCAAATGTGGTATTAGCTCTTCCCATGTTGGTTCCCAATCTGATCAAAATCGGTGGGTGCTTCCTTAGGTTGGGTTATTTTTGTACTCCTGGTCAACTATTTTTGGCCAGGATGAGACCCAACCCTCCTATGGTATATTTGTTGGGGTCTTTTTTGTTATCCTAGTCAGTTGTTCCTAACTAGGGAGAGACTCGGACCTCGTGATGTGTCTGTGGCTAGTATCCACACTAGTTATTGAATATGGGGTCACTTTAATTTGACCAAAAAGACACAACAAAAAAATAAAACTTAAAGACAACTGGCATTAAAAAATATAAAAATAAAACATATAAATATGAAATAAATATAAAATAAAACAATACCTGATAATAGGGTTAGAAGCAATCTTTAAAAAAGTAGGAGAGATAATTGGACTCCCCCATCTAACCTCAGGATCAAGCTCAACTTCAATGACATTGCTAAAGGCAACCCCGATTTGGCTGGTATCGGGGGGACTTTCAAATATTTTAGGGGCAAATTCTTGCTTGGATTTAGTGAAGTGTTTGGCTCTTGCTCCAATGATGTCACCAAAGCCAAAGCCCTCTGGAGTGGCCTCTCTTTGGCTGTTCAAAATAATTGGCTTGATTTGTATATATAAGGGGACTCAAAAGTTATTATTAAAGGCCTCTCAAAAGGATCTTCTCACAACTAGATTCTAACAAATATTTTGGATGATTGCAAGACCCTTTGTATCAATTTGAGAACTTTCTTCCCTTGCATATCTATCAAAAAAATAATAAGCTTGTTGACCACTTGACTAATGAAGGGGTTACCCTCAATAATTCAAATCTAGGTCTCCATGTGACCAACACCCTCACCAAGGGTTCAAAATCTTGGAGGATCACAGAAAATGATACTCATAATCACCATATTAATGAATCTAATCATTAAATGGTTTGGGTCTAATTTCATTGATTTTCATGGCATGAAAAATCATTATTGGCAATGGAGAATGATTTCCCTTGGGAGACGCACACATGTCTCACGACATGGCTTTTATCCCCATCCATTCTCATCTTTGTGCATTTTACTCTCTTCTATGTTTTTTGCTCTCGGCTCTTAGACATTGAATTCTTTGGTAGAATGGATTTGAGAGGCTCTGATCACAAAAGAACCAAGCAAGCAAAAGGTAAGGCTTCTATCGTCAATTCAGTCAATGAGATGAACAATAGTTTGTTGCATAACTACTGCCTTGAAGATGTCCATTCCTCTTTTTTGGGCTTGGTGGACAACTTGAAGCTCCGTCACTTACATGACTCAGGATCACTCCTAGATAAAAATACTCATTTCACGGCCCAAGAAGCTATGAAATTTTGGTAGAAAACCCTTTTGGAAGGTGTGAAGGATGAGAAGTTGTTGAAGTGGATAGCCATGAACCTGCTTTGTGCCCAACTTTCTACTCATCTTAGTGATATCTCCTCGGTGGCTTCGATGGACGCTGTTATCAAGGCTATGAAGGATACTGGTCAGTCTAATGCCCGCTTGGACACCCTCAAAGTTACCCAACTTATTGGCATTCAAACCATCTTTTTCAGTGCTAGTAATTCTCTTATTGTGCATGAAGACGTTGATCACTTCAGCCACTTGATGGAACCCTGACTCGATCAAATTTGGACTCTGATAAAGGCAATCACTGAAGATAACATCCTTCAACACTGAAAGCTAAAGGCGATCTATGAAAGGTTGGGAATCATGCATGACACTGATGAGATTCGCCTGGTGGGTTCCTTGGCTGCTATCAACCTTGAAGAAGATGCTCGTGTTGCTGGAAACAAAAATGTTGATATAGTAATATATGATGAAGACCAGTTTCCCTTTTCAGTTTCTTCATTGCTATAGAGCTTCTTGCTCTTTTAGATTTTTGTACTCTTCATGTATTTCCCTGGTTTTCTCAATTTTTTTGATTAATTATCTATAATAGACATTATTTGCCCCTTTTTTTGACACACACACACACACACATAACAAAACAAGAAATCAAATAAATAAAACAAAAGGAGCAAAATAAACGGTAGAAGATGAATTGCAGAAGCAATGAATAAATAATTGGTAAGAATTTCAACAGTCTAAATTCCCTTATGTACACTTTGTGTTTGGTGTTGTCATAGATAATTTTATGTCATTTACAATAATTGAGTATAAAGGTTGTTAATGATGGTTTATGGGTGATTTCGAGCAATGGATGATTAGTTAAGGTGGTATTTAAGCATATTTATTAGCATTCAAGCATATTTTATAGTCTTGATGTAGTCACCACATCATTCATTAACATTTATGAAATATTTTTCACCCTTGACCAAAATCTTTTTTAATGCAATTTTATTATTATTTTATTGGTTAAGCTATAGCTTATTTTCCCTTGCCCCAATTATTTTCCTCCTATAATTTTATCTTTGTTTTCTTTATTTCCATGTTTAACTATGTATTCATTTTAAAGTTTTTCAATTGATCATGTTATGTCGATATTTTCACCTCTGTTAAATCTTGTCTCAAAATCCTTTGAAAATATTCCAAAATCATTTTTAGGATTGCATAATCTGATTTTATTTTTCAATATCATTTTTGGGCCTAAATTTTATCCCACTCAGAGTCAAGGTTGTAAATTCAACTTAAATTTACTTGTGAATTAATAATTTATTGAAGACTACCTCTTCAAAGGCCCTACCAATTACAAAAAAAATATACAAATTTTCATATTATCAATGTTTGTCTTCTCATAAATATTAACACTCTTTATTTTTTAATATATTTAAATGAATATATATTTGAAAAATATAGTCTACAAATTTTTAATCCTCTAATTATTTAAAGTGTACTCAATTTTTTACGAATCAGATTCAATATAAAATATTTAAAAAAATAGGGTACACCCTGTCAAATACCAAGCTTGCTCGTAGTATCCCACCATCCCAATATTTTTGTGCTAATTAATATAAAAGAAATATATTGATGGCCTTTGCTCTTCTTCTCTGCCGATATGATTGCATTATGAAAAGTAAATGGATCAACATTTGTTTCCACGGATTAATAACTTTTCCTTTCAATTTAATTTGTTAAACATGGCATAGTAACTCATATGGCAGCGATGGAAAATGTGGAGGTTTTCTATGTACCACTACTTGAGTTTCATTTATGTGATCGTAGTGGAATCAAAGGAGTTAAGAAAGCCATGGAGGACTATGGAAAACACACAATTTGATAAGCAAGAATGGAAAAGTGGTGGAAAAGGAAAAGAGAGAAGAGAGAGAAAGTAACAGTGAACATTCAATTTTTACAAATAAGTTCATTTTGTTTGTGGTTTTATTTCTTGTATAGCTGTTGATGTGATTTTTTTTGAGAAACACAAGGTAGATGAGCAAGTTGTAGGAAGTGATTTATCCCTATTTGGAACTTCCCCATCACCCTGTAAGTGGTTTCAAACATGTAACTACAATATCAAGTTAGATTGAACTAGAATGTTGCTTGAATGGATAATGTGGTTGTTTGTTTAGAAAACTCTGATGGGTATTGTTTCTTTAAAATGCATATCTCCTTTGAGACAATGTATTGATGTGGTGAATGTGCTAATGTTATGAAAATGTGTTATTTTATTTAGCATCATGTTCTAAGAATGAGATATTTGATTTAATATTATGTTCGAAGAATGTGATATTTGATTTAGCATCTTGTTCGAAGAATGTATTATTTGATTTAGCATCATGTTCGAAAAATGTATTACTTGATTTAAAATCTTATTTTTGAATGCAAAATTTTGGTCTAGAATCTTGTCTAGAAATGTTGTTTTATTTTTTGAGACTTTATTGTGTTTTACCCTTGTGTGAAACTCCATAGTGGTGGATTGGATCCCTCTCTAAACCTCGTTTCTCATTTGATTCTTGATTCTGGGCCTTTGTCTTGTGACCTATTCCAACCCTAGACTGATGGTTGGGGTGGGGAGGGATACCATGGAATGGTTTGGCTCAGGTGATTTTTATTGTTTATGCCTTCAGAGAACATTTGTCATTACTTGAAATGGACCTCCAGTTGTGTCAGTGATGTTGGAGGTATTAGATAGCTACCATATTCTTCATATTACATTTTAACCTATAGAAGGAATCTTTATTATATTACAAGTTGATTTTACTCTTTGAGTTTTAATGTTTAGGATGGTATATATTATACTATTCTATGTTGTAATACTATATATTACTCTCGTTGGGGAATCGTTACACATATGTTTTCTTTCCCATTGATTATATATGATGAAATATATGGTTTAGAGATTAATTGTACATATCTTAGACTTGGTAAAAGGTTTTTCATTTTGTGTTAGCTTGACATTAGTTGCCTTTTTGAATTGTAAAGTTTCTTTAAAGGCATAATCTTGTATATGACTTTGAAAGGTTGCTTATATCAAGAATTGATAAAAGTATTGTATAAAGTTATACTATTCAAATTGCATGTTGATAATTCTCCTTTGTTTTCATGAATATGATTGTGTATAAATAAGGATATGTTGTTATGCTTTAGTAGTATATTGTATTATTTTGAGGAAGGTCTAAATGCAATAATTATTTGGATTATTGACTTGAATTCTTTGTTTGAAATGAAAATGATGATATGTTTGAATTCAATTTTAGAATGAAACTATAACATGCTTTTATAAATACAAAATTGACATTATGACTGTAATTTATCTTGGATGCCTAGGTGTAAGTACTTACAACTGTGATTTAGTTGGTTTGAATATGTCAAATGTGTGAAACTTATTGAAGAATTGAGTTGAGAATCTTTGGTCAATTTCTCATTTTGACATTGTTACATTTTAAGGAATGAATGGTTTCTACTTGTTTAGACCGTGCATGTCAAATTCTACCCTAATAAACATGTAGAATATATATCTATTTACTAATTGCATTTAAGTAGCATGATAGGAGATAGTGTAATATAAAATTCATATTTATTGAATGGTTAAGCTCCATAGTCTTTGATTGTGAGTTGATTCTTACTTAGCAATCGTATGAAAATGGAAATATGAATTTAGTCACCTACTTGGTTTGGACTAATTTAAAATATAACATTGATTTTCCCAAATGCATACTTGGGTAATTAGAGTCATCTTTCCATGGTAGTTCAACTATGTTATTGTATTCTTAATGAAATGGAAGTGGTTTATTATTAGGTGGCAAGGTTGTATGTTTCCAAGTACTAGACAAGGCTGTAGAAGTCATGTTTCCTTTGTATCATTCTAGACCATGTTTTTATTGTTTCACAAGAAGACTTAGTAGTTGGTAAGCTAGCAACAATCTGAATTATACCATGAAATTTTGTGTTAGTAGTTTTGTAAGTTTTTATGAACATATGAACAAGGTAATTATGTTAATTGTGTTGAGTTTCAATGGAGAAATACTAATAATTGTTATAGTTCAATATATAAGAGAACCCCATTTGAATATCTATTATATGAGATGGTGAAGTAAAATAATACACAAGTAATTGGAAAGTATATTAAGTTAATGTAGCTTGCATGAGATTGGTACATTGGATTATACAGTTGTAACCAATCTTATGATATCTTTTTAGAAAATTGGTGAAAGTGTAAATAGTGGTAACATGATTGTAAGATTATGATTACATTGCTTTCATATCTCAATATAGAAACAAGGAATACCTTGTGAAGGAGACATTGAATGGATGGTTGGTAAAATACTTTAACTATGGTATACTTGTAATATGTAAAATTCCATGTTGATTAAGTTGAAGTGTTAATTAGGAAATTTGAGTTTGGATTATAATCATCCTATTTGTAAGTTGTCTATTGCAATAAGGTTGATTAATTGCTAAAGTAAAGTGGTAAATCCTTTAGAATTATTTCATTTCATTTAACTTCTTTGTAGCAATTGATTAAAGTTGTGAATGACTGCTATTAATGGGTGGTTAATATTGTCAAAACCCTAATCTGGTTTGTGATTACTAGAACCTATGAATGAAATTATTTAAGTCACCATGAGCTTTTAAGAGACTAAGGGCATATGAGTTTTAATAAAACCTAAATGTGTGACTAAGGATTTTATCTTGACAAAATATGATTACTCCCTTGAATCATTTTACTTGTTAACTCCTGATAAAGTTGAACAAATAATAACATTTGTTTTAAATAAGGGTTTATACTAATTGAATAAGTAATTAAATTACTTGAGATTGATCCATTAAGATTACCTCGATGATATACAAACTTATTGGCTTCAACATGAACTACAACCTAAAGAAATTGAGAATGAAGTAAAAACCCTAACATATCTTGTGAGGCTTATAAGGGTTTGTAATAAATAATCTTAGTATGATGGAATAATCACTGGAATTGGTAATGGATTGTCAAGAGCAGTGCACTCTATGATTAACTTGGATGTAATTTGATCTTAAAAGTTTATTTTTTTCCTAAGGATACTGTAGGCTCAAGGATTGACATCAATAACGCTTAAGACTATATGAAACATGTGTGCTATTATTTTGGTCATTAATTTAAAGTTATATTATAATATGAGACAATAGAATTATATAATGTTTCTTAAGCATGTAACTCATTACAATGATAAATTATTAAAAACTCTTCCAATGATTATATGAATGTTGGAAGCATCACTTTATGGAAGATGCTGTCCTTTTTAGTTAAATGGTGATAATCCAACTAAAAATTGAGTTTTATCTATTTTCATGGTTGGTCTGGTAGGCATTTTTTATATTGAAAAAGCCAAACATATTCACAATGATAGAGTGATGGTTTTTAGATAGAAAATGTAACCGCAAGGTTATTGTTGGAATGTTTTAATCATCACATAATCTAGAAGTGGGTCAAGCCTTCTTATGGTTACCATGAGAAGGTTGTAATGATCACCTATATGTCATTATTTTTAAATTGATGGTATTAGATATACATGTGCAATGATTGGTGTTGTAATTCAGAAACATTATTCTAAAATGCCACAATTTTGTGGGTTGTGTCACAATTATAATATAAATACAAAAAATAATAAATTAAAGTCCATAATATGACGACTATAATAGATTAAATGATGAGTGATGATATCAAGAACCCAATTTTCATCTATTTTATTGCCCTGTAAATTTCAATAAATACTAAAGTATAATACAATATTTAGGATATTTTGTTTGCATTTTTTTAAAGTTTAAGTGGAAAACTTCTTTTTATTGTGTTTAGGTTTAAAGAGATAATGTATTTTTTTTAAATTAATTAAAGGCATAATGAGTAATTTTATGATATTCTCTCTTCTTAAAAAAACTTATATGATTTATTATTATGGGTTAATCTCATATTTTTTGGGTTATAATCATAAGATAAGGAAACCCATATAACACACAAACATTGTAACCATTTTTTTTTAAATATTTTGTAGGTATGGCTCAACCAAGTTTGAATTTTGAAAATGAAGAACGACAAAGAGAATATCTAATGGAATATAGAAGATGATGATAAAAAAAAATGGCAGATATGGAAAAAGAGTAACAAAGAAAATTTTGAAACAATAATGGTAGAGAAAAAGTTGTTAGATGCAGGGTCGAATTGACAGTTGAAGAATTGGATATAAAAAATTGAGAACATGCAAATACAATGATAATAAGTTATGTACAAATATCTAAAGATGATAAATATGTATTAAGAAGCAGAATACAAAGACAAATTTATTTAGATCAAATCATTGAGTCTGAAAGACAAGAACATAATTATAAAGTAACTCAAAGGTATTATTGTCGATCAAATGTTAATGTTGATATTATTTTTGAAGAAGTAAATTTAATATCCATAGATAATGTGCTTGAAACATAATGGCAATTTTCAAATTCAAAGTCACAATCCACATTTAATCACTTCTAATATTCATTCTTACCCTGTCTTATTCTTAAAGATTTTGTTACTAGAGTTTTCTCATTAATGACCAATTTTGATCCATTTAATCTCTATTAGGTTGGGTCTGATTCTTAATCTTTATTCAATAAATTTCTTTCAATGAAATATTGTTTACAATATCTTTACTTTAAATCTACAAATTTTGTCATAACAGCCTCAAACATTATCTCACTCGATCTACATAATTAACTCTATTGGTCTTGATAAGACCAATGAGAGTATTTATGTTTTCTATAAGAATAATATTTTACTCAATCAGATCTCTAAACAACCTTTACATGTCTTAGAGACAGGAATATATGTACAGACCTCATCATCTTTATAAGCTCAACTCAATATCTCCTTCAGGATTAATGTACTTGTTTATCGACATTTTCCCAATATCGGTTAGACTTTATATACCCAAAAACACGATCTTATTCTCTCTATCTTATTCTATTACATTTGTAGTGATACACTGCTTTGTTATTCTTCATTTTCCCAAAGAATCTTTTGACTCATACATTCACCTAATCGAGCACAACGTCATATGCCTAACAACCAAGAGTAAAATGTCATCAATAATCAAGTCGACTCTATTGAAGGGAACAAAATCTGCAATTACAATCTACAGAAATGATTGAAGATGATCATCAAATTCGCACTGCTCATCAAATTGCATATAACAATTTTCTATCTACAATAACGATGATAGAGTCAAAACAAATGGAAGACTAAAACTCATCTTCAAACCAAAGTAAGGATGCCATCGGATCATAGATTTTATAGGTCTATCGTTTCCCTTAGATTTGGTCTTCCTTAAAACCTGCACACTTGCTAATAGTTTTAACAACAATTTAGGAATATTTTCTTATCATTCCAATATTATAACTGATTTCTCATAACTATTTACACGTACAACCAGATGACTGTGTAGACCAAAACTATTCTATCCTCCAATTGCTCTGTGTGTAATTATGGATGACGGTAATAATTAATTGTTTTTTTAATCCTTATCAAGGCATAAAAGAAAACATCCCATACAATTCAAAATACATGCAACAATGACTTCTCACTGTATCTTATGCATAAGGATGACTCTCGATGGTCTCCAAATCCACGTAAGCTTCAAAATTGATCATCACAGTCTTTGTGAACTAGATACAGGTAGATAATAATTATTTTGGGATCATCAAATGCCGAGCCACCACACAGATGAAACGCCTAACTCAAAATGATCATTATCATTAAGGGAAAACATTTATGGATAAATAGAAATCTCCCTTAGCAATCAGATTCAATATTTGATTATATCAAAAAGAGCTATGAATTTGAATTTAATAGAATCGATGAGATTGTGTTGATACTCAAG
Source organism: Torreya grandis (assembly GCA_037957365.1). Lineage (NCBI taxonomy): Eukaryota > Viridiplantae > Streptophyta > Pinopsida > Cupressales > Taxaceae > Torreya > Torreya grandis. Next base: position 2,028,077 of record JARHVA010000140.1, read on the forward strand.
ACCAAATCGGTCTTCCAAAGTTGAGTCGATTAACAACCAGAAATAAATGTGTGATACTCAGGAAATTAAAACGATTTGCTACAATAATGTTTTCACTTACAGATAAATCATCCTTCTTAGCATTCATTCAAAACACATTCTTCCTCTTGTAGCAGACTTCTACACACTTCACACAGTCATCATCTTCATAACTCAAATGCATATATTGATCAACATCTTACATATATGCAAAAAAAATTCTATATATTTATGCAGGCCTAAAGGCTTGCTCTTAATTCTTCCACCGCTCACTCTACTTCTCCTTACTCTATATCCTTCGCTCTTTATGCTTGTTCCTTTGATTTATTAAGCTCCTCCAATTTTGCTTTGAAATTGATCATTTCCCAACAACTATGCTAAACTTGGTTTCCAAATCCTTAAGATACTCAACACCTTGAAGACTTAAAAATGACAAGCGTTATGTATTCTACTCCTACGTAGGAGATCACCTTTCTAGAAGGTGATGATATGTTTATCATATTTACATAAACCTTCTACAATACAATATAACTTTATAGGATTATTACCTAATCTATATGCTTTTCACAAGGCTTTACAAGCTTTACATCATGATAGACTTATTCTAAGACAAGTAGAGCCTTCAGAGGCTTTTCCTAGGACCTTGAAAATATAATTTGGCATATTTACAATGTGTTTGTCTTAATGTTTTTGCATCAAAACACTAAAGAATGCATATCAAGATGTAATGGATGTTGATATTAAAATAATGTACAAAATAATGATTTACAGGAAGAGTCAACATCACAACCAAAAAAAAGAGCAATGCAATATTAAAAAATTGATAGAGAATAAAATATACCTAATCCCAATGGAATGTTTGAGAGATATTTCAATACGTTCCATATGATTTTTTAACTTGGTCTAGATTATTTTGCTTTACTAAACATGTACTATATTTATCAAGAATGTTACTTTGGAATAAATATTTCTCAAACACCTGAAGGCCCTGTATACAATAGATGTTGACAAGAGAAAGTTCATAGTCAATGTTTGACATAGAACAATATGGATCCTAGGCCACAACTGCCAAAACTTACAAACTTGACACAAGTTGAATACAATTTGATACCCCATGTCAAACCAATACCGTAAGTGACACACACAATTGGAAGTCAATATAAATATAAAGGAAATACAATAAGTTTTCCATAATAAGTAAAAAAAATTGTTAAGGTTTTGCCACATCGAATATAATATTTTTCGGTGATTATTGTTCAAAGGAGGGATCAACATGAAAAAAATTACAATTTTACAGTCAATAGATAACGATCATATAAGGCACTTCAATACAAAATAAAACATGACAAGTTCTATTTAGATGTTCAGATTGATGAAAATTCTCTTAGTGAACTTCCATCCAACTTTGATGAAAATATCTTCAACCAATTGAACTTTGTCCATATTTAGTTTGATTCTGATATGAATGAGATTTTATGTGTAGGTCTATTGATGGAGATAGATGAAGGAAATATCATTAATCACATGACATCAATGGCCTCTAAACTTCCCAATGCCCTAGGGGAGATGGTTTAATCCATGTGCAAGTAAATAATCCTAATGCAAATCCTGAAACACTAATTAATTGGCTAGGGATTGTAACATACCTATCAATGAGCACGTCATATTAGGCTTACTTGATATGCCATTACAAAATTGTTTCCTGATGGAAGATGTGATTTGCTAGAACCAAAATTGAGATGAGTACATTTGCATGAATTTTTTAAACATTTGTTTCGATATAGGTCTCATTATTTCAACCAACACCCATGATTTAGATTTACATGATGAACATGGTCACGAGAGATTGTGCAAAAAATTCATCTATAATGTTTATGAAAAATAACCTTCAAGATATTCCAATCACCATCAATGAGTTACATGAGCATATGGACAAAGTGTCCCATTCCCATCTAGTTGATTGTTTGATGCAATTTGGAATCTCCTTGAGGGGTATGAGGTCTTATTGGGAAAAATGTCATGGTGAATTAATTGACATGTTTCATCAAATTGAATCACCTACTATTTTCTTCACTTTGAGTGCATTTGATATGTATTGGCTTGACCTACATGTGCTAATGCTAGAAACAACATAAACAAATCCACGAGAAGACCAAAATTGATGAAGACCAAATATTATTGATTATCCTATTATAGTGGTAAAATACATGCACTTGAAACATACAAATTTTCTAAAGAAGATACTGTAAAAAGGATTGAAAGCAAAAAATTAATAGTCTAGATATGAATGGAAACATAGAGATTCACCATGTCTGTATGGGTTCATATGGTTAGATGGAGTGCCAAATATGGACAACCTTGATTGGACAAATGATCATGAATGAAAAAATGTTGACAAATACTTCCATTGTATTGTTCATGCACATAATCCTTGGGAAGACCCACAATAAATAAACATACAATAATGTTATCAATCCTCTACAAATATATATTTGATACAATATTTTTATTTTCTCAATGTAATTGATAAATTTTTATATATTATAAATTATATGCATTATAAAAATTTACGTAACATCCATGTCTTAGAAATACAAGACAACTAACACAAGTGGGTATGGAACATGACTATGAAGAGCTATCTAATTATGTATAATGGCATACAATGTGTAGAGAGGGCACTTGCCTACACAAGAAAAGAGAAAGAATGGTTTGTAGGTAAGAGGTTCAAACAACAAAATAATTGTATACACATTAAATAAAATATGTGTACAATAACTAAAAACAAGTTATTTTGCCTATAGGTATTATTCATCGTGGCCATTGAATCTTGAGGGATCGACATTATATCAAGACTCAAATACACGAGATAAAAAAATTGAGCCTATAAGAAATGATAGAATAAATACACACAAGTTAGATGCTCTAATTGTGGAGAGGAAATGTAGATTGGTAATCCGTTCTTTCCAAATGTGTTATAATCAACTACATTGTCAAGTATGCAACAAAAGTAGAGAAGAGTTATGAAACTTATCATCAAATATTGATGTAGTTTGCAAACATTGAAAACCATGATGAATTATAAAAAAGAGCATTTAGGAAAATTCTAATTAAAATAATTATTGAAATAGGCATTAGGGCACAAGAAACATGCCACATGTTGGAACTTCTATTAGCAAAGAGAGTAATGTATTTGTCAATTCGAATGTTTTGCTCAAGGTGTTCAAACTGGTAGCTAAAAAAGATGAAGATGACCATGAAAAAATACAAAATATTTCATTGATGGATACAAGAACAAACCTTTTTCCATAGAACATGTTTCACTTGTTCACACAACTAAATTTGGACATATAACCCAAGGTGAAAAAAGATGACAAATGGGAGGCAAAGAGTATGACAACTATTTTGAGAGTAGTCCAAAGGTTTGTCTCCATCCCTGCACATGAATCATATAAATGGGTTGATTTTTTGGTCATAGTTACTTATTTATAAGCCATTTCATGATATGGAAAAATATATTAGAATTGATGATGATGCAATAAAGTCAAATTGGGAGTCATTTAACTATAATAATTGGCATGTCCAACAAAGGAATATTCCAAAAGATGTTCAAGGTAATCAACCTATTCAACTAAACATAATGGAACATGAGTAAGAAATCATATCTAGGCTACAATATGGTCAAATTATGGAAGTGATTGAAATATATGTGTTTGGAAGAAGAGAAATTGATATGCAAACACTATGGAGTAACACGTATCGAGGTGAAGAATACATGGATAGGGTGATAAAATTCATAAGCACCATGAAAGATAATGGGTTTGTCACAGATGATGATATAACACCAAATATGGATTATAGAACCTTAGGTGCCAAAAAAATGAGCACTTCATATAATTATGACACATTATCATCAAGGAAAAAATGCTTTGCCATTATGCATCATAATTAAAGAAACAATAAGAACAAAATAATCATATTTTATTGGCACCATTTATCGAGCTCTTCAAGATGAAACATTCCTAGAACGTTCTCCATTTCTATTACTTGAAACAATTGGAGTTGTAACATTCAATATTGGTGCCTCAACCATCCATTCACAACTTCAAATCCCAATCATAGATTTTCTTGAATTACAAGGAACAAGACTTACGACTTTCCAAGAGGAGACCTATCACATAAAATACATATTGATTGATGAAATGAACTTCATTAGACAAAATTTGTTACAAAACATAGACTCTTGACTTCGTCAATCATTTCCTAAAACTGCAGACATGAGTTTTGACAGTATATCTATGGTTTTGGTTGGAGATTTGGGACAATTGTCCCTGTCAGTGATAGACCACCATATGGTGGTAACAAGCATGTAAAATTATTATGGGAATAATTCAAAACAATTGTTACTTTGGATAAGATATTTAGATAAGGAGAAAGTGAAGACCAAAAATAGTTTCATCAACTTCTCACAAATATGAGAGATGTAAATTTGACAACTGATGAATGGAAGTTAATGATGATAAGAACTAATGTTCAATTAGATATAGCCACCAATGAAGAATTTGATAATAATATTCATCTATTCACCACAAAAATAATGTGCACAACCACAATAGAATAAAATTACATTCAGTGAAATGACATGACACATGTACAACTAAAGTAGGCAATGCGAATGCACCAACACGAGTTTAAAATGATGAACTTGATGTCGAGTTATTAATTGTTAAGGATGCAAGGATCATGTCAATCTCTAATATTTAGATAGAAATGGGTCTTATAAATGGATCTCTAAGGTATATTCAAAGTATAATATACAAAATTGGGAGTGCCCCACTAGAACCACAACATATGTTATAGTTGAGCTTGACTGTTATAGAATATCATTTGAAGATGAAACTCCATAGATAATTCTAATTATACTAATACAAAGGGGATGTACACATCAAATACCCTTATGGTTAGCTTGCGCATTAACAATACATAAATCACAAGGTATGACTATTTCGAAAGCTATAATTGATACATGGCAAAAAGAAAGAATATCATTAACATTTGTGGTTATCTCATGTAAAGTCCTTGGAAGAACTATGGTAATTTTATTTACTTTAAAATAAAAAAATTAGTTATTTATTTAAATTTGTAATTATTGAATTTATGTAAAGCCAATATTATAAAATAAAATAAAATAAAAAAAGATAGTGAGGTCGAAAATAAATTATAAAATGTAAATAAAAAATATTTTATATTTAAAATGATACAATAGAATATAACTAATATACATATCTTACATAAATCCATATAAAATACCGATATACAATACATCGAATATCATTATCGAGGCACCTATATCGTATTGAATTGTAACTGCCTCCAAAATGATATTATCGATGTATTTTACATAGATTTATCTAAGATATGTAATTTAAAAAAAAAATATTTAAATTTTCTATTCTCAAATTCCCTTATCTTATAGGATTATGTCATAATAAAATTGACCTTTTTATTAATTAAGTTGATATCTATCTTTATAACACTTAATAAATTATTTTAAATTTGATATCTATTTAATTGTCATATTGGAATTTTTCTTAAAATTGTTATATCTTAATATACAATAGAATTTGAAAGTTAATTTGAATCAACTCACTTGTAAATATACCAAAACATCAAAGAAAGTGTTCTGGAAAAGTACTTGCAATTTATTTTTGTTTATTATAATTTTTCAATTTATTTTAAAAATTACTTAATTTAAAATTTGATATGTTGTAAATGATTATTGGGTTAATTGGTAAAGATGTCTGACTCACAAAAAATCTACCGTGAATCAATTATAACGAATCTTACTACAACTGTTAGCAAAACTTATTACGATATAATAAAAATTTAACAAATTTAATAAAATGAATATCCTATAAACCTTAATTCTTAACTTAAAATTTAAAAGAAATAATATAATTATATATGAAATTTAAAGTTAAATTCTAAAATAATCCAATTAATTAGTTGTGAGATAAATATATTCACTTTAATTGTTAATTGTCGCTCTTCCTTTAAATTTAAAAAAAGAAAAGAAAGAAAAAGCTTTCCCGGAGATAGAACGGAAAGGAGAGGTGTGTGAATATCGAGTAATCCAGGGGTTGTTAAAGGCATGCACACAGTAAGGAGCCCTTTTAACAGGTATGAAGGCCTTAAAACTTATATTTAGCACTATCTTTTAAGATTACTCTGTCGGCTGGCAAAGCACTGATGCTTCAATATATCACTAAATTTGCAATGAAGTTATACTCATGTGGTGTTTGCAACTTCAACTGTAATTGTATATCATCGCTTGCAATTAGTTATTAGGAGCGGTAGTATGGCCCTGTGGTACATTCTATATTCTGCTAGATTTACATTTTTTTGGGAGGAAAATTACAAATGCATCGTATGCTATGTCCTGTGACATTGAAACCCCTATGCAGGTCTGCATATCTTCAGCCCCTTTCTCCAGCAGCTGCTGAGAAACTTGCTCCAAAAGACTGGCTGCTCCTATTTGTCAACAGCATATTCCAGTATCTACATTTTTAGAATTGTTACCATAGGAACTGACGAGACTTTTACCCCATGGTCTGGCGCATTTTATTAAATATACTCACATGGGCTACCTGTACTTGGCTATATGTTTTTACATAGTTACGCAGGCCTTATTGAAATGAAATGAAAGATTTTAATGATGTCCACGAGACCAAGCAGTTTAAGGGACTAAGAGCTGGAACAAAAGCTCACTTAGGCTGCCTACTTTCAAACTGTTTTCATATTGACTCCAAATATCTGTATACACAGCACATTCATTGATGAAAGGCCATTCAATTTCAACCACCCCTTTGCTACAGAAAATGCAAGTTCATTCTTCCCACTCTTCCTTGGGAACTGTCTATCTACCAGTTTCGCACCCAAGATAATGTGACCCTGTCCTCAATTGAGCCACTAAAATCCTAGCCTTGCCCTTAAGAGCAGCCCTCAAATAAGCCTTCTCACCATGCTCCCACGTGAGATTAAATTCTTTGATGTAATGTGCTTTTTTTTGACCAATCTAATTTGTCCACATGGCAGTCTTGACAAAATGGAAGCCATTTAAGAATTGTATATTCTTAAATGTTGTATGTATTTCTATCCATATATTTATTCTCTTGGAAGCTCCCTTCTTATAGAAGCTTCTTTTTGCCTTCTTCCCTTAGAAGCTTCTTTGTCTTATAATTTTTTAATATTATTATAACCTATAAATATATGATACAATAGTGTACAACATATGTAAAACTATGACAATCTCTTGCATGTGCTTTCTTTATTGTTGCGATTGTACTGATATCAATTAGTATGAAAGGCATCAAAATCTAATGTTTTCAAGGATTAATCCTTTAACTCTTAGGCTTCTCCTTGATTTTTGCTCTTGATGTAGTCTTTTTGAAGGTTTACTCTCCTTACCCTAGATCTTCTTGCCACCTACCGGTAGAACTTCACAACTAGGATTTGAAACAATTGCATCAACAACTGTTGGCCTCTACTAGTTTTGTGGAAATTGGACTCCGGCAGCTCTAGATCCACCATTGCCAGTTTTGGCTTCTGCCATTTTTTAGAACTGCACTCAGAACCTTTAGATCTGCGCTTAAAATTTTCTGATTTGTGCTCAGAACCTTTAGATCCGTGCTCACAATCTTCAGATATGCACTTAGAATCCACTACATGTACACTCTTTAGCAACCTTCAGATTTGGGGAGTTACTTCAGTGGTGGTGTTCTAGTCATTTTACTGAATTTGTTTACATAAAAAGGCCTCATCTGCAGTGAAGATTTCTTCTTGCAGACTCGTTTGATCAGAATGATTCTTGCACCGCCAGGAAGTACTCTTCGACCGATTTTTAACAAGGGGTCACATAAAAATTTCAAGCAGTATTGAGGGATCTATGACCTTGAGAAGTTGACTCTCTGGAACCGTTGTACCATGTTTTTTCCAATTGTGACCCAAATAGAAAAAAGATAAATTTTCATATCTTGCAATCTGGGTAAGCAAATAAAGTGTCATTTTTTGCATTTGGAAGGCCATTTTGAAATCTACTTGCCCATAGGCTTTGTTTGGAGATAATTTTCTGTAACACTTTGGTGGATCCTATTTCTGAATTCCAGATCTGATCTAGAATGGCTCCAAAAGCTACAAGGGAATCTTCACAACAATCCTCAAAGGAATCAGCTGGTAATAACATGGTTGAGGAGATTTTTTTCATTTGTACTGATCCTCTTGAATAAATTCTAACTAGACATGCTCAGAACCAGACCGAGCTAATGCAAGAAATGATTAGAGCATTCCAGATTATGCATTTGCAAAATCAATAACATGCATAGCCATACGACATCTCTACAATGGTTACACCTTGCAACTTGGCTCTACCTACAAAACTGAGTTTGTCACCTTTGCTTCTTACATTTGTCAATGAAATTGATGATCCTGCTTTGCTATCATTTTTACCGGATCCTTGCCATCCTAACCATGAGGCATCATGCATGCCTTTGACAGTTAGCTACACAACCCATGGAAACGATATTTTTTGAGACTGCAACTGCGATATAAATAATTCCACTTGTAAGCAAGGCTATCTCTCCAACTATAATCGACTCTTCCTTCCTTGGTTCAACTAGAAATTTTGCAAATGGATGATGAAGTTTGTATTGCTCATTTTCTTCCTCAATGGACAGCCAGTCCTGATCCTAAGAAAGCCTCATTACAAATCCAAGGTGGACATTTCATAGGTTTAATGTTATCATCTTCTCCTCCTGCTTCTCTACCTCTCATGAGTTACATTCTTAAGCTGGGAGGACATGCAACAACTTCCCATTCGTTGGCTTTTATGAATGAGTTCAATGCTATGTATCTAATCCTCACACATATACAACACTATCTTTGCAGTATTGACATTTTATTACATGTAGATTGTCAATTTATGGAGCTCAAATATTTAGATGAGTCCTTTAGGAGTTGACAAAGCATTTCATTCTCCAAGATATTTCATTCCAAAGTGTTCAAACTCTACTAATTCAATGTTTGGATTCTATTCATATGTAGACTCCATCATCACTATTTGTGGTTTGCAGCATTTCGTACTCCAGCATATTTTATTTTTTGCTAGTTCATCTTGGAAACTACAAAGTGGTTTTGTCATTTGTTGAAATCGGGGACAGTTTCTTGCAAGTTGGGAGGAAATGATGAGACATTAGCTACATTGGCTAGTGCATTTTATTAATTAAAGTCACACGGCTAGGTGCATCGTTAGATGTTAATACATAGTTACATGAGCTTATTGTATATACTTAAATGTTGTACATATCTCTATGTACATCTTCCTTCTCTCAGAAGCTTCCTTTTTTTGTTTTCTTCTCTTAGAAGCTTCCTTTTTTTGTTTTGTTTTCTTAGAAGTTTCCTTTTGTCTAGAAGCTTCTTTATATATCATTGTAATCTATAAATAAATGATATAATAAAGTGTAAAACATATGGACAATTGTGGCAATCTTTTGTGTGTTCTCTCTTAATTGTTGCAATTTTGCTCCTGGAATTGTGTTATTTGAACCGTAGCTCCCTCCAATGCACCACCCTTTGATAAGGAGGACATGGAGTTGGTAATGTTGAAAAGGGTACCGAGCCTTCTTTTCCAAACATTGGTGTTACCTATACAATTGTTTTTGGTAAAGGTCAATAAATTGCATAGTTTACAAACACACCCACACCTTTATATCATATCCCATATTTGATACATTTATGGCATATCCCATATCTGATACATTTATGACCTAAATACATAGTCATATTCAAATAAATATTGGCATAGAATTCAAGTTGTATGGCCTGGATCCATATCCATAGTCAAATAAGATTGGCATGGAATTCTAGTTGTATTTGACGATTTTTTTAAAAAAGACATCCATTACGAGAAAAAGAAATCATGCTTTCAATTCTCTATGTTTAATGTTTTTCTTGTATCTCTGTGCATGTGTACAAAAGGTCTCTCGATTTATTCTACCAAGCGAATGAACAATCACTTGTTTTACCCTACTTTTAATAAAACAAATAAATGTTTATGTGATTATATAGTTGTAAAAGTAGAGAATATCAGAATGCCAAAGATAAACAATAATCAAGAATTCTAATTTTGACAATTTGCTAAATATGGAAACTACTATTTTAGGAAAGCACCAGAAAGTAAACAACTTAGCTCAATCCGGGATCTCTATTGGCTGCTTCAGATGTCTGGCAGTGATAATCAGTGAGAGAGATGACTGTGCAGATTCAAGATTTGGAGCAAAATCATAAACTGCTTTTGGACAGGGCTGCTATAAGTGGACATGGATGCAAGCTATTGGGGTTTGTTGACTGTGGAATTGTCCCTTTTGATTGTGATGACTGACTGATAGAAAAATATAGAAAGAAGCATAATTCTAGAAATGATAGATCAGAGGCAAAATCAGAGAGTATTCTTGGATAAGACCGCTATAAGTGGACTGGAACACAGGCCGTTGGAGTTCGTTGACCATGGACTTGTCCCAGTTGATTGTGACAAAAAAGTGATTGTCGTGCCTTCTATGCTTGCGTCTACTGAGCAATTGGAGATATCGCATTTTGAATTCTACTGCACATAAATTGTTGTTTTGCTTCTCTTGTCTTTGAAATCCTAAGGGTACTTTGATAGCTTGAAAACTTGGAAAAAAAGAGGGGATTGTAATGCACTGAGCTGACCTTAGTCACTCCTTTGATTATTGACCATTGCCTACGTATCCAATACTCCAAGAAGGGAAAACAAGTCCACAGAGTTCTCCCACCTAGAGTGAATATGCAATTGTGCTCTTTTGACTGTATGTATGCAGCTAGAAAATAGCTTTGATATTTGACATTAATAGCTCTTGACTTGGCTTATGACTGCTCGTGAATGATTTCGAATTTGGAAGGAATAGGGCAGATTTGTTCAATGTGCAATAGTATATAAGCTTGAAATTAATGAAATGCCAAGCAGGGCTGATGAATGACCTTTGATATGTATTTATAGGCAAACCTTTTGATAATTTCCTTTAGTCGACCATATGAAACATGCGGGAAGACCCAAAATATTAGTTTGAATTTTGAAAACTAGTCATTATTTGGTGCAGGACATGATCAACCTGAGTGGATAGGAGCATAGCAACGCTCGTGTTTGCCTAGGGTAGATTCGTCCCTGGAGATCACGGGCACTTGTCTTGAACTGGAGATGGCCTGAGGATGACTTTAAGCATTTTGAGTATTTGACATTGAGACTTATGTGTAGTGATAACAATAAAGGATCGAGCCCGCATATGGATAAATAGCTTAGAAGAATGACATGTCTTTATGTACAAGTCATGTGGTTTAGGATGTGTTAAGAATTAGCATTGAAGTACCTGTGACCAAATTTATGTGTCTATATCACTAGATCAGAATATAATAGGACAGGGAGGATATATTAGTAGTAAAAAAGAAGAAAGTACAAGCTACTAAGTATATTTTTCTACCTAATGATATCCCCAACAAAATCGTATTCTATATCTGATTTAAAAAATCCTTGAAATCTTTTTGTTGCAAGTGACACTACATTGTTCTGCACCAACCATATAGTACATAAAAAACTCTACAAGCTTTTAATAAACTGATTCCTGCCTTTGATAAAGCCTGGAAACAAAGACTCACGAGTCACTGTTATAGTCTTTGCCCCCGCCAATAACAAGATTGCAGCAATGTGAGGGCCAAACCTCTATTACAAGCTCCATTGTTTGTAAGAGAGGGATCTTCACAAACACCTTAAGCTATATACTTCTTCAATCAGCTATGCAAATACCATGATGATAATTTATTCTATGCTGCCAGTCACTGATGTAACAACTGCTTGCCACTCCAGAGGTACTCTTTGACGATTTTATGCTGGCTGTAAAAAACCTAAACCATTTTGTGAGGATGAAGAAATATGTCACATTGAATAGAAACCTAATGTGTTTCCTGTTACAACCGGGGTGATCCTAAATACTCTGATACTACTATTGTGAACCAAAATATTTTATACCAATGTTATGTTCCCAAATAAAAATTCTACCAATGTACTTAAACCTAACTTCTCAAATCTAAAAAAATTGGATTTCTGAAAATAGAGATCTGATTGTTTTGTAATGCAAAACTTATGTTTTGGAGACACAAGTCCGAACAAAACAGAAATCTGAAACAATTTTAGGAATCTGGAATTGCACTGCTCAAGAATATGAATGATGTAATTCTGAAATTTACTATATAACTATGCTGGAAACTAAAATCTGAACTTCTGTAACATTAGAATAAACTCTATTCCAAGCTCTCCAAGACATCCAAGACATTCAAAACACTTTCTAATCAAGGATTGAATCCTTTTTATCAGTTGTTCCATCTGCATACGGGATAGTAGATGCTTGTAGCTGTATGACAAGACAACTTGTAAATCCCTACAACACTTGAGATGCTTTGCAATTCCTCATTACTTTTGTAACTGTCCATATGCTTTATAACTTTCTCATTAATTTTGTAACTATATAACATTAGCAGCATGACACAGATGCTTTTGACATATGACTCATTTTAATAAAATTCTAATACAAATGAACAAAGCTTTATTTTTCACCCTCCTTGAATTGCTTTCCCCTCAAAGTAATTGTAGAAGTGGTTGCTGAAAACTTTACATGCCTTTTCAACTTCTTCTTGAGCTTCTCCTTCTCTTGGTGAACATCACTTCTTGGGTCAAATAGTAAAAGACAATAGTCAACTAGATGTTTTAAAAACAAGTTAGGATAAGAACATATCTTTATTAATATGTGAGAACTTCTAACACTCTCCATCCTTGTTCATTGGACATATAGATGAGACTAAAATTTTCTCTAACTTTCACCTCCCAACTTTAGTGTACTACATTATTAGGCACTGTAACAATGGGTCCTAATGCTTCCACAAATTGTATCTGCATGAAATATATGTTGAAGTTGGCACAATCGAGACGCAACTATGATTCCCCTTTCTTTGATAGTTGGAAGGCAACCTTCCAAACATGTAAGTAACAGCTTCAAGCAGTAAGGTCCTTCCACAAGCACTGCCTGTAGAGGGTCATTCATGGCTCCATTGCATTTTTCTTTATACAAAAGTTTAAGTGTTTCAAGTACCTTTGCTTTAGTCTCACCTTCCAATTTTGTGTTATAAAAGAAAAGAAACTAGATGAAAAACAGTTCCGTAATGGTGAGCTGTCTTAATAAGTGCATGACGAATTGGACCACAACATACTAATCAAGCTAGTACATATGCTGCATGTTTCTATCCATTGATAGCACCTTTTCTCAATGCTTCAGTCAATGCTTCCTCAACAATCTGTTCATTTGGAAGAAGATTAGCCAAAGGAGTTATTTCCATCTTTACAACTCAAATTCTTGGAGGCTTTGTAAGATTAATTAATGGCATTATTGCACTTTTAGACACAACTGCAAGAGGATGATTACTGCAACAATTGAGTAAGCTTTCAGCTACATCTTCATTGTCAGCCCCATGGTTTTAAAGACTATCATTCAGGTTCAAATATTTTCCAACAGTTTCATGGATAACACTATTTCCATCCTTGCTTGTAGCTTCCATTGTTGAACTTTCAAGTTCCAAGATGCACCTCTTTATAGCTTATTTGTAAAGCTTAACATATTCCAAAAATGTTAGATTATGTTGTTTACCTTAGCTCATGTTTACCTAGGTGCTTTATTTTTCCTTCTATTTAGTTATTTCCACCCACTTATGTGTGGATATATCATTTATCTTATTTTAGATATTATGAGATGCACCTCTTTATAGTTTATTTGTAAAGCTTAACATATTCCAAAAATGTTAAGAGTATGTTGTTTACCTTAGCTCATGTTTACCTAGGTGCTTTATTTTTCCTTCTATTTAGTTATTTCCACCCACTTATGTGTGGATATTTCATTTATCTTATTTTAGATATTATGAGATATTACATATATATCTTTTAGATATTATTGGGATATTTTCTATTTGTCTCTATCCTTTAGGGATAGTTATCTCTTAGTCCTAGGTTTGATCACTTAGCTTGATCTCTTAGTTATGATTGATCACTTAGCATGATCTTTTAGCTATGATTGATCTTCCATGCCTATATATGCAAGACACGTTCATTGTATTTGATAAGCTCTGGAGATATAGAGGATTTTTCATTGTGTGATCTATTTGTATATAATAGACTGAGATATTGTTTGAGCAATGCATCAATGGTTTTTACTGTGGTAATAGTTTGTAGATTTGACCCTGGGTGAGCGTTTTCTAAACTCTTTCAAAAAAGACAGATCTATAAGTTACTTTTTATCATAAGTTTCCTATACACTTAGATATTGATCAACGAGGGTTAATACTCTTTATTTCTTCAAAAAGATCTGGGATTGTTGGTATCCACCCATGAGCCCAAAAGAGTGCTCTGATACCACTGTTATATTTCCAAATCAGAAATCTACCAATCTACTTAAACCTAAAAATCAGATTTTATGATTTCTGAAAATAGAGATCTGCATTTTTTTAAATAAAAAAATAAGTTTCTGAAACATAAAACTTAATCTGTTAATCAAGCCAATCTACTTAAACCTAAAATCTCAGATCTTAGGATTTCTGAAAATAGAGATCTACATTTTTGGAAATAAAAAACATAAGTTTTCAAAACATAAAAATAAATCAAATTTAGGAATTTGGTTGCAATGCTATGAAATATGAACTGATAGAATATCTGAGATTTGCTATATAACTGTGCAAACTAAAATATTAACTTCTTTGAAATAATCTGATGAAAAGAAAACTGAAAAGTTTAGCCGTAATTTACTATAAATAGAAGAGACAATACATAAGAGAGAAAAAAAACTTTTCTAAAAAGGCAGTGCCAACTTAGGTCCAATTCAAGAGCAGTATGGGTGCTGCGCTTGGCCACAAATAGTCTTCCACAGATTGCCCACACACAACCATTCCAAGACCCTCCAAGACCTCCAAAACATCCTCTATTGTAATACGTGAAACCATTTTATAACTTATTCCATCTATGTAGGGGATAGTAGATGCTTGTAACTCCCTCATTACGACAAGGCAAATTGTAACTCTACGACACTTATGACACTTTGTAACTCCTTTATTACTTGTGTAACTACATATGGCACATAAGATGCTTTATTACTCCTCCATTAGTTTATTAACTCCTATGACATTCTCATGATATCCAAGATGTATTTGATCTATGTTTCATATTTTAAATACATTTTCTGATACAAATAAACAAAAACTTCATTACCCTAAATACAAACTACAATCATAACATATGTTGTCAAACATGGATCTGGGTGCTCATAAGAGAAAACAAAGTGCAAATGTGAAAGTTGACGTTATAAGATTTATGACATTAGCTTGATTGGAAGATAGGAAGACACAAAGCCTTCAGTATGTTCCAATGCTTGAGAACAGGGAGGAGTCCATTTTTTTTTTAGAAAACAAGGCATGATGTCAATCCTTTATCAGATCTTAGGCAGTATCAGCCAAAAGAAAATAAAGAAAGAAACCTTGGTTTTAAGATTAGCTTCTCCGTAGTGTAAAATGAGTAAGGTTTTTTTGGATTTAATTACATAAAATTGTTATTTTACGATGTTTTGGATCTCACTACTAGATCCATCTTTAGGGGAGAGCAGAGTGAAGCCAGTGTTTGAAAGAAACCTTGTTTTGTGTTATTAATCTCTGTTGATGGAGAGAAACTTTTGGGTATTGTGAGTTAGATCATAGAGCAACTTTGAACTACATTTTGCAAAGCAAATATTTGTTGTATTGGCTCCATTTTGCTGCCTCGGACGAGGGAAACTAACATCCAGATAGAGATAAAAGCACGTAAGAATTGTTCAAAAGTATTCCCAAAAGCAGAGGTTGACACAAAGGCAAAGAAACATATAAAGTTAAACTATCCTTGGAAATGAAGTGCCACGTTTTCATGGCACTTGAACAAAAGCAAGAAGATCAATGCAATAAAAATATTCCTTATTACAGGTAAAGTTCACATTGCCCCTCTTATCACAGGTAAAGTTCATGTTCCTAAAAAAGTTTTGGAGAGAATTAAGGATCTAAACAGCCACATGTTGAACATTTCCTGCAGCTCTAAAATGGTCCTAAAGAAAGGAAAAGAAAGTAGTGCTCAGAATTGCATAACATGGGATTTGAAACAAACTGAATAGAAGTAGAACAAAGAAAAACACTATACAGGAACAATCACATACAACTCGAATTAATTAATAAATCTAGCATCTTCATTGAGGAGGAAACATAGCAACTTTTGAGCTTCTTGATTGGAACTAGATTGACAATAATGATAACATTGGAATAGAAAAAACATGCATTCTCAAACGAATTTAGCAACTTTTGAGCTTCTTGATTGGAACTAGATCGACTATAATGATAAAGTTGGAATAGAAAAAACTTGCATTCTTGATGAATCTGCATCTGGAGATGCAGCAATCATTGACACAAGTCTGCTTCTAGAAATGCAGTCTAATGGGCACATAATGCAGCCGACATCTTTAGTGAATTATTTTTTATGGTTACTTCTATGAGGCAGATATATTTTTGTTCCCTGATTATAATCTGTTAGATTAGACTAACCTGTGGATGCAAGCCTTTTGATGGATGTTCATAAGAAGTTGATTGTTTGGTATCAGTGATGGGAACCATTTTTAAATCAAATGGTTTGAATCATCGTTACGTGGGAATGAAGACAGGGACATGGGTAATTTATATGCGTTCAACAATATATACTAATATTGAAGTACACTACATGAAAGGCTTTGAGACATCAGAAAACAAGCTGATTGAAGAACTTTCAAACAAGATTGAATGAAAAAACCTGAGTCTCTATAACTTCTGGAGAAGTATATCAATTGCATATTGTTAAGAGATCATATGCCTACAAATGTCCAAGATAATTATTGGTCCTACACTTCAGTGTGTGTGATAGTCCTATTTTACTTGGATTGACATCAATGGTTGGATAATCTTGAAGGTATTTTGGAGAGGCTGACGGCTATAGAGAAATTTTCTTCATTTGTTTGTTTAGGTACAAGAAATTTGCAAATGCAAAAAAGGAAATACATGTATTCTCACACACTTCCAACACGACATACCATTTTTTGCCATTTTAATCAATTGATAAAGCTTCTTTACACAAACACTTTAACCTTTCATATTGTTTTCTCTTCTTACTAGTACTACTTTGGGCTTTGACAAGAAAACTCATTACTGTAAAACATGTAAATTTTCTTGCAAGTCAGCCAAATACATGCCTACCAGTAATTCTATTTAGTTATTTTAACTATCTTTGACCAATTATTAACACAAGATCAAACAATCCATGTAATTTATATGACATTTTTATGAAAATTTTATAGGAAGTTCCCTGATTTGTGAGGGACATTTCTAGGAGACGTTTGGAGACACTAGTAGACATCAGCTGAAGTCTCATGATGCCCAGAGATGTCCTCATACACGTCTTCAAGATGAGACAGATTTCCTAAACAAGGGTGAGTTTCCTAGATGGGAGATTAGTACCAGTGGTCAGGGTAAGCGTTTCCAGGTAACTATGATTTGAATGATCAACATAAAGTCATATTTATAGCATGGTCATAGGACCAACCTACTAGAGGCAAAAACATGCCAAGCTAACTTGGGTTGCTAGTCAAACAAGTCGGATATTGAAGTTCATCGAGTTTCGGGTCAAACACATTTGCCTTGTCTAAACTCATTATAACTTGATGAATTTGAGATGAACTCTGCGAATTTCGGTAACTTTGTCATAATGGTTTCCCAATCAAATTGCTCCCTAAATTTTTTTAAGACAAGCTTCTCCCAAATATTTTATTTTGTTTCTTGCCATGGTCCATCATCATGGAGATTGGACTCTAGCTTTTGGAGCTTTTATATTATAAGCTATGCCAATTTTATGCCTATTTTATTTTGGTGTCCATTGGACTATTTATTGTTTGGTCTTACATGACCTTTTGCCTAATTTGCTTCCTATGAGTTAGATTTGTCATGGAATGAAAATCCCTAACCTTTTATGGTGTTTTAAACACACCATACCTTTTCTTTATTTTCCTCCGCCCAGTGGCAAGTTGGCAAATAAGATAGTCAGAAATTTTGACATGGAACTTATAAGAGACGCATCTGGTTTGCAAAAGAAGTTTTACTTATTGGGCATGGATGAACTCTTTATCGAATGGCAATGATGCAGGTTCAGGCTTGTTCTATGTAATGATGTATTTATCAATTCCTAAACTTGTAGATTTGGCATGATTTCTAGTTATATATGCCTTTGGAATAAGTACTTACATTAAGGGGGAGATTTGGGGATTTCCCTATCAACACTCCCTAGTGGGACAAAGTAGTGATTGGGCACTTTTTTTGTGGTGCTGCTTATGTGAAGAGTAGGGTAAAGTTTAAGAAGCAGTAGCATGAATTTGGGAAAGTAGCTGCTTGTTGTAAAAATGGTGCACCATTTGTTTGTTTAGGGAGTATAGACAACAAGAAATGTGAGTGTAAGTGCAATATTCCATAATTAATAAAAAAATTATTCACAACTTGCAATGAAGAACACAAACACAAAAAATTGATCAAGGAATCCTACTAGCATCACAGTATATTGAAGTAGAGAAAATAATTACAACTTTATGTGAATAATGGGTGGGCACAACCAATTATAAATATCTCCATTCAATTAATTATGCGTGAGGCCCTGGACGCCGACATACATCCCAATGTACTTCATAAATTAAGGATCTACAAAAGGCTCGATCAAAGAGATTTGCATCCCCGCTCTGACATCCCACCTAAATCATTGGTCTAGAGGAAGATGACATTTACATAAGCTGAAACTTCTCTCCAAAATGACTCTTTAAAGGGAGGGATTCACACCCTGTTGGCACTAATGACAACTTCAAAAAGCTTGAGAAAGTTTCTCAATTGAAAAAACTTGGCCTCTACTAATGGCTTTGTGAAGATGTCTACAATCTATCACTCACTTCACACAAATCTCAAATTAATTAGTCCATCTTGAATGTAGTGCCAAATGAAATGCATGTGTATCTCAATATGCTCCGTCTATTGTCTTTCTACTGGATTATGAGCAATAGAAATGGCCCCTTGACTATCACTATATGAGATAGCTTGCAAGTCCTGTGGGAATCCAAGCTCCATCAATAATTCCCTTATGCATAAATGTTTTGTGTTGCCTTCACTACTACTCTATATTCTACCTCAGTGGTGGATATTTCAATGGTATTCTACTTCTTGCATGCCCAAATGATAAGAATGGATCCCAAATGGAAGAAGTACCCTTAAGTAGACTGCTTGTAATCCACATCTCCTACCCAATCTGCATCTATATATCCAACTGGTGGCCTCTTAGCTCCACACAAGTACATAATACCCAATTGGGTGGTACCCTCAATGTAATGCAATATCCTCTTAACAGCTTCCTAGTGTCTCTCCTTAGGTTCCTACATGAACCTACATACGATCCCTACTGCAAAGGAAAAATACGGATGAGTATGAGTCAAGTAAAGAAGGATCCCAATAAGTTGTCCGTACAAAGTAGTTACAAGTATCAAGTACTGGCGAGGTACATTGCTGTCAACTCAACTCTAGACTGGTATGGGGTAGTACATGGCTTGTACTAGACCTTGTTAAAGTTCTTAAGTAAATCCAGTATATATGTGGGTTGTGAAAGAAAAAATCCCTCATATGACTGTAGAATCTGTATCCCCAAGAAGTAATGCAGTAATCCCAAATCTTTGATCTTGAATGACTTCTTCAATTGATCCTTAAGATCATGTATCAAAGTACTATGTCCAATAATGATCAAATCATTCACATAAAGCAACACTACAAGTATATGATCTGACTTGCATTTGCTGAAGTTTGCAAAGAGAAAGAACTTGTCAGTCATCTCATACCATGCACGAGGCACCGACTTCAACCCATGTCGAGACTTCCAAAGTCTACAAACAAGCTTAGGCTCCCCATCATGTTGTACAAATACTTGTGGCTGCTCCATATAGATATATGATTTTAAATCACCATTGAGGAAGACACATTTTACATCCATCTAATGTACCTTGCATCCAAACTTCATTGCTAGAGCAAGATCAATGTGGGCTGAATTTATCTTAGCAACATGTGCATATGTCTCTCAATAGTCAATCCCCCTATTCTGTGAAAATCCCTTAGCTACCAAGCATGCCTTATATATCTCCACAAATCCATCAAAATTGAATTTTGTTATGTAAATCCACTTGCTCTTGAAAATGATCTTTCTAGGTGGATATGGTACAAGCTCCCAAGTCTTTTGCTTCATTAACGAGTTGTTTCATTAAGCAATCTCAAAGTCAAGAATTTGGTGCCGTATGAGATCTTACTTGCTGAAATGGGGTCCTTCCCTCTAGAGGCATCGGCGATGATACGGTTACTAAGCTACCTCAAGAAGATTCAAAACATGAAGAAACACAGGTGGCCTAGACTAATTATGGAGGAAGAGCTAACTAGAAGAAAGAACACTTGGAGGACGCAAAATGACAAATGGGTAAAGAGGTGGGATATTAGCATGCAGGAGTGCCCAAATACTAATGAAGAAATAAAAAAATATGTGAGAAGAAAATTCAAGTGCATCATGTGGACAAAAACAAATGAGCCGTAAAAAGGAATACTACCTCAAAGAATTCAACCCCATAGGTGATTTTGAAGAAAAAGCCTATATAGGAGTAGACATTAAGTGGAAAGCAAAAATGTTGATTGCCCAACTTAAGATGAGCTCTCATCATCTTAGGTGTGAAACGGGTAGATGGCTAACTCCTAAAGAGGATTGGGAGGAGAGAATATGCCTATTTTTCAACAAAGGCGTGGTGGAGACGGAATGACACTTCCTCTTGGAGTGCGAGGCATACGACATCTGATACAGTTATGGTGAAACTTTGAAAATTGCCAACCTTGACAACTTGTTTGAAGCGACAAGGCTGGGTAATACGGCGAACCTCGTGATCAAACTTCATAGCAGAAGGGAAGATCTCAAGAAGGAAGTTCAGGCAACTTAGAGAACGTTTTGTGGCTGATGTCCTGTTTTGAAGGGGATGTGCGCGACTGATGGGTCCCATAGGCTGCTGCGGCCTCGTGGATGTTATTAAAATCCTTCATTCATTCCTTTGTTGGCTCTTTCTACTCGTGTTTTCCATCAGCGTCTTTGTAGTATTGAGGATCTAGCAATGAGATCATAATTGGCCTGTTGTTTTTTACTTTGGGCCCTCCTAGTGTGATTTCATCCCCTCTATCATTCTTAACCTCCATAAGGGTTTTAACAGACCATCTAGGGAAACTGACCTCTCCCCTAACACTACAACTATCTTGGGTGGGAATATCTTTTGTTGGATTCACCTTTGTTGGAGTCTCCCTATCTTGATTCTAAACATCTTCTGGATAAACCTTCGTGTAGGAATCTCATCTACATCAATCTCGCCGCTCGAATGTGCCTCTCTGGTTGAAGTATCTGCATCCCTAGTTGAAGCAATCTCTTCTTCATCTGCTGAGATAATCTCCTTCATAGTGATCACAAAAGGATCTTGGTCATTGACTTTGGGTGCTTTATCTTCATCATCATCAGAGTAGGTGGGATCATGAGAATTTTATAGAAAAGAACTATTATCTTGACGCCATGCGCTTTTTTGTGCATGTGTTTTTGTCTCATCAAATATTAACTCTCTTTGAATCGTGAGCTCTTGTTTCATTGGATCCCATAGTATGTAGGCCTTGGACTCCTTAGAATAACCTACTATAATACACTTATGACTCTTTGGATCAAGTTTTTTGGGTTTTTATTCATAACATGAGCCCATGCCATATTCCCAAAGGCTCTAAAGTGGGCAACATTGGGTTTCTTTCCCTTCCATTTCTCATATGGGGTAACATCACCAACCACTCTAGTAGGAACCCGATTTATAATTTACTTGGCACAATTAACTGCTTTGACCCAAAACATGTTCTTTTTTTAGATTGATACGAGGTTTTAATTGGCCCCTAGCCATATATAGTTGATACAAAAACCAACCAACATGTAGAAGCATAGCTGAAAACAGGAATCGACAAGGCCAAACTGAGTGGTGAGCTAAACAAAAGCCAGAAAAACACTGTAAAAGCAGGGACCAAGAAAAAAGGGGTCAAAAACCCCAGCGAGGCCCACAGGCCAACCGACAGAAAATAGAATACAAAGCCAAAAAAAGAGACATTTGAAAACATCATCCGCTTACTCAAGGTGAACCATGTCATCCGGGTTGTCGACAAAAATAATTTCCTTGCTTTTGGAAGGTGTGGCAGGGGCCTCACGTTTCATAGAGCGCTTGAATTCCTGAAAATTTACTTTGCACCCACCCATGGATACTACTGTTCTGTTACTATCCAACTTGCCCTGCATCACCTTTGATGCGACCCTTCTTGGCATTTTTGGGAGATAGAATGGAGCTACAATCTTGCCCTGAGTCACCATTTTTGCCAACAATTTAACTACCTCTACCCTTTCTTTGTTATGTCTGCTCTCCTTCCATTGAGTGATTTCCAAGATTGGGCTTTTGATGTGTGTCATGGGTGGCAGAGACAAAAAGTGCCCCTCCGAAGAATCAAAGATACAAACCTTTTGATGCAGTTCTTCAACAAAACTTACCAAGAGCATGAAGTGGGTCTCCAGCACGTGAAAAGCTGAAACAGGGATCAAACCAATTCCATCCGTGCCGATGAAAAGTTGTTTGGGTAGAGGACCCAAATCACATTTTGCAATGTTTTCCAGAACGCTGCATTGGTGCTTTGGTTTGATGAAAAATAGACCCAGATTTGAAACCACTTCAACATCAGAAAGCAGAGCCATAAGGTTTGAGGTGAACATAGTTGCCACTTCCAAGTTGACATGATCGTGGATGCCTTGTTCCAGGTAATCATTTCCCAAAATGAAAGAAATTGCCTAGAATATTTCCTAAGTAGGCACCCAAAAAATATTCGTAAGTCTTGATCCAGATATCCCCCCTTGAAAAGCCATCTCCCAGACATAGCTGCCACCATAGACTGCAAGAGTAGCCAAAGCGAGTTCAACCCCATGATCCATGGTGAAATTCCAAAAGCATTATGGAGAAGCAACCCATAGCCCAAGTAGAAAACCAAAATAATAAAATCCACCATTCAACACAAGGAGATCATGCCAAATCAAAGCCAATTAATGCGATCAGGTGCCATCATAAACACGTCGTGAGACACACATGCCGCGAGATCACTGTCGAGCAAGCCAATGAGCTGGCATTCTTGGCAATTATGGTGGGCGCTGTGTTGTGGAGATAACTATTAAAAATGATTAATGCAAGAGTTTAGCACAAACATTAGCCCAACCACGAAATTCGTCGACCAAAATTAGAAACCAACTAGATAGAAAATAGAGATTTTCAATAGCCTAAACTTCGCCTTTTTTTAATTTTGTTTATTAGTTTTTTTAAAAAACAAAATAAATTAAAAAGAAATATAGATTAAACGCCCAGGTCGATGAGGCTAAGGATGGAAAATCTTCCCAAGTTCTACGCAGATTGTCCATTTTGCTTGTTTCAAGTTGGTCAATGCCACAATTGGCCAAGAAATTGGCAGCAGCGTTAGCTTCTCGGTAGCAATGTTTAGACTCTAGGGAGGCAAAATTATTCAGCCTATCCCAAACACTAGACAGGGTATTTTCAATTTTCCAAGATTTGACAGCGTTTTTTTGAAATGCAAAAATAATAATCTGGGAGTCCCCTTCAATGATAAGTTTGTTGATATTGCATTGGAGTGCAAGCTCAATCCCGGAAACTAGAGCTTGTGCCTCTGCTTCATTGTTAGTGCCATTTGCAAGTTTCCTGGACATTGCCTTGATCAAGGATCCGCTGCAATCTCAAATGATACAACCAGTTCTCGACGCACCCGAATTTCCTCTAGAGGCACCATCAAAATTCAAATTGAACCACCCTATTGGTGGAGGAGTCCAAGAGCTCTTATCCTTTCTTACTAGAGATTACTGTTGAACCATTAACGGGTATCCAAAACATGTTCTTAATCCCATTAGCTTGAAACATATACTGCACCATTTCCACAGTGCACTACAATACGATACCATACTTGGAACAAAATGCTTCCATGGCATTGTTGATGTACTATCCCCCTTTGTCTAATCTCAAGCACTTTACAAGGTTTCTAGATTGTCTCTCAACCATTGCCTTTGACTTAATGAATTTTTCCACATCAGAGAATTTGTTTTTGTAGAAATTACACCCATGTCCTCTTAGAAAAATCCTAAATAAATGTTAAGATTCACTTGGCACCTGCAATAGATGAATGATTCATCTAATACATTGGATTGAACAGGCTCCAATTGTGCCTTCGTGAGCCATGCCTTGCCTTTTGCAAACTTTTCCCAGTGATCTTTACCAAGAACACTCCTCTCACACACATCTTTGGTAGGACTAATAGAAAGGTGGGTGTGGACATCTTCAGATGATCCATCCTTTGCATTCTCTGTCATCATCTGTGCTTGCCACCGATGCAAATTACCCTTTATTCTTTAGAACATCTTCAAATCCAGTGGACACATAAGCCTTAGCAGGCTTATTCAATAGCCCACCAACAACTACCTGAAATTTGTTAGCAATATCCATTACAAGAAAACGATCATGCCAAAATTACACCTTGTTCTTCTCAATGATATGATAAATGGACATTAGATTACAAGGTTAGGAACATGTTCCACATCATAAATAACTCCGCTAAGCACCACAAGTACCATTCCCTACAACTACAAATGCTGAATTTTCTGCAATATAAATTTTATCATCCTCAGGTTTCTCAAGTGAGGCGAAAAAAATGTCCATCTTTTTCCATGGGATGAATACAACTTGAGTCGACTATCCACCCAGATTTAGATGTATGTGCATGCAAATCCTTACAAGCCATGTAATTGGATACTACCTCGGAGGCCCCCATAGCCTTAATAGTATGATTCTGGTATTGGTACTGGTTGTTACCTCTCGGTTTCTTCTATTATCTTGGGTATTTCAAGCACCTGGGGTACACGAGGCATACTCAGCTATCCAATGAAGTTGTAATAAAAATAGAGAAATAAACAATAATTAAAAGAAAACAAAAAATAAAAAAACCTAATAAAAACATAAAATAAACACAAAAAACTTACTAAATCTAATCTAAATCGTTTCTTTTTTTTTTATATTTTATAATTTTATTAATTTTTATACAAATGTTCTCAAGCCCTATTGAACCTGAGGTCTAAAAAAATCAATGAACTCCTGTACTTGTACCCTTGTAACTTAGCTTAGAAGTGCAATAAATATGTGCAGAATCGTTACTGGTACCTTTTTCATGGCATCCCTATGGTCTTATTATTTGTGATGAGATCTTGCATCTTCTACGGGCAAGTGTTCTCTTGATGTACCAGTTTGCAGCAGCAGTAACATCCTTTCTTCTTCTTTTGTTCAGTCTTTGCTTTTGTGATCACTTTTGGCACCACCTTGGTAAGATCTCTTCTTTGTCTCACCCCTGCTAGCACCTCGATACTTCCTTGGCTGCCCTTGCTTGTTACCATTACTCCTTGACTTCTTAGACGTGCCACGAGTCATATTCACCTTTTGCTGGGACTTAGTTATCTCGGTAACTTCGATAAGTTTCTCTTGCTCTAGAGGTAACATCTTGCATAGTTCATCAAAGGCGGTTTTGTCCTTGTCCTTCTTTACGATCTCATTGGAGTGAAATGAAGACAAAAATACATCATATGGCTCCACATTTTCAACCACAATTTGTACTAACTACTTGTTCTGAATCTTGTATTGTGCTCCACCCTAGGTAATTTGACGATGAATATATTTGCTAGATAATTATTGATTCGATAACTACTTGTTCTGAATCTTGTATTGTGCTCCACACTAGGTAATTTGACGATGAATATATTTGCTAGATAATTATTGATTCGATGAAAGTCTGAAGGCACAACTTTAATTAACTCTTATCTTGGTAACTTTGATGAGTTTCTCTTGCTCTCTAAGTAACATCTTGCATGGTTCCTCAAAGGTGGTTTTGTCGTTGTCCTTCTTCATGATTTCATTGGAGTGTAATGAAGACTAAAAAAAATCATGCGGCTCCTTCACATTTGCAACCGCAATTTGTATTAACCACTAGTCCTAAATCTTGTATTGTGCTCCACACTAGGTAATTTGACGATGAGTATCTTAGATCTTTGCTAGATAAATGTTGATTCGACTAAAGTCCAAAGGCACAACCTTAATAGACTCCTATCATAATATGAATGCTCAACTCTAATCCAGAACATGGAAGACCTTCAATGCCTCTTACATGTATTTCGGAGTGTCTTTGCCATGTCAATAATGTCGTAGCTCAATAGCAACATTTTGGGTCACTGTCATCCCTGCCATGGAATGCAGCTTGTTTTTCTTAGTTATTTGGAGGAGCCTCGATCTTATTGACTGTTGGTCACAACCCTTGAGCCATGAAGACAAAATGTGTTGCCTTTGCCCATCCCTGATGGTTATGGCTGCAGAGTGCAGGTTCGAAAACCTTCCCTATCTTGTAGATCTCAGGAGCATCTCCTTTTTCAGAATTCTCCAAATTTCTCAATGCCATATATCATTGCGAAGAGCTCGGAAACAACTTTACAACACTTCAAAAATGGAGTTGAATGCAGTCCTTATGAGAAAGTTATGCTTCATCAACGTTAGGCCTCCAAACACACTAAGAAATCCTATAAATTAAGCAAAAGACAAATCTAAAATTTAAATTTCCAAATTCAGTAGAAAATAACCCGTGTGCGCCTTTCTCTGCTTTGCTTTGTTTGCCATATGTAATTTTTTGATTGGATGGATTTTGCTGACTGGATCGCTTATAATAGCAAAAACATTAGCCCAATGACACTCAAACCTGTGTCGGCCAGCTTTACCCACCAAGGAATTTTTTGCTACACCAGCCATACAACCCGTCATGTCAACACCAAACAAAGCTGTTAGAATGTGACCGAATTATGCGACCTCAACTGTGAACTTAGCACCTTTCATACATCACATGTTCGATTTGAAGCACACCATGTCAACATAAATGCCATGTCATAACCAAATCCAAAAAATACAACCCAATATAACCATCAGGGCTTGAACCCTTGATCTCCTTTGTGTAAGGCAAATGGTTTAACTGGGAGGGATAGGCCTTGTGCCATACCCCACTCTGTCATGGGGATCTTATAGAAGAGCTAGACGTATTTCTTGCATGTGTGACCTGCCACTCCACAGAATTCTGCAACCCCCGCAAAGCTGAAGTGTGCGGTGCTATAACCACTACCATTGTAACCCCTATTAACTCTAATATAATCACCCGCTGAACCCCTTTAGCCCCTAAACCTTTTGATGCAATTTTGAGGCCTCAATGGGTGGAAGTTTTTGACAAACCGAAAAATGGAACCACAACGATTTGTTTCAAGGAATCCAAAAATGTGATCGGATCTCCGAGATTCCGCCTCCAACTTGTGGTTTCTTTAGAAACCCCAATATTCCTATATGAACAAATTCTTGTGCAAGACAAGCAAAAAAAGCAACTTTTCTCTTTGAACAAGCTCTACACTCATAAATGATTGCAAAGGCTTTTGCAGATCTACCATGAACAAGTTCTTTGAAATCACCTATATGCTGAACTGCGATCTTTTCTTCAGAAATCCAAATCCAAACAAAATACCCTAGCTTGACCAAACTCTTGTTTGCCGAAATGCCTTCTTTGCAACATGTGATGTTAGCAAATGAGAAGAGATGATTGAAAGCACTTGATGCACTTGATGTTTTGTGATCAGTGCAAGATCTTATTTATGCAGTCCAAAATTGGTTACAAGAGCGGTTATGGAGGTTACTAATTATCAGTTAGGCTTTAACTAATAAGCAGTTAAGCCTTTACAGTATTTAACACCTCTTAATGACTAAACCGAAAACAACACCAAGTTTGTCCCGAAATTTTACAAACAAAATAGGACCAAATAGTTTAGTCATTTACATATACAGACTGATCAAGAGATATCAACATGAAATTCGTAGTCCTTTGACATTTTGTTACTATCCAATGGGAGAACTTCGATGTAGACAACAACTAAACATGATAGCCAACAACAAAATGAAGATCCGGCCATGTGGACATAAGATGTAGCAAGTTGTCCACTAAGTCTCTGATGAGTGATTCATTGATCGGTAATGAATCATCGATCGCTGATGATTTCAGCCCAATCTCCAAAAATCTAAATCCAGGACCTTGGAGATGCTGATCAAATAAAACATCCCAGGGTTGTGAAGCCTGCCGAAGTCCATACAAGGACTCAATCAACTTGCAAAACAAATGATCACTATGGGGAACCCGAAAACCATAGCGCTGCACCATATAGACCTCGTCCAAACATCCAGAGAGAGGCAACTGATTTGTGACCATCTTCGCAGTATATGCATCGTCATCAATTCCCCCCTGTTGGGAAAAGCTTTTTGCAACAAGATGAACCATGTACTTGTTCAAAGTACAAAACGTATCCACCCATTTGTGTCCAATGGAGTGTAGAATTGGCCATTCAGGTACCATATCAAGGTTAGAATTTAGAGCGAAATAACCATGCTCTACTGAACAAACAACCTTATTCCTGGTTCTCTAAGCCAGTGAATTTGACCAAGGTATTTCATCTTCCTGCACAATTACTAGTGCATCCAACTGAGATTGAGGAATTGCATCCCCCTGCACAACCTGTATAGTGGATATTCCCTCCACCACTAATGCATGAAAGTTGACAAGATCAGGGTCAACAAGCCTATCCTTCCGCACATCTTGTATGGTGGATTCACCCTCCACTCGTGCATCTACGTTGATTGTGGTGGAGTCAACGAGTCTATACAGACCACCTTGGCCAAGACCCCGGGCAATTACCATATCCTGTTTTAATATTAGACACAACACACTGTTTTCCAGAGAAATTTACAACAATACTGAGATTTTCCGTTAATTGAATAATAGACGAGATTTTTATTTAGGCTAGGAACATACAAAACATTACTGACTATGATTGTGTTTGCATTATTCAATTTTATATGAACATCTCCTATCCCCTTTACTGCATATGACATGCCATTAGCTACAGAAATCGAATCAAAATGATTTGTACTTGCAGTAAATTTGACATACCAATCTTTACGACATGTAAAATCCCTGGATGCACCGAAATCAATGAACCAACTACTTGTATGTGAGTGTGAGTATGATGCCACAAGGGCATACTCTTCTTTAGATTCCCCTTTAATTGCTGCCACATTTACTGCTTGATTGGTTTGTTGGGAAATTGCACACTGTTGCCTCCGGCAACCCCTTTTCATATGCCAACCTTATGACAGTAAAAACATGTTGCTTGATACTTAGAAGATGGATCTGTAGAGATACGTTTCCACTTCCCTTTTC
Organism: Torreya grandis; assembly: GCA_037957365.1. Taxonomy (NCBI): domain Eukaryota; kingdom Viridiplantae; phylum Streptophyta; class Pinopsida; order Cupressales; family Taxaceae; genus Torreya; species Torreya grandis. The sequence goes on from JARHVA010000140.1 coordinate 2,057,744, forward strand.
CCTTCCCCTGAGCAGCGAGTGCACTCTTTTCTTGTCCAACACTGGGTTCTCTGCTTGTCTCTGTCTTCGTTCGTTTTGTAGCAGATAGGAACTCCCCTGATCAAATGTCAGGGTCCGGCGTTCTGCCATCAAATGAAGAGCCTCCATGAAAGATTCGTAGGATGGTGGCAAGTTGTTCGAAACCAATGCCACTATGTCATCATCATCAACCTTCTTGTTAATCGCTGAAAGTTGGTCTTGGAGATCTTTCATCCGAAGTAGGGGATTTGATAGAGAATCACCCTCATTCATCTTGACAAAGAATAACATATTTTTCAGGTACAACACTCGACTTTTCTTTGAAGTCTGATACTTGTTCTGCAAATTGGTCCATAACACATTTGTTATAATGGGATTTCGGACCTCAGGGATCATATCATATGACACGGATAGCTTTATCAACAACAAAGCCTCCTTATGACGCTTGTCATAATCCGCAAAATCCATAACATGGGTTGTCTCAGTGCCAAGAATAATTTTGTCACAATTGCGATATTCCGCAATCGTTAAAATTTTATGACTCCACACATTATAATTTTCCCCAGTCAATTTTTGGGCCTTGGGAAGCACTGGGTTTTGGATATTTGCCATTTTTCACTTCAAAAATTTATTTTGAACCAATAAAATATTCCCGCAAAAATTGAACTATAATTTTTTTTTTTAATGTGACTGATTTTCGTTCAATTTCACTTTCAACTATTCAGAAAAATATTATTAAAAAAATCTGAAAAACTTATAAAAAGAATTTGTTGCAATTTTCCTTGCCATACCTGGGGACTGCAAACTCGAGCCCTTACATTATAATTTTCCCCAGTCAATTTTTGGGCCTTGGGAAGCACTGGGTTTTGGATATTTGCCATTTTTCACTTCAAAAATTTATTTTGAACCAATAAAATATTCCCGCAAAAATTGAACTATAATTTTTTTTTATGTAACTGATTTTCGTTCAATTTCACTTTCAACTATTCAGAAAAATATTATTAAAAAAATCTGAAAAACTTATAAAAAGAATTTGTTGCAATTTTCCTTGCCATGCCTCGGGACTGCAAACTCGAGCCCTTCTTGTTTTTCGTTCAATCCTTCCTGACTTTGTGGCTAAAAAGCCCTCGACAACCGTCACGAATTTTGCCACAATCTTCTCCTTCGCGATTTCCTCTTGGCTCGCGTGAAACCCTTGACGACCCTTCTCTATCGTCCTTCCCTTGCGTTGTCCTTTTTTCGTGACTGTCTTCCTCGACCTGGACTGCTCGCGTGCCTTTTCATGACCCAGTTGTGTCCTTACGACCTTTCAGACCGTGTAAAACTCGCGTATCTAATTCCAACGACTGGGTTATCTTCGACGTGTCTCCTCAAACAATGCCTGTGTTTTTATCATGCCCTTTCCTTCTGCGAGTCTACTCTTGACTGTGTGTTGCGTTCGTGACGTTTTTATCATGCCCTCGACTGATTGTATGTGCCACGAAACCCTTCGTGACTGTGTAATTTTCCATGAACCGAAACCCTTTCGAAATGCCCTTTCGCAATTTATATTTCCACGAACTGTGTGCTCCCTTCCGCCACTGTACTTTGCAGTGACCTCCCGTGACCTTCCCAACGGGACTGTGTTGCTTTTCTTTCTGCCCCACAAACTTCGATCTCTACTGTGTCGTTTTTCACGATCCTGGACCGTCTATTCCACGATCCTTCACGAAAACCCTTTGTGAATTTTGCAAAGACCTTTGCAATGTCAACTCACGATTTCTCTTCCTCCTCCCGTCCGTACCCTAACACCAGGGTTTCTTTGAACGAATCACCCGTACCTTTCTTGGCTTCCTCGAGTGGTAGCTCTGATACCACTGTTAGCAAATGAGAAGAGATGATTGAAATCACTTGATGTTTTGTGATCAGTGCAAAATCTTATTTATGCAGTTCAAAATTGGCTACAAGAGCGGTTTTGGAGGTTACTAGTTATCAGTTAGGCTTTAACTAATAAGCAGTTAAGTCTTTACAATATTTAACATGTGATTGCAAATGACTAAGAAACTACATGTTAAAAAACCATAGGCTCTGGTACTATGTGATTGTTCAAGTGTTATATTCCATAATCAATAGAAAGGAAATGTTCACATGTAATGAAGAAAACAAACATAGGGAATTGATTGAGGAATCCCCCAATATCACAATATACTCAATAAGAGAATAGAATTACAGCTGTACGTGCATAATGGGTGACCACAACCACTTATAAATTGCCATTCAATAAATAACTTGTGGGTTGAGAACCCACATGCCGACATACATTTCAATGGATTCTGTAAATTAAGGATCTATAAAGGGGCTTGATAAGAGAGATTTACATCTGCTCTACGAAGAAGGTTATGTGATGGCCTAGTCAAGAGTTATTTGAATAAACCATTTATCAATCAGCCTGATCAGAGCGTACTGGAAAAACATCTGAAGCATAAACCACAAACACAGAATGGAAATGATGACATTTTTGATAATTTTTTCACAAATAACATGCATCAACTACTTCTGTAGAAATACATAAACACACTCTACTTCTACACACTATCCTCAAACCCAAACTAGAACACACTTGTTACTTCTAGCATGACTTGGTGTTCAGGTGATCTTAATTGTAAACTGCACTCACTCAATTCTTTTCAAGCATCGTTTCTTTGCCACACCTAGTCCATTGAGGCCGAAAAAGCCAAGGGCTCAAAATCCTTTTTCTGAGAGTTCCAATTCTAAGGGCTGCAAAAGCCCCTATTTCTAAATTAGAATGAAATTTATCTTCATGGTTCTTGTTTGTTACCTGAGAGAAAAATAATTGCAAGATCTGAGGTGTTGAGCTGAGACCTGAGCTGCACATTGCAGATAGATGACTTGAGCTGCATGTTAAATTTGACATCTTGACATGTTTCTAGGCATAGGCATTTGGAAATTAATTTTCCAAAGTGTGCATACTCTTGAGAAGGGTTAAAATGAATGATTCATTGCATGGTTATCACCACAACACATGTTGATCTTCTCACACTTAGGCATTCAATATGATATCTCGTCCAAGTTACTACTTCATATTGTCTAATGGTATCTCTTTTGTGATACCATATCTTGACATGTTGCTGATGTCTCTGTTGGAGTACCGCATTAAGTATAACATGGTGTCTTGTTTGTTGCATCACATCATGAATAGGATGGGTTATCCAGCACTATACTACACTAAGGACAACATGGTGTCTCTGTTGTGACACCACATCGAGTATAACATGGTGTCTCTGTTGTGACACCACATCGAGTATAACATGGTGCCTTCCCCGCTACATCACATCAAGTATAGCGTTGTGTCTTAGTTGTGAGAAAGAAGAAAGAAATAAATTATATTAATGTCCATGAATGATTAAAATTTGGTCAATGGGAATTGACAATGTCCAATTACAATAGAAAGTGCTAGCGTAAAAGGACCCTAGGATCAACGACTAACTAAATAATAGAATAAGAACAAGAGCACTGAAAATAAACAAGGGGTAACTCAACCGGTAAAGCCCCCAACCCATGTGGTTAGGATACCAATACAAATAGCCATGTGGAGAAGCAAGAACCCCCAAAGAGCATGGGTTGATGAAAGCCAAAAAGACTGGATGGTAGTTTTGTCAAATGTCATGTCCCATTTCTAGTACGACATGACACTTTACGTGGATTTGCCTATTCCAGACTCTCGTAGGCAGATGGTGGTGATGAGAGTCATTTTTGCGTTTATTTGGCGATTGGATGGCTCATTATGCTCTCGGAGAAATTATATTTATTTATTTGGGGCCAAAATGTTATATTTTTAAATTTAGGTGCACTTTTTATTTTATTAAGTTACTTTTTATTTAAAAAGTACAATGAGGTTTTACAAGATGTATTACGGAAACTTCTAGAAGTCTCCAAAAAGTGCATAAATAGACCCCATGGGTCTCTCATTTGGCATCCAAGTTTATTTTCTCATCCTAGTCTTTTTGAGCATTTGTGGGGCTTGATAGTCTGCAAATCTTCAGCATAATCTTTGAGAACGATACCTCTCAAGAGATTGCATAACTGAGGAAGTGGAAGATCTTCTAAAGGGTTGCACATTGGAAGTGGTATTTAGCCATTTCATGTTGAGTTTCATTGGGTATTCAGGTTTAGTTCGAGAGTTAAACAATTTTGGAGTTATCGGGCAAGGAGATTGCATCATCGTCCAATTGAAGGGGCTGCCCAAAGAAAAATAAAATTATATATATATATATATATATATTTATACAGTCCGTACAGGTACGGCTTGTACTTGCAGTAAAGTACGGCTGGGTTTTTGGCGCTGCCAGCATACTGCGATTTACAGCAGTACCTATATGATTGTTCAAGATTGGACGGAGCAGAATTAGTCGCTTGTACATGCCGCGCGGTTGCATTTGCTGGAAGAAACTTTAGCGAAGGTGGAGACAACAGACCAAATATTGATAGTTTGGTGATTGATGGTAGTGCGCTGCAGTGGAGGATATTCTATATGATCTTGTGCTTGAAAGAGAATCTGTGACTGATCAGTGGCTAAAGTCGAGCGTTCAGGCATCACCAATCAGCCTTTTTGGGCAGACCGTGGGACTTGGACAGGTTGTAGCAGTCCCAGAACAACTGCGCAACAAAAGGAACTTAACAACCAACAACATCAGTTCGCAGTCAGCAGTAAAGACAAAATTTAAATATTAAAAACTGTACCAGTTAGCAGCGTACGGACAGCAGTCAGGGTGCAAGAAACAAATCAGGTTTTGGTTATCAGCGAATAAGGTTCTATTTACATCTGCTTATTATTGAATAAAGATTCAATTTTTGTGCCAAATCCTTGTATGGAGAAGATATTATTCTGTCCATGTTTTATGAAAATCTGAAAGTCGCAATTTTTGTAAAGTATCTATATCTTTCTTAAATAAATATATTGGCACTATTTTTTTGAATCATTGAATGGAGCGGATTTGTTTCATATTCAATTTATTGTTTGATTGCTTGCTAATTGTTTGACGAAAGTCCAATAGGCAATATTAGTATCTTTTTGGTGATCCTACCAACTGTTTGACAAAATTTCATAGTGTAATATCAGTGTTTTAGTGATCCTACTAGTGAGGGTCATTACATCAAACTTCTCTAACTGTGCCCAATTCTGAGGAATCCCCTGTGTCCATTGTTACCATGTTCGAAAAATTCGGTTTGTTTAGAAGGGGGAAAATGTTCGGAAGTTCGGAATTTTGAAAAAAGTTTGGTTGGGTAAGTTCGGTAGTTTGGTTAATATTTTTTTATAAATTTAAAAAAAAAATTATATTATACATGTAACATATTTGTAAACAGAAAAACATAAACATAAATAAGTCGATAACTATTTGACATCTGTATAACACACGATAGCAAAATCCAATAAAGTGTTAAACTTAAACTTAAACTTCAATGTTCAATGTTCATTGTTCAACATTATACAAATACTTAAAGTTTTCAGCATCAACTAAAAATAAGAATGAAATTTAAACATCTGCGAAATCAAACCCTGCATCTACACCAAAATCACTACTAGCAGTAGCAACATCATCTAATCCTACACTAGTAGGCTCGTCAACAACATCAATATTTTCTTCATCTTCAAAGCATGGTTCGCCAAGGTGAGAGTTGTCATCTTCATTTGCAATAGAGTGAGTAAGCAATCGTAAATTGCTATGAACACAAGATCAGAGATTTTTTGAGCCCTTAGTCGATTCCTCTTGTTGGTATGGTTTAAGTTGTGTGTACTCCAGTTTCTTTCACATGCAGAAGCACTGGAACACTGGCTGAAGATTCGCATGACAAGTCTCTGCAATTATGGAGTAAAAGCCCCATAAGTTTGCTGCGATTTAGATGGTTCCCACTTCACCCTGCTTGCCTTTGCTTCTTTGATGCCAAACATTTTAGTTGGTTCTTGAAAATAGTAAGTTGCTGCCTCGTTGCTTCCTTCTCTTTTTCATCAACAAGCAACCTATCTATTGTTGCAAATACACCGCATTATCTCTTCATCTGCATCATGATTTACCTCTACTAATTTAGGTTCTAGATAGCAAGCAATTGCATGTAGAGGACGATGCAGCATAAACCATCGCTTGTCCACAATTTCCTAAATGCTCTTGATTTCTTCAACATTACCTGCAAGCTATGTTGTTTGGGTACGGGTACGGGTACAGATACAGGGACATCTCGGGTACGCGGGTACATCATTTTTCAAAAACCTTGATTTGGATACGTCGTGGGTACGACTGTGTATATATATATATATATATATATATATATATATATATATATATATATATATATATAGTATATTACTCATTTTTTTAGTAAAACACTTGAAACTACATAGTGTGAAAATATTTGTCTATAAATGATAAAACACTTAAAAATATATAATATTCATTCATTCATTACTTCAAAGACAAGATGTACATTCAAATCTAGAATAAATCATCTCGATTGTCCACAAAATCATGAATGCCACTCCCATTAGTTTTCAACTTTATCATTTACTGACACTTTCTCTCACAAGGGCTCATCGGTGCATTGAATCTCACGAGTGCATGCCTTAAGGGGTGCACAGGGAATGGGATGGGATTGGCTTGTGGCACTTTGCGAGAGATATTCTCATACTATTCTATCATGCACACATCCCTTCATGCAGCCTTCATACCTCCTATGATGTCTCCTTGAAATCTTGAAACCCTGGAATCTGACTAACTCTGAAATATGATAGGATCCTCCAAAACCTAGAATTTGCATTATAGCTCCTAGCAGTCCGAAACCCCTCTCAAACACCCTGAAAGTATATAAATAAAATATAACTTAAAGTATAAGTTTACATATTTTATTTATATACTGTTGGGTTTAGACTGGATTTACATTTAGGGATGCTTAGTTTTTAGGGTTTTTTTTAAAAAGATTTTCTGAGGTTTTTTTTTAATAAAATTTTCACCATTTTTCTGCCGGAATCCCTCGAGCACGCCCGAAAACGTCCTGGGTACTCCTAGAGTCGTCTGTGGCTGTGCCGGACGTTTTCGGTACGTCCACGGATGCCTCCGGGAGTACTCGGGACGTCTCCGTGCCGGAGGCGTCTCCGAACAGGAGGCGCCCGAGGGGAGGGCGTACCCCTGCAAGTAACTTTTGAATTTCTTCCTTTGCTCTGCCCATTCCCTTGTACACAAAGCCCATGCAAGGGTGATTGCCATAAACCATTCTCAAAAATTTTAACAAGAGGCTCAAACACCATTATGATTTTCTTGGCCCCCTCCCAAAATGCTTCCCTTAAGATTATTCTTTCAATATCTTTTGAATGGGCTTCCTTAGAAAGCTTTGACTCTGTCCATTCATCAGTAACCATTACTTTTCTCAATGTTGTCCTTTCCTCTACCTCTCTTTGCAAAGTAATGAAATTGGTGGCAAATCTTGTTTTGGCAGGGGATAGAAGCTCACACTTCGAAAATGAATGATACAAGTTCAATGTCAAGCCGTGATTGAGGATAAACTTAGATATTTGTTTGCCTTCAATCACAATATTACTTACCCACCCCAGTTTTGATAAGTCTTCAAGCAAAAGATCCAACACATGTGAAGCACATGGTGTCCAAAAGAGATGAGGGAATCTATCCATGAGTATATCACCTGCGCCTTTACAATTCGCTACATTATCTGTAATGATTTGAACAACATTTTCTTCTCCTATCTCTAAAATCGCTGATTCAATGCATTGGGAAATTAAAAGAGAAGTTTTTTGTTCATTACTTGTATTGATTGATTTTATAAACATGACACCATCAAGAGATATTGCCAAAATATTTAGGAGGGGCTTTCTTGAATCGAACCAGCCATCACTTACTATTGTGCAACTTGTTTTTTTCCAATTTTTTTTTTTTAATTTCAGCTAGCTCAACGGATATGGCTACCACTTCCTCTTCAAGAAGACTAGTTTTTACTCTTTCATAGCAAGACAATGTGTAACCCTTCCCAAATTCAATCGCTGCATCTATAAAGGTTTTGAAATGTGGGGAACGAATGACATTGAAAGGAATGGCCTCAGCATAAAACAATCTCGCTGCCAACTTATCTACGTCATGCTTTTGTTGTGACCTCCACATGGACTTTAATGAAACCTATGACTTTTCAGCTTAACTTGCACTTCCACTGGTAAATGGTGATGGAGAACCACTTGAACTATTGAATGAGCCAATTTGTGAGATAGAGTGTTGGATTTTAGCCTTCTTTGCTTCTGAAGCAAATGATCCAGCACGACTCACATCATATTAAGCTTTCACCTGTTTTATGAAATCTGCATACTCCACTTCCTTTGAATTTTCATTTGCTATGGTACGTTTCACATTTGCAGATCCTCCAAGGTAATGGTATCAACTCTAGTGACACTACCCGTGATATTACCATTGCATAAGGTGCATCTCATATTTGTTTTTTTATCATCTCTCGAGACAATATATTTCATTTCTAATGGACGGCTAGACATTTTGCCCCCTGTATCCTGAATCCTAATTCCTCACTACCCAATGCCCATTGCTCAACCTTGTGTACACTGTTCTAAATTTTTTCACTGTACCTTGGTCCCGCACTGCCCAGTGAATCACCCTTGCATACATTGATATGAACCTTTGATTTCTGCTCTGAAATTTAATAAAACATATTGACCTGTAAATGTAACATTCGAATAATTTAACAGTTACAATACAATATAATATAACTTACACTTAATAATATTTTTTTATTTTAAAGTTTAAAAGATTAATATTAATAATAAACTAACAGTAATGAATAAAAAATAATAATAAATAACTAACAATAGGACAGTGGACTTACGCATGTATATTTAATATTTATTATTAACAAAATTACTAAATAGTAAATCTAGTAAATAGTAAATAATAAATTATTAAAGCAGTAAAGTGTAAATCTTTAAATTGGGTTAAATAATAAAAACTAAAGTTTAGCCGCAGCCTGATATAGAATCTAGATATTATCATATTAGAAATTTAAATGACAAATACAATACCATAGGTCCATCCCTGTTAAAAATCAATACAATACTACAACAAACACACCGCCGCTCTGGTCATTGAAGATAAACACATATGTGAGGCTCAAGCAAAGTTGTAAACCCTTCACAGTCAGTGATGCAAGCAACAAAGTTCAAACTTCAAACACTGACTGCGAATCCCAATGAGCAAACTCGGCAAACACTGACTGCGAATCCCGACGATGGCGATGGCGATGGCGATGCTGTCACGTGATAGCAGATGAATGAATACCACTATGACTGCATTCGTTTCGCTGTTCTCAACTTCTCAATAATTTTCGCCGTTCGTCGATGAACAATAGAATACTTCATGTTTGCCTTTTTGTGGAATAGGGTTTCCAACTTTCCGCTTTGCTTTGCATTCGCCGTTGACTGACAACTTTTTTTTTGGGGTTTTTTAAATTTATTTTTTAATCAAAATTATAAAAAAGTTATTCGGTTGAATTTGACCACACAAATCCGGTTAACGCCGTTTGTTCGGTTCGAACCGAACATGAGCCATGTTCGGTCGAACATGGTAACTATGCTTGTGTCATTGTCTATCGCTATGAAAGGGCCAATGCAAAATTTGATAATGCTCACTGGGGAGTGTCTAGGGATGAGGGGGCTAGGTTGGGTAATTCTAGGAGGGCGCAAAGCACTCCCCCTAGAATCCCTCCTAACATCCAAGGCCAAAAAAACTCTCAAGACAGTGAAGAAACCTGTAATGTGTGCTTGACCCCGCAACTTGGGAAGCAGTCACAAAGGGGTAGACCCACGATGTCGAGGAGTAGATCCATGACATTGAGCAGGGGTGGATCCCCATCACCAAGAGTTAGTGTGTCGGGGCACCTTAGTAGTAGTGTTGTGTAGAGATGAGCGTTGCCTCACTAACCTGCCTCCCTCAGTGTGGGAAGCAACAACATCCAAAGGGCCCTTAATGCTACCAACCTCCATCATGGGCTGAAAGAAAGAGGCATTTAGCTTTGGGGGCTCTAGGGGCTCCTTGTAGGGCCTTGCGTTGAAGGGTGACAACCTCTCGAAGAAAAAGGGCTACACACCATTGGTTCAGGTATGGAAAGAAAGTGGATAGGGAGTTGCCCAAGTTTCTCTGTAAAGACAATGGTATCTCCTTGGGATCTCATAATAAATAGGGCATTTGAAAATGAAGTGTTGCTCAGTCTCCACCTCTGGAGGGAGCAAAGATGACATATCCGATCCCCACATGGAGTATGATGATTAGTCTCAACTTGCATCTGAGGTGAGCACATTTTCAATTGGTTGAGGGGAATCCTCAATCCATGAGACCAATGATGCTCGAGATAGTCAGGGTGATGAATGACACCATCCACCACTTGCAATAAATTCTCAATGTAAAAGGCAAGCTTGGGGTTGAGTGGCTCCACATCAATTATAACATGGTGTTTCCATGCAATACCACATTGAGTACAACATGGTGTCTCCACTACGTCACCACATCAATTATAATATGGTGACTCCATCACAACACCAAAGCAAGTATGACATGATGTCTCAACGGCAATACCGCAACAAGTACAATATGGTGGCCCCACCACACCACCATAATATGCAAACAAGGTGTCTCTTCCACAACACCACATGGTAACTTCGTGTCATTTCCACCACCAAAACAAGTATAGCATGGTGTCTCTCCCATGACACCATGGCATGGCAACAAGGTGTCTCCCTAGTGAAACCACAACATAATCACCATAGGATCTCCAATCCTGTGACATGCCCATAACACACCAAAATGGCCTCCAACATGATGTTTCCTCTATGAAATCTCAAAATGATCTTGTACATGCAGGATATAGTTGTTTTTCCATGGATATTTTTACATCAAACTCCCTGAAATAGTTTGATTGCAAGCATAATGCTCAAAATTCTGACCCTGAGACATTCCTTCATATATGCATCAATTCTTAAGCTTCAAATGTAAATGATTTCAATTCATCAGTTTATCTGCTCTTTGATCAATTTTGTGTTTATTCCTTTGCAACTGCTCCTTTGGTTGCTCCTGCACCTCTAGCATGTACTCAAACGATGCTTCAACTTCCACACTTCTCTCTTGGGATCAACATAACTCAACTAGCTGTTCCACTATGTGCACCAAGCTGCACTCTGCATCACCATTTTGGTGCAACTCAACTCCAATGTTTGTTCTAGTGATTGCATCACGTTGTGCTTCTGCAACACTATTTTGCTGCAACACAGCCCCAATGGTTGTTCCTCTAAGTGCATCGCACTACACTTCTGCAACACCCTTATGGTAGAATATAACACCAATGGTTGTTCCTCTAAATGCTACACTGTGCACTTCTGCAACTCTCTTTGGATTAGTGCAATTCCCATGGCTACCCCACTAAGTACAACACTCTACTCTTCTTCATTACTTGTTATGTGCAACACAACTCCAATGGTTGTTCCACTAAGTGCATCCTCTGCTCTTGTGCAACACTCTTCAAGCATAGTGTAGCCTTCAATGGAATGCTCCTCAATGTGCACTACTCTGCACTTTTGCACGCTCAACTCCAATTGCTTTTTCTTCTAAGTGAATCACTCTACACTTTTGCACACTCAACTCCAATTTCTTTTCTTCTAAGTGCATCACTCTGCACTTTTGCACACTCAACTCCAATTGCTTTTCTTCTAAGTGCATCACTTTGCATTTTTACACCATTCTGAAACTTCAATGGCTACCTTGTTGTCTAATCCAAAATCCAATCCTAGGACACTTATGAGACTAAGTGTTCAAGATGAACTGTGGGACAATAAGGGATTTTCGTCCTCCATTATAGGATTGAAACGAGTTCAATCCAGGGCATGGTTGCAAGTATTGGGCTCCATGATATAGCCCGCTTGAAATGAGTCTCTGAGAGACACAATTTTACCTCCGTGGATCCAATACTAGTTTAAGAGAAACTCTAACCTTCACCTTGTTCAACCCAGTCCAATCACATGCACTACTAGGTTTCACTTCACCGATTTCTAAATAAAGGGGTCGACTTGTTCAGATTTATAAAACAAACACAAAAAGGGGAGTAAGGTAAGGCAGAAAAGGATGTTTCCAAGCTTAGAAGGGTACTAATGCTTCAAGAACCGAGCTGTGTGCCTTGCCACAGTTAGACCATTGTGTGCCGAGTTTCACTAGGGGCTCGAACTCATCATCACACAGGGCAAGAGTCTAAGGACAACAAAAGGAAATGCTTAATTTATGAATTCTTCACTAAATATAAACACAGAGAAGGCCCTGTAGTAGGTTACACACAGGGTCTTCGAATATAATCTGTAACTTCAAGTACACAATTACAAGTGTTGCAAAGAAAATGAGAAGAATTTATAGATGAGTCAGAACAACAAAGCACATTTTAACTATTGCATTCTAACAAAGCACACGATCAATTCTTTAGCACCAACATTCCTTCAAAAGCGGAAAACGATGGACCACATTCATAGATAAACAAACTAGTCTAATAGAAAGTAGGAAATTTGCATTCAATTTTAACAGAGTTTCTTTACATAAGAAATGCCGACCCTTAAAAGAGAAAGTAGTTTACAATATATAGAGGATGGGGCTCACCTCCAAGTAGCATGAGATTCCCATTGTTGGCCATGATGGCCTCCCAAAGTTGTTACAACTGTAAAGATTCCAAAACACACACAAGATTCCCCATTCTCCCCAAAAGATGCTCGGGAGTCCACTTAGTCGATATGCTAACGAGCTGGAGAAGAACCGTCTCGTAGTTGCCTAGGCTGCACTTCCCTAATGGCCAGTGCAGAATAGAGGTTCGAGGATTTTGAAGGTCTGACGCTGACACGGAAGGGGATTGAAACTCTGGGAAGCCTTAAGAATTTTCAGAGGGGTCCCCATTTTTCAAAGAATGGGGTTGTGTTGGCCACACCATACCCCTCTAAGTGGATCACTCTGCACTTCTCCAACACTTTTTGGCCATTTTGAGATAAATTTTATAAAGGACTTTTCCACAATCTGTAGTGTTAAAGAGACAAGCTTCCAGAAAAATTACGTATACAATAAATTTTATCTTTTTCGGGTCCTCCACCAGTCCTCCATACACTCAATCCCCAAGAAGTAGTCTTCCAATATTTCCTCTTCATTCCTCTATCTACAAAGTATTGCATTTGCCCATTTGCATTCTCAAATGCATTCACCTCCAAAGAGGTCTTCACTTCTACTGGAGTCGCATTTTGCATTCTATACTACTCTTGCTTACAACACTATTCTGACATCTTAGCTTCCTGTAGGAACTTCTTTGCTGAGACCAACGCCAACTTACTAATCTTCCCCTTCTTCTCTCATGGATAGCAACTCAAAACTTCTTTCCATACTTTCCAGAATTTGTGATTGTTCTTTTGAACCCATCATGCACTACACTTCTGACACATTGTTAAGGCCGCCTCAACAACGTGGCATACCGCCACAAGTAACTCATTTCACATCCATACTTCTTGGTAATGTCAATATGATTATGTACTTTGCACTGCTCAATATCTACCAGTTTTCGTCTGCCATGGTCCTTCCTCCTTTGCCTTCAACAGCATCGTTTAGATCCATTTCTCCCTTTGATGGTTCATCTTCTACTTGAGCTTCATGAGCTCTTAACTCACTTATTCCACTTCTCTTCAATGTCTTTGTCAGTCAAATGCTGAGTGGCCAAATTGGCTAAACCTGAAGTGAATTCCTTGAAATCTGCCAACATAGTTTTTCCTTCATATTCCCTTGTATGGGAATAAGAGTGATGTCTTCGTGTTTGCTTTGAGGATCTTGTTGCTTCTCCTAGGCCACCTCATTTTTTAGATTCTTGCCCTTTTCCATATGTATGGCTTTCACATATTGTATATTTAAACTTCTACACTGCATTTCTGCAGTTCATCCTCTCTGTTGGGCCAATTCTATAGCATTGAACTTTTCTTCTAATTCTTTTCTTAATGTTTTTGCCATATAAGCAATTTGTGGCAGTCCTCTTTCTTTCCTGCCAACTACTCTCTCTCTATGAGCCATTTTGCGACTTCATGGCTCAAATTCAACTCTTTCTGCACTTTTCCTCTGCTCTTTCTTCGAGATTGAACTCTCACAACTTCTTCACACAACTATCAAAGACAAATTTTTGCCTGCTCTAACACCACATGATGATATTGGTCCACTAAAATTTCCTGCTCTAATATGATATGCAATACTGTGGGAGGGTCAAATGAACAACCATTAGCCACTTAGCTGGGTTGGAGTGCAAAACAAAGCATTGGAAGCATAAAACACAAACACAGAGAATGGAAAAGATGACATTTTCCATCATTTTCTCACAAATCTTATACCTCAATTACTTTGACAGAATACATGAACACACTACACTTCGACACGCTATCCACAAACTTAATTTACAACACACTTGGTACTCCTAGCTTGACTTATGGGTTTTTTGGTGATCTCTCTTGCAAGCTGTACCCTCTCAATTATTACAAGCTTCCCTCTCTTTGCGACTTTCACACCATTGGGCCCCAAAAATGGCAAGGGCTCAAAAGCCTTTTAGAGTTCCAACTGTCAGGGATGCAAAAGCTCCTATCTCTGACTGAAATTGAATAGTTATCTTCATGGTTCTTGTTTCTTATTTGAGGGAAGAATAACTAATGGAGAAGATGAATGATTCACCTTCCAGCTGCTGCAAGATCCCAGTGGCTGAATTGAAACATGAGTTACATACTTGCAGAAGAGTGCAGAAAGAGACTTTTTAGAAGGGTTGACAATGAATGATACATGGCATGGTTATCACCATGACACATGTTGATCTTCTCACATTTAGGCATTCAATATGGTAGCTGTTCCACGATACCACTTCGTATTGTTTCATGTATCTCTGTTGCGATACCACATCATGGTGTATTTGTGGTGTCTTTTCTGGAACACAACATCAAGTAAAGCATGGTGTCCCTGATGCGATACCACATTGATTAAAACATGATGTCTTTGGCGCAATTTCACATCGAGTACAACATGGTGTCTCCATTGCTACACCACATAGAGTATAACATGGTGTTTCGACCACAACACCATGTCAATACAATATAGTGTCTCCACTGGCTCCACTGCAACACCATGCCAATACAATATGGTGTCTCCAGTGCAACACCATAACATGACAACATGGTGTCTCTTGCATGACATCACATGACATCTCTTGTGTGACAACACAACATGGAAATTTGGTCTCTCTCTCATGACTCTAAAACATGTATAACATGGCATCTCTTTTGTGAAACCATAACATGGCAACATGGTGTTTCCCTAGTTACATGATAACATGGTCACCATAGGAAATCCACTATGATCACTTTCTCATAATGCAGTAAAATGGTCTCCAACATGATGTCACCTCCACAACACCTCAAAAGGATCTTGTACATGTAGGATCAAGTTGTTTTTCCATGGATGCTCCTGCATTGTTATGCTGAAACTTTTAGGCGATCAGTTAATGTAAAAGAGTAGAAGGGTGGAATGCGTAATGTTTAGAAGATTGAAGCAAGTTGCAACTAAGGAGTTGATATAGCGAAAAGAATAAAATGTGTTCTAGTAGTTAATTTACACGGGAAAAACAATGATGTATGGAGGGAAAATCTTGTTTTATCACTCCAAAATTATGATCAATAAGGATAATCTAAAGAAGTCCGATTTTAGGTGGTTTGACTAGGGATGCAACATTTTTGGATCATTTGCAACCATATTGTTTGCCAACAGCTTGGGATTGATTCTGAGTGATAAGTGTGTAATTATGTTTGCAATTAGTAACTTTATTGGTGTAATGGTTTTGATCTAATAGTTGGGACGCAAGGTGGGCAATATCAGTTTGAAATTGTTCATTATGCTTAAACTTAACAAAAGAAGTATTACTAGCATATATATCTTAGATAAATCTATGTAAAAAACAACGAGAAATATCATTCCCGAGGCGCCTATTCTACCTATGTCACAAATCCAATAAAAAATAGGCGCCTCAAGAATTATCTCTCTCGGTGTCTTTTGCATAGATTTATCTAAGATATGTATGCTAGTTTAGTTGTACCACTATGTGGATCTTTAAAAAAGGGGGAAAAAGGGCTATATATCATAAATTTTTGATCACTTTCTTCAAACAAAAATAAAAATTGCCTTATGGCGATAAAATGGACATCAAATTTAAGATAATATATTTTTATTTACATCTCATACCATTACACACCACCACCACCAGACTGCTATTGTAAGTTACACCTATCGATATAATAATTTAGTTAATTATGTTTGGTATTTTCTTAATTTTTGTTTAAGAAATAAGTGAAATGTGAGTACAAATAAGTTGATTAGTGTTGTTACAGAAAATATTTTCTTTGCACCCATTAAGATTTGATTTTTTTCCTAGACAAGTAATTTATTTATTGTGGTTGCAATTTTTTATGTTGGGTATATTTTGCCGAGTCTTATCATTTTTTGCTAACTCAAAATCGATGTTTTTGGTGATTGGCAGTGAAGTGATGCTACATGGAGAAACCATGGAATTGATTGCTTTCTTTCTTCAATTTCTTAAGCCATTTTAACTTGTGTATGTGATATTATGCCATATTTGTGTGCTTCAGATTTGAGAAATGTTTCTTCGTGGTACCCAATTTTCGTTTGTAATAAATCAATCCTGAACATTCAGAAGCCTCTGTCCAAATAAGTTTTATTTTAGAATATGGTCTTTTTTATAAAGACTGTTTTATAAGAAATGAGTATGCCTTGTTGAAAGTTCTCTTATATTGACATTTTTAGAGAAAAATTCAATTTTATATCAGATCACTGTTTGCCTGGATATCTTTTTTCTCAATTTTATAGTAACCAGAATTTTAGCTTTAAAATATAGATTGGTGGAATGTTAATTGTATTTCTTAGGTTACAAGCCAATCTTGAAAATAAGGCTTCCCTGTTTCTTTGAATGGGCAGTTGAAACTGTGTCATGGGTATTTTGATTAAACAGTTGATAAAACATTCTATCTTTGACTCAGTATGCTGAATACTGATACCAAAACATTATCATTTCATATAAGTAGAATCTGTCAAACACATTGATAGACCATTGAAATTTTTTAATGTTAATATAAGTAGAATCTGTCAAACATTAGTATGACATTGATAGCACAGTAAATATTTTGATGTTAAAATCAAACATCTAAAAATTAAATTATTAAGTTATCTCCTTAGTGCCCAATGTGAGATATCAAATCTGTAAGTGAATTTCACCGATGGTTCTTAGTTGAACTCATCTGTGAGGTAGCTGATGTATGATGAGCAGCCTTTTTCCTCTTCATGTTTTCTCTGTTGTCAGTGCCAGTGTCAGTGCTAGTACCAGTGCCAGTGTTATTGTAGTTATCATCATCACCTGCCTCTCTGGCCTGCTGCACCTGGGTTTCCTGGCTGAGGCGAGGCCTCTGCCTTATTACTGCATTAATCGAAGTCACATGAGAGTTTGCAGATATTGCTCTGCTTTGGCTGTCATGTTCTTCCCCGTCATCATCATCAGAATTTGTCATATCCTCTCCAACCATGTTAGATGTCCTTTCTTCTGACAGTGAAGATATAAGGCTTGCTGTATTTACTTCTCCCTGTTCGCTTTCACTTTCCTGTTGGCTCTGATTGTCTTTTAGACCTCTATTTTGGCTTCCTTTTGGCGCTTACTTCCTTGCTGGTTCTCATTGTTCCATATACCTCCATTTCGGCTCCCACTTCCTTGCTGATTCTCATTGCTCCTCATACGGTAGCTGGTGAGTGCTCCTTTAAATTCTCCTTTTACTTTATCAACTGCTAGCACAGCTTCTTCATGTTCAAAACAATGAAGATGACCGTTGCAAGAAATCATGCAAGCACAGCTTCTGCATATTGAAAAAAATGAAGATGAGCGATGTAAGAAATACAATGCAGGGGGATTTATTACTCTCACAGGTTTCCTTTCGATCAACATCTACACCACACACGCAATAGCTACCACCATGTTGAAATTTAAGATTAAGGCTATCACCTAATGCCATACCTTCCCATAGACAGCCATGGCGCCCTACCTATCTCGTCTAGACATGCCCCCTACCTCCCTCTAGATGGATCGGATGGGCACCCCCCCTCCCTCTATAGACCATACCACCGAGGCACCCTACCTCTCTAGTCTATACAGCTGAGGCACCCATCCCCATCCCCATCTATTAAATTGGAATTGGAATTGGATTGGGAATTGGGCTGGGCCTCGCCCCAACAGCCTATCTATATATGGGGCGGTCGAGTCCTTTGCGCCCTATATATAGAGATAGGCCAATCGTCCATTAAACTTCATG
Organism: Torreya grandis; assembly: GCA_037957365.1. Taxonomy (NCBI): domain Eukaryota; kingdom Viridiplantae; phylum Streptophyta; class Pinopsida; order Cupressales; family Taxaceae; genus Torreya; species Torreya grandis. Next base: position 2,076,219 of record JARHVA010000140.1, read on the forward strand.
CGGGTTTTTATTGGGTGGTTGAGTCCTTCGCGCCCCACATATATAGATAGGCCAATTGTCCATTAAACCTCATGCTTCTCTTCGAGTCGAGCCCCTCATAGAAACGATCTTCCTTCTCCCGCCCACTCTTTCCTTTCTCTTTAGCGCAACACTGGTTCACCTGCCCCCCAAAATAGATAGGAGTCCCTACCGAACTCCCCACCCAATCAAGAGCCACCGCCCTCCCCTATCCTATAGCGAAGAGGGTATGGGCACTTGCGATTAGATACCAATGAGCACTTCCCTAAAGTGAGTGAGGTGTCCATCTCCCATCTCTATTAGAATCTAATCTATAGATGGTCCCGACGGCCTCCTATCTATTTGATAGAGCTCCTTATATATCTATATGGCAACACCCTATCTCCCTATCCCTTTATAAATAGAGGGGGGAGGGTGGTCGCCTTGACAGATAGATATATAGGGCTGCTCATCTCTATAGATGGAGCCAATTATATATAGGGCCAATTCAAAGTTGAGGGCCTATCTATATCCATGCTATGCACCCCTTATATGATAACAACTATAATAAATTGAAAATTATTATAAAATGGTGGCTTGATAAAATCCGTATATTCTTGTTAGAAGAACATAAGAAACAAGAACATTTTTAGATGAGGTATGGTAAACCTATTTTTAAAGAAAAATATTACTTAATGCCACCCCTGTAATTTTATTCTGCATAGAAGTTGTGCCTGGCCGCCTCCAACTTTGAACCATCGCTTTCAAAATGAAAGGGTACACCACTTCATATTCTGTTCAAATCCAATCGATGCATTATTAAATTTGATATGTTTGGAATTACTTGAGGCCACTTAGAGTCGTGGCCACACTTTGTTATATTCTGCAGTCACAGTTCGCACTGCGACGGGTCACCGTTTCCATGGTCACATCCTAACTCAGCTGCAAGAGTGCCCTGAGTTTATGCTGAGGCAATCGCAGTGTTTGCAAGTGAGAAAGAAAGTTCTCTGCCGAGCTGTATGAATTTTTGAGCTTTTCGCTTCTTTTCCGTAACTTTTTGAGTTTGTGTGTGTCCATATAACCACTCCAAATTAATTATTGCAGCCACTCTGCAGCCTTTGCCGTCACCCGTTAACTTTTCTATGCCACGTGATGTATTGGCATCCCAGACATACAGCTATAAAGTTGAAAGTTATTTAATATATTGAAACCAAGTTTACGTGAGGTGGTATTCTAGGGAGAAAGAGGAATTATTACCTTGAGGTGTTCAACTCTACATGTGATCATCAACAAAAAGCTTACATTGGGGCGAATATCCCTTGTAGAGCTAAGATTTTGATTGCTCAGCTTAGAACTAATTCCCATCAGCTTTGATGCGAAACGGGAAGGTGGAAAAGGCCTAAAGAAACTTGGGAAGAGAAAATATGTGAATTCTGAAATGCGGGGGCAGTTGAATTTGAAAAGCACTTTATTTTAGATTGCGACGCTTACACGGACATCAGGGCAAAATATGTGGACTTCTTGACAGCAACTTCTTGGCATGGTTTGTTTATAGAAGGGTCTTTGGAGAAAGTTGAAGAGCTTATTTTCTCTTTGAATAAAAGAAGAAATACAGGGCAGAAGCAAATATGACTGGGCTGGTTGTCTCATAGGCTATTTATTTAGCCTTGTGGACATTAAAAATATTCTTCTTCTTCTATAGTTGGTATTGTAAAATTAATTGAGCTGTGGTGAAAATAAATTACCCTCTTTTGTTTTGAAATTAAAAATTAATAAAATAATGTCTGCCGGAGTTTTTCTTTCACAGGCACGACGTCAAATGCTTCTCCCCCTGCTGCCACTGTAGGTTAAGCCTCTCGGTGTGATTATGAATAGGAAACTTGAAACATGATATTTGGCGTCTCAAACAGTACCCACGCTAATTATTGCATTTTGGGCAATACTACAAATGCTTTGTGTCATCTTCATCAGATAACAGGGATAATTTTCTTTTTATTTTGAGAAGAAAACACTAAGGAAGAGATCATCTTCTCTGTTTGTGTTTCTTTGGTCACACAATGTTAAGGAGTTTTCAGGAGCAAAGTAGGTCGGATAATGTGCCTATGCTTTCCATCTGTCATTTACAGGAAAATATTCTGCTGTTACAAGGAAAAGAATATGCTGCAGGGGTTATTCTAATTGTTTAGAAAGTGTGATTATATGATTTCCTTTTCTACTCTGGGTCTTAAATTAATTACTACCCATGAAAAGCTTAGGCATCTCTGTTAAACCATGTGCCTTGTTTTCGACCAACTTGTCATTTGTAATGCTTACATGACATTGCCATATTGTTGTTTTGGCCAGATTTGAGGTTGAATTTGTAGCTGAAATCGGTAGCCTTTTAAAAATGTCATTTATTGTGTCAACTGTCATGATAAGTATTTGTGAACAATGATGCAGAGACAAATGATTTCTGTTCCTGCACAGGCTTTGTGGCAGCTTCCATGGGTAAAATTACATGATACATGTCTAAGGAAGATGCCACAAATATCAATACTCTCTTCAAGAACCTGCCGCTGTATTGGTGGTTCAACAGCTTTCATGATTTCATGTCACAAATCATGCAAATCATCTGCAGCCATATTTTCTCGCAGGAATCTTCTTTCCTGTGCTTTTTTCCTGACCGTTTCATCCCATGTTGCCACATGTGATCCCAATTCAGCGGAGGCTGCTTCTGGCTACAAGGAGTATTTTGATAAGTTTGATGGATATGCTTTCAAGTATCCTCGGAACTGGATTCAAGTTAGAGGCGCTAATGCAGATATATTCTTTAGGGATCCAGTGAATCTTGATGAGAATGTGTCTGTGGAAATCACTTCTCCCTCATCTTCCAGATTCAACAGTGTTGAAGATTTGGGTCCTCCCGAATCAGCGGGAAATAAAGTCGTGAAACAATATCTGACAGAATTCATGTCTACTAGACTTGGAGTACGGAGAGAATCAAATATTCTCTCCACTTCCTCCAGAGTTGCTGACGATGGCAGGCTATACTATGAAATCGAGGTATATATTCTGCAAATTTTAAATCTCTGCTCTATTGTTGAGTGAATAGGTATTTTGAACGAGTGGTTACCATTTAAAATCCCATTGAGTTAATTTGACTTGCACGGACAACAGAAGCTGTCTTTGTACCTATCAACATGGAACTCAGGCCTCTATTGGATTGGGAGATTGTACTCTGGTTTTATTTTAATGCAGGAGTCATGTAATGATAATTTGTTTAGTAGGTGCTATGTTTCATCACTTATGTTACTGAGGCGTCTTTGACTTTTTTTATATAGGTGAATGTTAAATCATTTGCGAATTCGAACCAGCTGGCTGTCATGCCACAGGATAGGATTCCTCAATTGGAGTGGGATAGGCGCTACCTTTCTGTACTAGGAGTGGAGAACAATTGCCTATATGAATTGAGGCTGCAGACTCCTGAGAAAGCATTTGCACAAGAAGAAAGTGATCTACGTCAAGTGATGGATTCATTCAGGGTTGTTAAGATTTCAAACTGATCAATATGTCCTGATATTATTATTGTCTCATGCTATGCATGCTCAATTGTACGATGGTGGCAATTTTTTTCATTTCAAGGCCCACAAAAAACAATGGATTGATTTGGAAAAATGGAAGAGGCTGATCACACTGCCTTTTTCTCAACTGTGTTCTATGTTTTAATATCATGTGCAAAATCAGTAACCTAGAGCTTTATACGTGTATGCTTATGAAGGAATTCCTGTTTATTCAGTTGCTTCTAAATTGAATATATATGATGTCTTGCAATATTTGCTTAAATTTCCACAATATTTAGATTGCATTATATGTGGGAACCTGCAAAAAATCAATTTTCTATTTTGTACGGTTAAGAAAAAACTAATATAAAAGGTTGTGGAAGTTGGGGACTAGAATTACTGCATCCGTTACTGCTTCCGAGTAACGAGAAGAAGATGTAAGGCCACTCAAGGCTAACGAGGGGACTAGTAATTTACAACGGAGGGAAATCTTGCCTTTGTTCTTTCCTGAGAGGTTCAATACAATTTCAAAAGAACTCTTACAACTTATTAAATTTCACAATAGGATTCAAGCAAGACAATTCCTTTTCAAGCTTTGTTTAATCCAAAGCTAGATTTCAAAATGATATTAAGGTCATTATTATCTAAATGCCTTAGCCATTTCGAAAAGATAGGTTCTTTCGCTATATAATGAGGCTTTTGAATAGGCAATTTAAAATGATTTCACACTTGTCTAATAATATTTATTGCTTCATATCATTGTAGATACTATGCAAATAGAATGCAAAATTTGATAGATCTTTATTGCATTAAAATTTAAAATCCAAAACTCGAGAAGCTTTAGCGTATCACATGGTTTTATTCATGATTAATTCGTTGTAAAAATTATTTTTAAATCAAAAAGTATATCTTTTGAAAGATAGAATACCCTGATAAGTTGCATAAATTATTTTTTGGGTAATTTATCTTTTCTTCGATGTAAGAAATTAATAAATTGTTATTTTGCCGATGAGATGTGGGTGCATTAGTTTAGTGGCTTGGTTGTGTTCAACCCCACTCAGAGTCAAATCTCAGTTGGCATGTTAGGTCGATTGTGGCCATTAGTGAAGGTGACGTTGACGATGTTGGTGATGTTGATGATATTGGTGATGTTGGCAACGCTGGTGATGTTGCTGATTTATAAGGGGAATTTGGGCCCCTTGTTTGAGTCTCAGATTGGTTTGTAGCTTCAATCAATACGACCCCTCTTCGGTTTATAGCTCCAGTTTATGTAAATGTTTACCCATAACTAAAAATAAATAAATTACTATTCTAACTTCATCATCAAAATGTAATTCAATAGTAATGGAATATCTAATGAACTTATTGTATTCACATGAATAAAACCATTTACTAATTTATATATATTTTCTAATTGAACTTAGTGTTCAATTTCACCATAGAAATTATGTATACATTCTTATAGCTTTTTTTATTAAGGATGCAACAAAACAATTAATCAAATTTGCAACTTGTATTTTAAAATGGATTCACCCATCATTGTTTTCTTTCGCTCATTCAAAAAATGAAGACTTTGTATAGAAGTCATTAGTTCATTCAAAGGGTAGATCTTTTGTATAAAAGTCTTCAATTCATACAAGATAGAACGATTGTATATCAGTGCTTACATAGAACAAAACAACTATGTTAAATAGAACAACTGTATATCAATGCATACATAGAACACATCAATTATTCTAAAATCTTTAGTTCATACGAATAGAATTGTTGTATATCAGCTTATACATAGAATATAACAACTATGTTAAAATCTTTAGGGCATACAAAATAACATTGTTGTATATCAAAGCATACATAGAACATAACATATATGTTAAAATCTTCAATTCAGACATATAAAATGGTTGTATATTAGCTCATTAATACATACATAGAATGCAACAACTGCGTTTAAAAATCATTGGTTCATATAAAACAAAACAACTATATTAGTGCCTTTATAAGATGATTGTTTTAAATTGTTTTATTCACAATAGAATTTATACATCTTGCATTATAGAAAAATAGGTATACCTATTGTTTAGTGAAAATGTATGCTTATTTTCACATATATACATGATCATTATGTTACAAGTAAAAGAATCCCTATTACCTAACAATTGAAAGTAGACTTCTCAACATACTTTCTTTAACAAAACAAGATATTCACAAATTTATAATTGAAGCATAAAATTCAATGATTTTTATAACAACTTTGTAATCTTAGTAGAAGAGTACAAGAATCATTTATTACAAAACAAGACAATATTTATAAGCCAAATAACTCTTCTCATATATCCAAATAATCTTCACTAGGATTGATCCAACTGAGCCCAACCATTGGTGGGTTTAGTAAGGCTTCACCCACCCCAACCACCAGTTTGGGTGTGGAAGGCTCTTGGAACATGTGGTAGATGTTAGAGATGGAAGAGAGAGAGAAAACTATTTACATTTTTTTTATCTTTTTTTCATATTAATAAACTGTTAACTTTTTTGACCCCACCAGTTGTCTTTCTGACATCACTATAATGGTTTTATATAACCAATAGCTATCTACATGATAACACAATATATAACCTTGACCCAAGGCAAAATTATCTTTATTAGGAGGACTTACTAGTCCAGCGGACTGTTACCTATTACTTCGAAAACTTACTACACTTTTATGACTTGAAAAGCCCACCTACTGGGCTTATGTTGTTTAGGTCTTGAAAAAATTCTGATTTGTATACACCCATCATACTTTTCCCATAAATAACTTCTAGCATGAACAAACCATACACATGGCACTTATTTTAACTATTGTTAAAAACCCTTCCTAAAATTTAATTGCATTATGTGTATTTAAACAAACACTAACACCTTTCTAATAAAACTAAAACCTACATGTTTTTATCAGGGCTATTATACCACAGAGATTCACACAATTTATCTTCTCTGGGTCTTTTAAATCAAGATTGTTACAACCATTAACAACCACAAAAATATACGTGAACTAAGAGAGTTATGGTGGCCTGCCTCAGTAAGGAAAATGCTAATAGACACCCAATTTTGAGCTACTCATTTTCATCCTCGCAATTCTACACTTTTTCAAAATTCCTCTACTACTTTTGGAACCCAAAAATCCTAATTTTAAATTATACTGAGGATTTTTAGAACTCCAGAAATATGCTAGATTTCTCAGTTAGTGCTCGACAAGCACTTTGAGCCATACACATTGTGTCTCCCCAAAAACACTCTAATAACTAACACCTCCTTAACTGGTGGAAAGAGAAGACAATTAAGGTGCACAATAACATAAAAACCTCTATGATTCATGAAATATAATCAACCACAATAATCCAAATTTCCATCGCCCTATTGGCCTTAACTAGGGATTCAACCTTAACACTTTATTTGACCAAACACAATGAATGATTAACACTAGGTTTTCCTAAAAAAACATATTTGAATACTTTCCTCATTGTGATTTAATTTGTTGGGGCATGCTACTTAGTGCAGATACTAAAACTGAATATTTATAACATCTTAGTCTTGTACATTTGATAAATATCCATCAGTGCTCTACCCTCTAGTTTTAGACCTCCTTATTGTCAAAAGCCTTGCATTCACCATCTCACTGTGCCTAAATGCGTATCTCTTAGTTTGATCCATATCATTACGATGACCTAGGTCTCCTACATTGCACATAAAGCTTAAAACCTGATAAAATCATTCACTGTCAATTTCAAATCCATACATGTTTCGAGCCTTCTAAACACTACTAGTGACAAAGGGACACTACTAGTGACAATAGAGTTCATATCATTATCTAGTGTCAAGTTGCCAAAAGTCATACAAATTGCAAATGTTTTGAAATATATGGGTTGACATAACCCTACCATAAGATATTTTCAAAAAGTGTGATATAAATATAAGTCTAAGCCTTCTCATTCATCATCTAACAAATACCAATCAAACACCTATTAAAGCTAAATCAATCAACTACAAAACCAGTCTATTCTTACCTATTCATCCCTATTTTCATATCAAGCATATAAGCATTCATATTGCAGGGCTAAAGCATTCAAAGCGCCGCACATGCGTGATATTTGTCAAGTTACAAGTTAGATCATTGTATGCATCATCATATAGTATATTGCACCCTTGTACACACACTTTCTCACACATAGGGGAGAACTACATAATTTTGAGGCCTTCGTTGGAGTAATGGCTATATAGGCAATGCCTATTGACAGAAGGGTATTTGGGGTCAGTTGACACCGTGATCCCACTAACCCTTTTTAGTAAATTCATTCCAAGGGTGAAGAAGGGTGAAGAGCTAAGGTTTGATCAATCAATAAAGAACAACAACCTATATCCCAAATATGAGTACATTAGTAGAAAGGTGATATAAAACCCAAAACAATGAAGTTGGTTGCATTTAGATTTAGTCATTATTCTGTATTGGAGACCTGTATCACATTCATACACCAACATCAATAAAAGTGTATAGATCCGACAATAGTGTCTGCGGACATAAAAGTAAGATTTCTAGAATCTGACGAGTGATCTGGAATACTAATCATGCATACTTTACACATGTTTCCATTCTACATCTTCCTACGTATAATAAACTCAATTAATCATTATTTATCTTTAGTATTGCAATCAATTGAACATCTTTCAAATTATATACTTTCTATAATATCATATTTCAATATTATAATTTATAATATTCATTTTTCTGAGTTTATAATTAATTAACCATCTATAGATTATTTTATCGCCCTTGTGCTTGAACTATTTCTATATTCTTAAACTTATACCCCACTAATCTGAAATTTTAGAGTTAAACATTTGGTGAACGCGACCTTTAGTCTCAAAACCCTAGTTTGACCTAGGCTTCTATGATTTACTTTTTCCTAAATTTTGACTTCTAATTTCAAAGTATTTAAAATTTAAAAATCAAATTTTCTTTTCCTAAAATCATGTTTAATATGGATACATCTATTATTTATTTCATGGCAAAATATATGATGGCAGTACTTTATTTTTATTCCCCATATATTATTAGACCAATCAAAGATATAATTAAGCTCAATAAAAAAATGGGTCAATATAAAGAGGGCATTTTAAAACAAGATAAAAATAAAACCTATTTTTAGAATTCTTCTTGTAATGATATGGAACCTATGCAACAAGTTCCTCCTACGCCTAAATTGGTCATCAAATATAAAGGATATGATCTTGATACACATACCAAGATCTCAATTTTGGACCTTGTGAAAGAATCTACAATCTATAAAGATATATCCTATGAAGCATTGTGCAAAACCCAGGTACCAAGTGACATAACATTGGATTCTTTTACGGATATTATGAAAGATCTAGTATGCAATGCAAACCTCCTCACCTTTGATTGCAAATATATTCCCTCAAGGGATACCATTAATCAAGACTTGCCTTTATCAGTAAAAATTAATATTCACCATAAAGGAAAACAAAGTGAATACATACAATAGGTCTCATTGACATATAGTGTTGCAAACCACTCCAATGATGTTACTAATAAAAAATCACTTTTTTATTTGTTACACAAGTCACCCCAATGCAGGGCATTCTTTTGAGCACATTACATATGACAACATTGCCAAGTATTGTGGAGCCACCATATATGACCTCTATGTTAAATTATATAAAATGGACCAAGCATAAGGTTTCACTTGAAAATAAGGATTTACCACACCAATAGACCATTGGACATTGCCTTCCTTTCTCTATTCAAATATTTGTTCATTCAAACATGGGTACATAGGTTAAAATGAAAGCCAAAACAATGATCAATACCATGTCACAATAATCTAATCGACTCATCTTATCCAATGCATATAAGAGACAATTTATAAATTACACAAGTCTCCAAATAATTTACTTCAAAATCTTATAGGTTATCTAGTCATATCTCTCCCTCTTCCTATAGAGGTTGATATGAGTCAACCTCTACCAAAAAGATATGATGCTAATGCATAGTGACTATCACTGAAGCCCTAAGCATTATATGAAAAGATGTTATACCTTGAAACATAAGATCCAAGATCTTATTTATAACCCACATATTACCTTTAATGATCCTCAAAAGGATTCAGGTTCACAACCTCATGATCACTAGCATCAAAAAATATTTAACAATCCTTTAATAGATCATTCTAAGAAATATCCAACAATGAAAATTGCATATTCTCCACCATATTATGGGCACCCATTAGATGGAACTATCGACACACTTTAAGTCATGATACATCCTATAATTTAGAGGTCTTATGTCAAAGTGCCTTGGGCATTCTATGAATAGATGTTATACCTTGAAACATAAGATCCAAGATCTTATTGATAACCAACATATTACCTTTGATGATCCTCAAAAGGATTTAGGTTCACAACCTAGTGATCACCAACATCAAAAAATATTTAACAATCCTTTGCAAGATCATTCTGAGAACTATCCAACAATGCAAATTGTATGTAATGCATATTCTACACCATCTTATGGGCACCCATTAGATGGAACTATTGACATACTTCAAGGCACAATACATCCTATAGTTTAGAGGTCTTTTGTCACAGTTCTTATAATTCCATATGAACATCCATTGAATAAAAGAAATTTATTCTAAGACAACTAATTATCAAACCTACTAAATTTAATCCTTCGCGAAAGGGTAAGCAATAATCAATCCCATTTCCTAGATGGCCCATACTTGAGGGGCCTTTACACCAGATATATATAGTGGATTCCATAGAATCCTCATATATTCCTACATAACATACTTAGTTATCTAGAGCAACTAAACATGTTTTAATTACTGCTACTCCAAAGAAACCACATAACACTCAACAATGGGTTCCACAAAACCCTACTTTTATTGTTTCTTCCTGAACACTAAGTCCTATTACACATATACCAAATACCACATATTGTTCAGTTCTATATATGATACATATGCATGCTCCTTAGTAGTACCACTAATTTGATATACCATATTTCGAGCTTAGAGATACCTATGAGCATCCCTTATATGGGATCATAGGCTAGCCTGTTCTTTCCAAAATATAATTTTTTTTAATTTTTCAAAAGAATAGAAAAAATAAATATTTCAAAAAACTACAAAAACATTCAAATAATTCAAAAATATTCAACATTCTCATGTTTTATTAGCTCCTTGGAAGCTATGTTGTTTTCTTTATGTTAGTAGATAACATATCATTTCATTTCTATATACACATATGTTTCAAGCACATTTGAGTGTGATACAGGGATACCTAAACACATGATATATGCACTTCTAGATGTTGGACCTTTCCTCTACCCACATCATATATCACGTCGGGGGCATATAATTCTTTGATCATGATTGATAGAGGTTACATATCATTTATGGTCATTTCTACATTATCATGTTTGAGCTTACATACTAACACTTACACATGTCTATATCCATGCTCATATTTTTCATAGTGTACTTGATATTCTATGTTACATATCATTTTTATCAACACACATATTTAGGGACTAGTATGATATGCTTATGATGGTTGTTTATACTTCATCTATTTTCCACTTCCTTGAATGTATTCCATTATTTGTTATTATCTTGCTTGTGGAACATTTGAAAATGTTCCTTGCTTGTTGGCCCCCATGCCATTGTATTTTAATTAGACATTTAAATAAGTCATTCTATGTGGATTGGACATTTAAATATGTCATCCCTTTTGATTGTGCAACATTTGAACACGACCCTTGTATGAGGTCTGCTTGAACCATTAATTTTCATTACATTTAGTGCTCTTGTGTGTGCTTAATTATTTGTTGAGATTGTATTTTTAATATCCAAGCATTTCTATGATCTATATCATGCATCTTAGGATTTTATGTGATCACATACTGTGAGCCTCATTGATATATCTACTTTGACATGTTATCCCTATATGCTACTGATTCAAACACATATTATGCAACTAACTTATCCTTTTGAGGTAAGGTATATTCTAGACTTTATTTCTCTCACCTCAAAAGGGGGGCATATTAGTGGGGGCATGTAATAGAAACATGACCTAAAAATTTTGTACAATTTTCATATTTCAGTGGGGACATGTCATAAAAACATGACCTCCACACTTTTACAGATACTCATTATCTCCAGATTTTAGTGGGGTATGTCACAAAGACATGAAATCCACACTTATAAACTTATACACCTTCTTAGTATCTTCAAATTTTAGTGGGATTATGTCATAAATATATGACATCCACATGTGTATAATCTCTAATTTAATTTCATGATTCAAATGTACACTTGGGTCAGAATCTTATACATTGCATTGATTTTACATATATTTTTTTAGATTTATGACAAAATAATCCAACTTATACATATTATAGGTGCATATGTCATGTTATTACATCAAAAATTAAAAAATTTATCAATTATACTACTCACTAAGACACACCAATTACACTAGGATGTATTATTATCAAGCTTTTTCTGTTGTAGTTGTTAGTTCATTTTATATGTTGAAGTGATTAAATAATTCAACCTCACCAAATTTATATATTGGAGTGATTAAATCATCTAATCTCTCCATATTTATAAGATGAGTTGATTAAATCACTCACCCTCACTAAATTATATATTCACACTTGAGTTGTGTGATTGAGATAATGATCTCAATGGCTGTGCCACAACTCATCTTTACACTGGATTGGGGCCATAATATATTAAAACATCCCTCTTTATATCTCTAAGGTTCAGGTTTGAACCTTTTACAACTCCAATCCTTCATAAGGAAGTATCTTTACCAAGTCAAAATATCAAGAGACAACACAGTTGCATTGACACATAAGTGTACTCCTTCTTTGCTCTCTTTCTTTTTAAGCATTTCAATTATTTCAAATTTTAGATTATATGCATTGATTTATAATATAACATGTTCTTGGTTGTAGGTCATACACTAGCAAAACACTCAAAGTGGGCTCAAATAAAGGCAAGGTGTGTTATAAACACCTAGGTACATATTTTTTTCTTTTAAACTATTAATTTTATTCTTATGCATTACTAGATTAAAGGGGGTGCAAATGTAGATTACTAAAATTAAATATTTATAATCTCTCAGTCTTGTACATTTGACAAATATCAATCATGGATCATACTACCGAAAGGCTTGTATTTGCCATTTCACTGTACTTAAATACTTATCTCTTAGTTTGATCCATATCATTCTGATGACCTAGGTCTCCTACTCTGCATAAAAAGCTTAAAACTTGATAAACATAATTCTCTATCAATTTCACATCCATATCTTTTTTCTATCCTTTTGGACACTACTAACCACAAAGGGACACTACTGCCAATGGTAGTACTTATCTCTTTATCTAGTGTCTATTTGTCAAAATTCATCCAAATTATAAGTGTTTTGAAACCTACGGGTCATGTTATTTATCTTATTGAACCCTATCGTGAGATATTTTATAAAGGTATGGCATAAATACAAGTCTAAGCTTTCTCATTCCTCATCTAGAAAATTCCAAGCAAACACCTACTAAAGCTAAATCAATCAACTTCATAACCAATATATTCTTCCTTATTCATCTTTATTTTCATATCAAACATAGGAGTGGTCATATTATAGGTCTAAAGCATTCAAAGAGCAACCCATGAGTGATATTTGTCAAGTTATAATCTATATCACTACATGCATCATCACATAGTATATTTCACCCTTGTGCACATACTTTCCCACACATAAGAGAAAACTACATAAGTCTGAGGCCCTCCTTACAGTATTGGCTATATAGGTAGTGCCCATTGAAAGAGGGATATTTGAGTTCATCTTAACATCGTGATCCCACTAACCCATTTTTAGTAAATTTATTACTAGGGTGAAGAAGGGTGAATATATAAGGTTTGATCAATCAACAAAGAGTGACAACTTGTATCCCAAATTTGAGTACATCATTAAAAAGGCATAAAAAACCCTAAAATAACAAAGTTGGTTTCATCTAGATCTAATCATTATTATATAATCGACACCTATGTCATATTCAGACACTAGCATCAATGGTAATGTCCAAATCCAATTGTAGTGTCTACAGTCATAAAAATATAATTCTCAGAATCTGATGACTGATCTAGAATATTGATCCTGCATACTTTACAACTATTTTTAGGTTAAATCTATTTGTGCATAATAAATCCAACTAAAAATGATTTTTCTTTGATATTGCAATCAATTGAATATCTTTCAAATCAATTACTTTCTATATTTATCATATCTCAGTATTATAATTCATAATATTAATTTATCTAAATTTACAATTAATTAACCTGCTATAGATTAGTTTATCAACTTTATGATTGAACTATTTCTATATTCTTAACCCTATACCCCACCAATCTAAAATTTTAGGGTTAAACACTTAGTGGTTTATTAAATTCATTTTAATATTCATTTTTATTTTTTGAAAATTATCTATGTTCTTCCCTCCAAAGGGCCTTTCTATGACATCTTCTAAAAACATAATGCCACCTATTTTTACCTTTACACAAAATTGGTGCATTTCTTCGTAAGGTGGTTATGAAAATTAATGGAGTAAAATCTTATTCCTAGTAGCGTCCTTTGAATCAAAATGTGTTGAACTAATAGTTTTAAACTATGTTACTAAGGAAAAATTGTTATAGAATTTGTTTAATGGTTGAGGCAGAAATGATCATAGCTTGTCGTGTTATATTAAGAATAATTATGAACTTACATAAATGATTTGTTCAAAGTACATTTTTTTGACCTCTATTTATTATTTCTCTCTATCTTCCATCTCTTCTCTTTTTGTCAAAATTATTCCAAGAGTCTTTTGCAGATAAACATAGCTTTGGTGGCTAATCCTGACACCTATAAAAGATCAAACAAAAATTCCAAAAATCTGCTAGAATAAAATAATAATTATATGCTTATATTTTTTTCTTTTAACAATAAAATGTTGTACAAGTATCAAACTAGAACATAACATATATTAAAATTGTTTTAATATCACATAATGATTACAATATGACTTACATACAATTTTATGATCAAAATCAACATATAATTAAAAAACAATTTGTATCAAAAGACTTAGTGTTTCCTTAAAGCCATTCCAAAAACATGATTTTATTTTCAGAGTTCCATAAAGTAAAAGACTATGTCTTAATGATTGTTTTAAGGCCCTTAGACAATTATTATAACAAGAAATTTAAAGTTCCAAAAATAGAGATATGACATCTTGCTTGTTAAGCCCTTAACCTATGACACACTCTTCATTTATATTTGTATTCATTAGTTAATTATTACTTTAGGATGACTTATCAATATGTAAGGGTGGGATGAATGGGGGTGACTCTCCCCATTCATTCTCTATATAGGGATGAGTGTGGCTCACTCAAAGCATGCTATACATGAGTTATATCTTATTGTAAGGATTTGGAGGTTGTCCCATTGAAATGGATTATCTTATATTTTATTATATTTTAGTTATATTGTAATTTATTACTTTAATTTTGAAGAAAGTTCATTATAAGTGATATCAGAGCAATGATTTGGGAAATCAAATTATTTCCGCTATATCTATCAAACCAATGTGAATTTTACTACAATTTTTTTTTGGACTTTAGGATCATATAAAGAATCTATAGTAAAAATTTCAAGACCAAAAGATCCATTTTAAGGGACTTATTTAATTTTCACTATTTTCCATAAAATTGCTCTATAGTCTACAATTTTTGAAATCTTTTAGATTTGTTTACATGTATGGAAAGCTCATAAAAATATAGCTTAGGTTTATTATTTGTGTTTTTTGAATTGAGGCTAAATAATTACCACATTGCTTGATCAAATTTAGGTCAATGATGAAAATTAGGGTGGATATTGGCAAGGCTATTTATGGTAGGACCACATATTAGGGGTAGGAGAAAGGGTGCTAAAACTCTAGGGAAAAATCTTGGAAAAGAAGATATAGATTAAAAATGTGGATCTATGGTTATGGGATTTTCTACAACTAATCATAAAGTGAATCAACTGGAGTACGATATGCAATGCATATAAACTAGTATGCAAGGGTTACAATCAGAGATGATAAATAAAGTAGATCAGATCAATCAATGTTTGGATGATCTCATAAACAATCTTAGTACAAATATGAATGTTTTTCAACATCCTCAAAATCAACCACAAATAATTAATACTCAGGCCAATCAAGGTGGATCTTTGGGTCCAAATATTTAACAACCCAACCTGGGTGGTCTTCGAGCCACTCCCAAATAAATTCAAATCCACCACATGTAATAAAAATGAATCTAAAAGTTGAAACACAAAAGTTTTATGTGAAGGATCATCTTACTTAGATCAACTAAATGGATAATTTTTTTGATGTACATCAAATCTCATGTGGATAAAAGGTGATTATGGTATCCTTGTATTTGGAACTAGAGTAGTTTATTTGGTATCGATAGATTTTCACTCAAAAGAAAAAGAAGGGTCTTACTATTACTTGGTCAATGTTCAAGAACAAGATACAAATGCACTACCATTATAGTGTAACATAAATCTACTTTATCCAATTATCAAAGCTACGACAATCAGGTTCAGTCAAAGACTATATTCAACAATTTTAGAACTTATCTTTGAGGGTGGATGATATCTCAGATAACAACATGAATGATCTCTTCTTGGGTGGTATCAAGGATACAATCCAACTGGATGTTTAAATGTTTAATCTAAGCATTGTATCTAAATCCATGATATTTATTCTTAGGGTAGAGGAAATAGATATGGTCAACCACAGGGATTTCCATACTACCAAATAGTGTTTGGGTCCCGCACAAACCTTTCCTCAGCCTACAATATTGACTCCTCACCAAATTACAAAGAAATTGGAAAAAGGATTGTGTTTCAAGTATGATAGCCAATGGAGTAAAGGTCATAAGTGTGTTGAGAAAAAAATATTCTACATTTCATGGGCCAATGATGATGACGTTGATGCGATCAAATGTAGTAAAGAGGAAGACATGCCTAACTCAGATTCTGGTAACGTTTTTACCATGCCATCTAGAGTTATTCAAACATTGAGAAAATATTGTTTTGAAGTGTAGAGGCATGTTAATCCATTAACATATGACACATTTTTCATTTATATTTGCATTCATTAGTTAATTATTACTTTAGGCTAACTTATCAATATGTAAGGGTGGGATGAATAGGTGTGACTCTCCCCATTCATTATATATATAAGGATGAGTGTGGCTCACTCAAAGTAGGTTATATGTGATTTATATCTTATTTTAGGGATTTGGAGGTTTCCCCCTTAAAGTGGATTATCATATATTTAGTTATATTGTGAATTACTACTTTAAGTATGAAGAAAGTTCATTACATTGTTCCCCTTAATAAGGCAAGGTCCTAATGCTAAAGAGATGAGGGAATTTACTATGAAATATATTTTCATTTTCCCATGTAGAAATTCTCACTTAATTGGTCTCATCAAACCAATAATTTTTGAATTTCTTTACTGCATAGCTTGATTTTGTGATGAACTAGGATTCACCTTGGTTCTAGCTTGAAGTTCACTCCATCCTTTACCTATAAATTCTACCAATTTAGAGTGTGATCTAAGTAAACATATGGAACACATCATGAATTTTAGAAAGAGAGAGTGGTAAGTCTAATCTATAAGCAATGATGTTGGTATTATTTAGGATATTAAAATATCCCATAAACCAAGAAGCCAAATCTGACACTTTCCTAGCTTTAATTAAACTTTTATGTGGTTGAAACTTGAACAACACTTTATATACAACACAAAATTCCTTGGCTGTCCTCTTAGAATCTGCATAACTCTTTTTTTGGTATAAATTTGCCTCAATTTTTTTTTAATGAGAGCATTTGATCATCATAGTCATGGAGTAGATCATGACTTGAAGTGACTATATTTTTAAAACCTTCCCAACCAAGGGGAGTACTACACTTTATTCCATAAATAGCTCTAAAATGTGCCATCTTAAGGGACATATGGCAGGTATTATTATTTACAAATTTAATCAGATGAAAATAATCCTCCCACTTGTATTGTTAGTCCATCCTATACCTATGAGGCATGTATACTAACACTTGATTAAATATCTTTGTTTGACCATCTGCTTTATGATGATATGAAGAACTAAAGTTCAACATTGTACTGAAAGTTGACATTAAAGTTTCAAAAAACCATGATGTAAACAATTTATCTATGTTAGATATAATCAATTTAGGTACTATGTGAAGATGAAGTACATCTCTGACAAATCTCTTTGCTAGAATCAAAACACCAGCTAAGAGATTTTCTAGTATGAAATAGAATTTTTTTAAAAGCTTGTCAACCAACACTAGAATGGTATCATGATTATTCTTTGATTTAGGCAAACCATTGATGATTGCCCATTGTAGACATCCAATTTCTATCACCATTATGCTGAAATTGTCAATTTAAACAATATTCTGTGACAACGCACAATATGGGTTAAAATCACTAAAGTGCACTAAATGGTTCGAACTTGTCATGTACAGGTGTCGATTTAGGCTAATGTATCCCTGAATGGGGCAATGCATTTTATGTTATTTTTATCTTTCTCAAATCACTTCGATTCAAATTATGATCACATAAAATGATGCTTCAGACCACTAAATTCTTCTAATTCAGAAGAAAATGTTACATGCATGTGCTATTTCATGCCCACAATGCTCTAATTAGGATATTACTTTGTATGCAACTGATACCTTCTTCTTATTATACTCCAGTCAAATTACAATTAGTGTAGGTTTTTATTTTTCCCTACTTATTAATCAATAAAATTGTGTTTCTTGTGCATACATGGAGTTTTCCTACATTTGTGGGATATGCTAGCTTATGTGGAGGTGTGTGTCATAGATGTGTCATAGGTGTCATAAGAATGTCATAAGTAACTCCCTTGATGGGAGTTACTTCTCTATTCTTAGCACCTTGTCATCACCTTTCATGGAGGAGTTACATTCTATTCTTGGGGTGTCTTGTCCACATTTTGTGGAGGAGTTACGTACTCTCCTATTTGTATTCCTCACTTTGGCCATCTCATGCTAATCAAATTTTGGTTTTCTCTATTTTGTCTTGTGCAATTTATCTTATTGTGTTATTTTTAAATTGCTTTAGCATTTATGTGGTGTGCACTTGCTTAAACTTGTGTGATCACGTCTCCATTGCACTCGTATTATTTGGATTCTGGAAACAACTCTGATATGGTATCAGAGCAAACTCGGTAATCTTGTGCGTGATTATGCTTTTAGCTTATTTTGAAATCAAGAGGAGTGGAGTTCTCTTTATTTTTTTATTCTAAATTTGGTCTAAAATAAAAAAAATTCTGTCTATATCATTTCTGATTAGTTTCCTTGGGATCCTTGCATTTGGGTGTCTTGGTAGAATACCACTAACAGACAAGCTGTTTGCAGATAAAAATCTGTAGGTTGATGCACTCAGGCGCCATTGTTGAGCAAAGAGCGAGGAGGTAGGCGCCAAACTTCTACTGTTATCCTTGACTTCTGTGCCTAGCTTCTGGTCTGCGCCCTCCAACAGCAGTTCCAACCAAGCCTTCCACTATACGGCGTCCTTTCCTACCAGCCAAGCTAGTCGTACGGTCTAGGTTTGCTATTTTTTGTTTTTAGCAATTTTTTTTTCAGAACTGCGCCTTTTTTTGGGACGCCACTACCTGTTCTGTTTGCTGTTTAGAAACTTGAAGGACTGCACTTTTTTTTGTGAAAGTTCTGCCATGCCACAATCTCCAGCAAGGCACAACAGGAACTTTTTTCCAGCAAGGCGCCTTCTGCAACGCCTTCAGCATTTTCTTGTTTGCAGTGCCACATCAGGCCGTACGGTTTCAATAGGTCTGCATTTGTTTTGTCTTTTTGCAAGATAAATTTTGGACTATAATTTCTTGAAAAAGGTGCCCTCTTTTATGCTTGGCGTCCCATGTGGACCCTTTACACACTTTGCCTTTCTGTCCATTCTGTCCTTAACTAAAATTTTTTAGTGAAAATTGACTTGTAAAAAATAAAAAGCAGTCAATTTCACTGAGTATTAAGGTTTTTAGACAGTTTGGTAATTTTGGGGGTTTGAATTTTAACTTATATTTTCAACCTACAAAGACAAAGGGTGAGGCCCGGATTGGCAAGAGGCTAATTCCCCCTCACAAAAACCTCCTTTGGATTCGTCATTCTATGCAGAATCCAACGAGTGGTTGGAAGGCCACTTTCTCTCCCATAACATGCATTTTTTAATGTTTTAGTATTTTTTTTGCAAAAACACTAGTTTACGGGAAAATTGTACCTTTAATATCTTGCAAATAGTAGCTCGGTTTTGGGTGCCATTTTTTGCAAAAGTGTTTGTAATTCAATTTTCCACAGCGTAGACTTGTTAATTGTAAAAAATGCACTAGTTTATAAAGTGCCAAAATTTGGGTCTCTCGAGACGCATTTTCGACTGAGTCTAACGTCCTGTTTGCTTTAGTCTTGCACTGATTGTTCTAAGATGCATTTTCAGCTGAGTCCAACGTCTTTTGAGCATGCACTTGCATATTTGAGGGGGGGGGCTCAATATTTCGGGGGTGTGATTGCTTTTCACAACTTACAAACTTCACTTTCATTCTCCTTTCTGTATAAATTCACAACTTGCAATCAACACAACTTCACCTAAATTCAACTAAAAAAATATATTCTTATCAACTTAAACCCCTAACACCCTTCAACTATCATGAATGGAAGGTTAAAATGTCAATCATTCTTAGAAGCAAAGGGTTGTATAGGATTACCATGGGTACTGAAGTAGAACCCAACACTGATGCTAAAAAGGTCAAGTGGTACAATCGTAGTGATGAAGCCTTTGGATTACTGAGCTTTTTTGTGTCTCCAAAACTTCTCTTCCACTTAGAATCCTCCCAAACTCTTAATGACATATGGGACACCTTAGAAAAGTTGTTTGGGAAGCTTGATGAGATGAGAGGTCATGAGCTCAAAAACGAACTCATAAGTCTAAGTCCTAGCAACTTTGACACCCTACAAGACTTTTTCACTAAGTTTAAGGCCCTTAGATTGCAATTGAAAGAATGCGGGATAGATAAGAAAGATGATCAACTCATACTTTCTATTCTTGCAAAGTTAGGTCCAAGCTATTCAGTCTTTGTCTCCACTTTCCATGCCACAAAAAGTGCCCTTGGCACTACATGGAAAATGCCTTCTTTGGATTCATTCATTGCCGAATTGACTAGGGAGAAAGATAAGTTAATTCAAATAGGCACAATGAAGTCTACTCAACCCCAAGCTTTGATAGCTGGAAATGGTAAGGATAAGACTTCAACAAAGGAGAAGAAGAAAAAGAACAAGGACCAGGAGAAGAAGAAAGAAAACACCAATCCTGCCAAAAACAACACTGAGACTTCCTCTTCTAATGCTAAACTGAAGAAAGAGAAGGTTAAGTGTGCCTATTGTAAAAAGACATGGCATGATGAACACAAATGCATGAAGAAACAAATAGATCACCTAACTCATTTTCTAGAGAAGAACAACATAGGTGTTCCTGAGTCCATCAAGCAGAATTCATCTACCCAAGATTCTACTAAGGCAAAAGGCAAGGGTAAGGAGAATGAAAAGGGCAAGGCACTTGTAGCAACTGCAGCTTCTACATCTTCATAGGTCATAGACTCGGGTGCTTCTCACCACATGGGCTCTTCACTAGTTGAGTTTTCATCTTTAGAGTCTTGTAGCATGACTTCAATTAGTTTGGGTGATGACACATTAGTTTCTATTGTAGGGAGAGGGTCAATTGAAATAGAAGGAGGAACATTCAATAATGTTCTAAGTGTTCCTTCTCTTTCAACCAATCTTCTATCAGTGTATCAAATCACTCACATTGGTCGGGGCATGAGAGTTGAGTTTTCACCAGATTTAGTGGCTATCAGGGAGTTGCATAGTGACACTATAGTGGCAGTGGGTAGGGCAGATCACCAAGCCAGGTTATACACCTCACATTTTGCATCAGATTCTTCTCCAACAGCATTGTTGACTCATTCAGACGGAGTTAGCAAATTATGACATGAGTGGTTTGGCCACCTTAACTACAGCTATCTTAAACAACTTTGCAAAAATGACATGGTCATTGGCTTGCCTCGTGTCTAATTCTCAAAAGGACTTTGCGAGGGGTGCTCCCTTGGGAAGCATCCTGAAGCAAAATTTGATAAAGGTAAAGCTTGGCGGGCTTTACAACCTTTCGAGTTAGTCCACAGTGATGTATCGGGACCCTTTTCCAAACCATCTTTCACAAGGGCTAAGTACATCTTCACTTTCATTGATGATTTCTCTAGGCACACTTGGATATATTTTCTTAAACAAAAGTCTGAAGTGTTTGAAAATTTTCTAGACTTCAAGGCTCTTGTTGAGAAACAAAGTGAGAAATACATCAAGGTTCTTCGAACTGATAATGGAGGGGAGTATGTTAGCATCAGGTTTGAGCAATTTTGCACCACAGAGGGAATTGATTTGCAGCGCACAGTCACTTACAGTCCTTCACAGAATGGGGTTGCAGAATGCAAAAATAGGTTCTTGAAAGATATGGGTAGCTATATGATTCACTCCAAATCCTTAGCACCACAATATTGGGTTGAAGCCATCAATTGTGCTTGCTACATTCAAAACAGGGTTCCTCATAAAGCTTTGAAAGGGATAACACCCTTTGAAGCTTGGCATAAAAGGAAACCTGATGTTGAGCACTTTAGAGTTTTTAGATCCCCAACCATGGCCCGCATTTTGAAGAAGAAATGCAAAGTTATGGAATGTCAGTCCAAGCCTTGCATCTTTGTATGATATCCGGATGGTATTAAGGGATATCGCCTTCTAGATCTAGTCACTCATGAGTTGTTCATAAAGAGAAGTGTCCATTTTCAGGAGAGTCCTAGAGACTCAACACTTGACACTTCTTCTCCCTCATCGGATCTACTTCTTCATGATGATTTCTCATCAGATTCAGATCAGCCACAACAAGTTCTTGAGCCAGAGTTATCTTCTTCTTCTTCGAGTTCAGACAGCGAGGACAGTGATGCAGAGTCATCCACCTCTAGTTAGTCAGAGGATGAGGAGTTAGCACCTGACTTTCCCACTTTCGAGCCACTTTGGGCCAGACAGACACTTGAGAGTGCTGGCACTTGGGCAGAAAATCTCGTAGATGATAGACGTACTAGGGGGGATTTTCAGAGAGATCCACATGTCTTCTTTTCTTTAGTTTTAGATCCATAGACTTTTTGAGAGGCATCGGGGGCACCTGAGTGGGATAATGCTATGAAGGAAGAATATTCTTCCTTAATCAAAAATCACACTTGGGATTTGAATTCACTTCCTAAGGGAAGAAAGATGGTTTGATGTAGGTGGATATATCAGACCAAGTTTACAGCAGATGGATCAGTTGATAAGTACAAGGCACGATTGGTCACCAAGGGTTTCTCACAGGTGGCAGACATTGACTACTCAGAGACTTTTGCACCCATTGCAAAGATAACTTCTATTTTACTCACCTTGGCTATTGCCGCAACACATGGTTGAAATGTGCATCATATGGATGTGAAGAGTGCCTTTTTTCACGGAGACCTAGAGGAGGAGATCTACATGGAGCAGGCGCTAAAATTTGTTCAGGATTCTTCCTTAGTATGCAGACTTAGGAAATCTATCTATGGCCTCAAACATGCCCCTCGGGATTGGTATGCCAAGATGGATTCCTTCCTTCTCACAGCGGGTTTCACTAGGTGCCATTCTGATTCCAATGTCTACTTCTTATAGTAGAATGATTTGCTCTTGATTTTGGTTCTATATGTTGATGACCTTTTGATCACCGGGAGTTCTTCATCGGCTATTACAGTGGTGAAGGCATCTCTTCAGGATATATTTGACATGACAGACTTGGGTTTGTTGCACTACTTCCTTGGCATCGAGATCTCACATCAAATTTAGAGATTTTTCTTGCACAACCTAAGTATGCTCTTGACTTATTGGCTCGGTTTCACATGGCTGATTGCAAGCCATCTTCGACTCACTTTCTATCAAGAGTCAAGCTTGAGGCTAATTGTTATTCACCATTAGTTGATGCCACTCGATATCGACAACTTGTTGGTAGTCTCATCTACTTGACTCACACCAGGCCTGACATATCATATACAGTGGGACTTGTCTCCAAATTCATGCAGGAACCTCATGAGCTGCATTGGAAAGCAACTAAGAGGATCTTGCATTATATATAGGGTTCACATAGATACGAGATTCATTACAAATTTGGCATAGAGGTTGACTTAGTTGGTTATATAGATTTAGACTAGGCTAGCAATTCATAGACTCACAAGTCCACTTCTAGTTACAGTTTATCTCTAGATTCTGGTCCTATCAGTTGGTCTAGCAAGAAGCAAAATGCTATTGCTATATCATCCACAGAGGCAGAGTACAGGAGAGCTGTTAATGCAGCTACTGAAGCTATTTGGCTCAGGTGATTCTTTCTGAGTTTGGCATTCCTATCAGGTAGCCCACCATCATTTATTGTGACAACCAGAGTACCATTCAAATTTGTAGGAATCCAGTTTAGTACTAGCAGACCAAGCACATAGAGATTTACATGCATTTCATTCAGGAGCTTATTCATAATCAGGTCATTGACTTGATATTTTGCCAGTCTTCAAAGTAGGTTGCAGACATCTTCACCAAACCTTTCACTAAGAGCAAGTTCATTCATCTACGAGCTCTTCTTGGGGTGTGGTCTACATCTGCAACAGCATCATCTTCAAGGGGGGATTTTTAGCCTCTTCTTTTTTTTGTCTCTCTTTTGGGGGGGAGTTTTTTCCTTTTCTCTATCTTATGGGAGATTGCATTTGTAAGTGGGTACCTCATCAGGCCTAGTTGCCGAGACCCATTTTATATTTCCACATTGCCCACCTAAGCTACGCTTATGGGGGATATTAGTGTAGATTTTAATTTTTTCTTATTTATTAATTAGGAAAATTGTATTTCTTGTGCATACATGGAGTTTTCCTACATTTGTGGGATATGCTAGCTTATGTGGAGGTGTGTGTCATAGATGTGTCATAGGTGTCATAAGAATGTCATAAGTAACTCCCTTGATGGGAGTTACTTCTCTATTCTTAGCACCTTGTCACCACCTTTTATGGAGGAGTTACATTCTATCCTTGGGGTGCCTTGTCCACCTTTTTTGGAGGAGTTATTTATGTACTATCATATTTTTAATCCTCACTTTGGCCATCTCATGCTAAGCAGATTTTGGTTTTCTCCATTTTGTTTTGTGCAATTTCTCTTATTGTGTTATTTTCAAATTGCTTTAGCATCTATGTGGTGTGCACTTGCTTCAACTTGTGTGATCACGTCTCCATTGCACTCGTATTATCTATATTTTGGCAACAACTCTGATAATTACAACTTAGTAAATTGATATTTTGACTAGTTTGATTAATTGAACAACCAATTTCTAAAGAATTGTATAAAATTAATTAAACCCACTTAAGCAAATTAAACCAAATCAAGAACTTAAGTGAAAAATCCATGGAAGTTATTGAAGATCCATAATTGTAAATTCATTTCTAATATCTGCATCATCTAGTGACATCATCAATAGGGTGGCATCCATAAGCCATAAATGGAACAAATATCTAGTTTAAGCCCTCCCATGCCTCATTAATGCCCCATTATTCCAAATTAATAAAGATATTTATAGATTGAGCCTCCAAAATTGAATTGATTCATGGCCACACATTTTGATCTCAAGATGGATGGTCATGATTGATTCTGATAATTTATAAAAATCTATAAATACAAGAGTCCTCACTCATTTATTTAAGCTATTTTTATGTAATGTTATTATGCAGAATTATCTTCACAAGCTTCAACTATTGGTACATATTAAAATTCATGAGCTTAATTCATTGATGCATTGTGAGATGATGGAGGAGCAAGCCACTCATCATTGATAAATAATTGGAGCACCAAATTAGGGGAAAACCATATTTTTGAGCTGCTCTTGGAGGAGGGATGCTCTTGGGAAGGTTTAATGGTTATATTCATTTTTTCAATAGCTCTTAGATTTCATTTTCAAAACCCTATGAGGGAGTTGGCTTAATATGTTATGAAGCATTATGTTGGGTTTTACTCTACTAACACATGTATTAACTTGCTTTGGATTCTTAATCTACATTTTGGCATGCTCGGTGGGACACACATCCCATACAAGTAAGAATACTAATATGCAACTCTTAGATATTCTAATGAATGTTTAAAAGTCTTGTTGTTTCTAAAATTGGATTAGCCCATTTTTTGGAACAACCCCCTATGAAACTTTTCCACTTCGTCTTTTGTCTCTCTAAGTTTGTTTTTGAGACGTGTTTTGAATTCATTCTCATCTTGGCCTAGGAACGTGAGAGTGACTACGATCTCATTGCGACCAAGGAACCCCTCCCCTAGACTGCCTCTTCTAGAGTTGGTCTTTTCTTCCGTTTCATGCACGGGTGGCAAATTTTGCTGCCAGTGCAATTTAACCTTTGTAAAACAAGGGCGGAAAAATTTGCCGCCCCTGCATCTTGACCTGCAAGGGCGGCAAATTTTTCTGCCCTTGCATTCAAACCCACCAAAACATGTAAGGGCAGCAAATTTTGCCACCCAAGCATGCCTCGGTTTTTGTGCATGGCATTTATTGCCACGTGCGATGGGTTGTTGGGGTCATTTTTCACCTCATATAAACTGATTTAAACCCCATTTCTTCTCATTGCTTCCTCCTCTTTTCCTGTCTTCTGTGTTCGAACCATTTGACGAGTGATTTGAAGCGCATTTTCACAGATTTGAGCTTGTAGCGCGCACGGCTTTTCAAGTAGGTCTTGTTTTTTACATTTATTTTTCTTGTTCATCCTTAGTTTATTTATCATCTTTAGGATATTATGGAAGCTTTCTACCTGTTGGGGATGGCTAAAAATGTCGTCTCTCTTCGTTGCCCACGGTCTTATTTGATCCCGCACGAGCGGCAATTTTGCCGCCCATACCCTCGAGTTTTTCCCAAAACCCGCAAGGGCAGAAATTTTCACCGCCCCTGCGTCTCAGCTTCCCCCCGGTCTTTAATTTTGTAGGTGGCAAATTTTGTCGCCTGCACTCACACTTTTGTGCATGAGTGGCGAATTCAGCCACCCACGCACGCTCTTTGCCAGGCACGCATCGGTGGTGAAATTCGCCACTGAAGCATGTTCAGTGTGCAGAGGCAACGTTATTCGCCGCCCCTACCTTCTCCCCTTTTGTCTCGCAAGGGCAGCTAAATTTGCTGCCTGTGCAGGCCATCCTTGCAGGGGCGGCAAATTTTTTCGCCTGTGCATCCCTCCTCTGAATTTTCCTAACTCCGGAGGATTTTTCGTGTTGTCTTTTTCTTTCTCTTTCTTCCTCATTTTTTGATCGTTTTTCTAACTCAACCTTTTTAAGTGACCTCCATTGACCATGATCACTTAAATTGCATTTTCCTCATTCATCCACTTTCCTCTAAATCTCATAATCATGTCTGCAGTACCTTCAGAGAACTTTTGTTCATCGACACCTGTCCGACCAAAACCAATTTCCATGTCTGAAGCATCTCCAAAAATGGTGAAGACCATGAAATACAAATATCAAGGCCTCTTCCCACTCACGTCGGTCTCCTCAAATGTCGACGACATCTGAGACACCAAAATTGGCCATGTGGACATGGCCAAATTTATAGCTCGAACAAAGGTGACGAACCCAAGCACCGAGATAAAGAGGATCATCGAGAGTAACATCCACCTGGTGGCTGCTTTTTGGGTGGCAACACATTATACAGAGTTTGTTCTCCAATGTGCCCGCTTCTACAATAAAGAGACCAGGTCAGTCTCAGATGCCAGCGGTAATGTGGTGATTCGACTGGATCTCAAATTTATCGATAAAGTTTTCATGTGCCCTCCAGCCACCGAAGTAACCAAAATTGACTTCGTGAACGCCCAGAAGGAATATGACAAAGACCCTGAGAGGGCAAAGAAAGTAATGAACTACAAATGGTTGAAGACCCCCAAGACCAACTTATCAAGATAGCCACAAAACTTTCTGAGGAGTGACTTCATTGAGGAGGTTGGTGACTTGATCACCCTTCTTAGCAGGGTATGAGGCCTCCCGTCTTCTTCACTGTTCCATGAATGGATGTACCCATTCATTAAAATCATCTTCCAAGGCAAATAGGTCATCTCTTGAGGAGAGTAGATCAACAACGCCCTTCATGAGCAGCTAACCAAGGTACAAATTTCTTACAAATTTTATATGACTTCGTACCTTGTGTACATAACTGTCGCAATGTGAACTTTTTTGGGCTTAACCACAGAGGGGGATAGAAAGATGACCCCAGTGTACTCATATTAATCCCAGCTAACTCTGCAAGGATCGATCCACCATTTTAAAAGGATAAATGATGCCTTCTTCACCATATTTTTATGTCTCTTCGACCCTCAGCTTGAGCAAAAAAGAGTATCAAACGAGGCTTGGACAGTGGTCAACGATTACGATTGCATGTTCCTTCAATTTTCCACCTTTTTCTATCTTTAGGTTGGCTTTTTCTAAGGCTACCCCTATATACTCCTCAAGTTTTCCCTTCAAATAAGTTGGTACTAATGGAACTTTACTGACAACTAATTATCGTGCATGCCAGACAAATGGAGCTGAAGAAACCAGGCTTCATTTTTCTAATCAAAATTGATAGGTATTCCATTGCAATAACAGCCAAAGCCAAAGTCATGGAAATAGAAATACAAATGGTCACTCTAAAACCATTCAAGAGAAGAAAAAAATTTAACTGCAGGAGAGTCAAGGACAAAATCAAAAGAAAAACCCAGTTCTATGAGCCCATGATTGAAGATATCTAGATCGACCTAAGGACGGTTGAAGAAATTAGAAAAATGGACTTTTGTAGGCTGACCCTAGAGCAGATCGAATATCTGGGGCTTGCAAAAATCCCCTCTGGTCTGATCGATGACAAAAATCTTATCAATAGCAGATACCTGGCCGAAAAGGTTGTTGGTTCCCCTCTTCCTCCAACTCAGTGGTCTCAGAAAGAGTTGACTTCTCTGAGAAAAAGATTCAAACCAATATTGGCTAACACCAATGATTGGTTAGCAGCCAAAGGGATCGTCCTGAAAGAATTCATCACGGGATCTGAGACTGAGTACTAAGCAGAGATGAAGAAGAAGGCAGAGAACAAAACTAAGAACAAAGGTGATGTACCTTCCCCTTCTAGGCCTCACAAGCCTAGAATCATTTTTGTGTCTAAGAAATCAAAGACTACTGAAGAACCTAAAATGACAGCTAAAGAAATTGAGAAACAGAGCCTTCAGACACAGTAGCCCAAGCAATGGAGACAGATGATCAACCATCAAGGCAACCAAGCACTGGACCTCCGCTCTCACAAGAAGAAGCACAGTTTCTCAAGAGCATCTCTCCTTCTCCCCTTCAGTCTCCTGTGGTACCCTCTTCTCCTATCTCTCTGATCAGTGTTCCCTCTTTAAGAGCCGCTTCTCCTTCTAGGGTCATATTTGGCGATCCTCAGGGCGCTTCTAGAGGTTCTCTTCGCTCTCTTGGGTCTATTTTAAGTTTATCATTTCTTTCTTTCAACTTGGCAAAAAGTCATACACAAAAGTCAGAATCAGTAGTTGGTACAGTTTTGCCAGTTACTCCAATTACGACCACTGTCACTATTAGCAGTGTAGAAGCTGTTGCAGTAGCACCAGCTGAGTGAACCATTGCCACAGCAGATACTTCTCTCCTGCCTTAGATGACAGCTTTCACCTCTAAAAGAAAGAAGTTGGCCATCTCTCCAGATGACTTCGACTTTGGAAAATTAGTGCCGGTGAAAGCTAAAGCTCTTAAGAGGCCAAGGATCCTCTCGAAATTGGTCGAGGAAAAAGGGCAAATTTTTTTGGAAATTGCCAAGCCTCCACAAGACGCAACCCTTGAAGGTTTCGAAATGAGTAGCGATTCCATCTCTCGTGTTGAACTTGGCAAATTTACTCACGAAGGTGCGAAAAATGACTTTCAGTCTGCTATGGACATCATGGTCCATAAATTCGATCGAGAGAAGGAGATGAAAGATTATTACAAGGTCAAGACAGAGCAACTAACGACAGTAATAAGAAGGTTCACTCTTCCCCCTGAAGCGGCGACTCCAGAGGCCTTCTCCGTAGATGACCTAGTCATCCAAAAAGCAGAGAAGACTTACTTGAAGGGAAAAGTCTTGGAGGATTATATTGAAAGGATGCATAATCAGAGAGTTTCTTTGCTATCAGAGGTTGCAGAAAGGATGGGTAAGATGAGGAAGGTAAGAGCAGAGTTAGATGACTTTGTCTCTCTTATCTCTTAGGAGATTGATATTTTAGAAAAAGATCTTAGCAAATGGAAGGAGATGAAGGATCTAAAAAAATCACTTTGATATCTATCGGTGTCATCTCCAACAAGGACTCTTATGTTGAGATCAAGGAGTCACTGATTTTCAGGATCCAAGTACTCAAAGATTTAATTGATGATCTCAAAGCTTTCAAGGAGGCTAGTGAGAAGAGCGACCTAAGCTTGCTAAATAAACTAGAAGATCTGCCTTGTGACCTAACCTCTAAGGACAATCAGTTTCTCCCAGTGAAAGAGATGATTCAGAGTTTCAAAGAGATGATTCAGAGAGATTTTGAAGAAAAATCTTTCTCAATGTCTTCAGTGGATAATATTCTAGACGCTCAGTTAACTTTAGAAAATCTAAAATCTAGGTTAACTGGTCATGCTAAGGCCATCACAACATTGAAGGACGCATTAATCAGAGCTATAATCATCTCTAAGAACACGGTTTCACCAAACAGCGTAGAAATTCATGCATCTATCACTATGTACGATGTCCATATGAAAAAATCTGGCAGCAAGAATTGAATTTTTTCCCTTCTTTCTTCTTCTTTCCTTATGCACTTTTGTTTTGTGAAAAGTGCATGAAATTTTGTAAGATGTAATTACATGTAAATATTTTGAAAAAATATCTCAAAGTCAAAGATGAGTCATCTTTGACTGAGATATTTTTGTATTTTATTATTTTCTAGTTTTTGAAGATTTTCTCCCTATATATAGTAGAGACCTCATTTGTAAATGATATTGGAAAAATTGAGAGCAAACACTCTGTCGAAATTGAAGCAATTTTTGAGACTTTGTACTCAAACTTGTAAATCATATTTTGTTAAATGAATGAGAAGCATGTTTATTTTAGACTTTGTGTTGAAGTTATCTGTGTTGTCTAGGAAACAGTTTTTTATGTTCTCTTTCCTGATAATCTCTTGTTTATCTAATTTAATAAGCAAAGTGGGTGGATTTATATTATATGAGAGCACTTTTAAAGGTAGAGAATAGACTTTGAGCTTATTTTATCTTTGAGATTCATTTATTTTTTGAAGTTTCAGACAAAGACTTTGTGCTTCGTTTCACTCTACGGTTACGCCTATCTTAGATCGGTGAAAGAAGCTACGAAAGGCTTTGTACTTATGTGATTGTTCTTGTGAACTTTATTACTTCAGGTGATCTTCTACTTCCCATTTAATACCATTCCTGAAAGAAGAGGAGTGTTGTTAGCTAAGGATCAGGACATCCTTCTTTCTATTCTTTATACATTACTTCTGAAAAAAGAGAGGTAGATGCTATTATACCACCCCATGTGTTATTTTTTGCTTAATTATATAAATATATCCAGCACGTAAATATTTATAAGAAACCTCCCCTTGATGAGAAGAGAGATTTAATTCATCCAGATCTGGTAAACCCATACTATTCGTGGTGTAAATCTCCCTATGCTGTGGTTGATATACCCATTTTGTCATCAGTTAGTTGACGACAAAATATTCACCCAACAGTTTTTTGGCGACTCCGCTGGGGATTAAAAATATGCATTTTGAAGCCTCAAGCTCCAACTTGAAGTAGTTTCAGTTCTTTTTTCATTGAAAATCTGGCAACTCCATGCTACACCAGAAGCCAGAGATCTAAGGGTGGTTTTGACCCTGTGTTTGAGTTGGTGCAACAAAGCAACTTTGATCTCTTTCCTCCGTCACCTTTCCTCCAATGTTCTAGGAGTTTTCCTCCTAACCTTATCAGGTCATCGACACAAGGTAGAGCTTTTTTTCCTACTGTTAATCGCGCCTTACCTATAAATATCCCACCAAGGTTTGTTATCCCACAATTTAATCATCCTTACATAATGGCTCAAGGCCCGTGGGATAATTCCTTTGGACCTCTCAATTTGACTGCACCTCTACATGAACTACCTCATAGTTCTAGAAAAAAATTTCTTAAGTTTTTTGGTGATAGAAAGGTTCATCTCGACGAGCATATTGCCACTTTCTCCATAGCATGTGGCGTGATCGACATGGAATTCGAGGATGTAGCAGTTAGAATTTTTATGGAAATTTTGTAAGGAGCCACCGCGGATTGGTTCTATCACCTGCAGGCTGGGTCAGTAACAGACTGGGATACGCTCAAGTCCAAATTTGAGGCTAGGTTTAAACCTATTGAAGATGCACACATTTTGTTGGCTCAGCTAACACAGTTTAAAAAAGAATCCCAGGAACCCATGAAGAACTTCATAGCTAAATTTAGCAAGTTGAGAAATCAGATTCCAACTGTGACTCAGCCCACGCTGGAAAATCTCAAGTGCTTTTTTATCAATTCACAGCTTCTCGAAGTAAGTTTCCTGTTGAGGCGAGCTGGCCCTATGGATCTAGCCTTGGCTCAAAGTTTGGCTAATGAGATTGAGGATGATCTTATTCTGGTAGATAAGATTAAAAAAAACCCTAGTAAAAATAAATTCTCTTCATCTATTGAAGGTTTTTCAGGTACTACAGATCTTATAGTGCAGAAATTGATGAATGAATTGATAGCTTTAAAGAGGCAAATAGCCCAAGGTACATCTGCTCCTACCTATTGAGATACGCCCAGAAAAACATTTTAGAATCAACAATATCAGGGTAATGCTACTCGAAACCAAGGGCAATCCAATCGCCTACCTTTCCCTCCAGGGAGATTGGCCATTGAAGTAGCACCTGCCAATTCAGTGGTCGGTTACCTAGAGGTTAAGCACAATAATTCGTTCCAACCTCAATTAGACCAATAAGAAGATGCTAATCTCTTCGATGAACAGAAAGAGGAATTAGCTGGCAACTCCAATATCGGTTTCTTTGATTACTAGGATGAAGCTAGAAGTAAAGGGGAGGGTTTCTCAAAATCAGTCGGCTTCACAAACTGACAAAGGAAAGGCAGGGGAAGAACCCCGACAATCGGTTTCCATTACCAAACGAGGGACCCCATTGCCTCCGTAATCCAAAGATCAGGTAACTCATAAAAAAGTAAGTACCTCCAACCATGCCATACCTTCCACTTCCATTGCCCAGACCAGTGCCACACCTATTAAAGTTCCTGATGATGGACTCTCTTCCTCTGTTGCAAGTTCTTTTCAATTATTTGATATAATTGATCATGCTAGAAAGACTAAAATTCAAATGATAGAGGTTGAATATTTGAGGGCTAATCCAGAATAGTTTGATAGGTTAGCAGAATATGTAAAAAACAACACTGTCCCCATAGGACAAGATTCTTTGAACGCCATTCATGATCCCCCTAAAGATAAACCAGCCCAAAACAATCTTGTTGTGACTCCTCCTTTCACTCCCGAGAAAATAGAACCTTTCTATGTTTCCCTACTTATAAATCGTTATAAACTGAGTAATTGTATTATAGACTCTGGAGCTTCAGATAATGTCATGCCTGCAAAAGTGGCAGATTCTCTTGGCCTGACTTTGACCAAAACTTTTGGGAGGTGTTTTTTCATGAAAAATAAGCAAGTTTCTCTCTTTGGTTAGATAAAAGACGCTCAATATGCCTTCGCAGCTTTTCCAAAAAAGTGGATAAAAATGATGGTTTTAGTAGCCGATGTTTCAGCATCTTACGACATCTTGCTTGGGTGAAATTTCTGCAAAGATGTTGGAGGCGAGCTAAATATTAACTTTTTGGAAGCAAGGATTCTAGTTCAAGGTGTCATGAAGAAGTTGCTTCCTGAAAAAAAAGTAAGGTACATAGTTACCTAATCATCGGCACCAAAAGCTCAAATTTTATTTAAGTCCTCAGGCATCGGCAACTACTTCCTATCTACGAACGAAACCCATGAGACATCTGATGAAACTCCTTCGAGTGATAACTTGAGATTGTGTTCAGCTGGCGCAACGAGAAAATCGACAAATCAAAATGAACACATGGAAGAGCCTCTTCCCCCAAACAAAGGAGTTTTCAAAGAAAAAGCAGTACCTAACGAGGTATGGACCTTAGAATTTGACGGTAGCTGCTCCTCTACTGGTTCAAGAGCTGAGATTGTGTTGGTATCTCCTCAAGGAAATATTATTCCTTTGTCTTACAAATTGTAGTTCAACAATACCAATAACATGATTGAGTACGAGTCCCTATTGCTCAGACTACAGGCTACCAGAGAAAGGGGCATTAAGCTACTCCATGCTAAAGGAGATGCCGAGTTGATAGTCTGCCAGGTGAGGAACCTCTATCAGATGAAAAATGAAAGGTTGCGCCACTATCGCAACCTGGTCTGGGATCAGATTGAAAATTTTGACGCTTTCAACATCTCTGCCATTTCAAGGGAATTCAATGACCGAGCAGATGCATTGGCTATCTCTGCCACCCTTTTAGTCCCTCACCCAGACTTTAAGGGAGATAGGTACACTATTGAGCTAGTCTTTTGACCAAATGTACCTGATAATATCGGCCATTGGCAAGTTTTTAACAATGACGATCAAATCATTGCCTTCTTGAAGTAAAATGACAGTTTCGAACAACTGTATTTTGAAGGTAGTGAACTCTGAGAATGTGAAGCAACTGCTGAGACCAATACGAACACAGGTGAGGATTTCCTATAGCTTAAGGGGAATAAGATTCCCAAAGGTCTGATTTCTCTAGAGAAGTTGTTTGATAACCATGACAGGTTTATTAAACAACAGCGAACAGATTCAAATTCTTCCCAAGATTTTGATCAGGTCAACTTGGGAACCAAGCACGATCCTAAAATGGTAAACATTGGAAAATGCTGCACTCCTAAGGAAAGATTTGAGCTTGCTAGTCTACTCTGCCAATATATGGATGTATTGGCCTATTCTTACAATGATTTAAAATCACTCAGGCTAAATGACATCTACCATGACATTTTTCTGAAAGCCAACTCTGTACTTTACAAGCAAAAATCTAGGCAATATAATCCAAAAATCTCAGGTACTATTTTAGCTGAGATACAAAAGATGCTTGATGCCCGGATAATTTTTTCAATCCATCACTCAACATGGATTGCCAACATAGTGCCTGTCAGGAAAAAGAATGACAAAATTTGAATCTATGTGGATTTTAGGAACTTAAACCAGTTATCTTTAAAAGATAACTACCCCCTTCCTATTATGGATCAAGTCCTTCAGATGGTAACAGGTTCAAAAATGTTATCAATGTTAGATAATTTTTTGGGGTACAATCAGGTTGAAGTTAAAAAAATATATTAGTACAAGACAGCGTTCACCACACCTTGGGGCACATTTGTTTACCGAAGAATGCCTTTTGGTCTGATAAACGTAAGCGCCACATTTCAAAAGGCGATGGATCTCGCTTTCAAAAATGAGATGAGAAAATTCATTGTAGTATACCTGGATGATCTGACAGTGTTTTTAAAACATCATTCTTAGCATTTTCACTATTTACAAAAGATATTGGAACGCTGTCGTCAGAATAGTATCTCTTTAAACCCAAAGAAATCTGTCTTTAGAGTATCTGAAGGAAAACTTCTCAGACACATCGTGTCCCGAGAAGGTATTAAAATTGATTCAGAAAGAGTCAAGTCCATCTAGAAACTTACTCTGCCTATAAGTAAGACCACAGTTCACTCTTTCTTTGGAAAGGTGAATTTTCTTCGAAGGTTTATTTCTGAGTTTGCTGAGAAAACCCGTCACATTGTCAACATGATGAAGGGAAATGCTACATTTAGGTGGACTGCTAAGGGTAAATCAGCATTCAAAGAGATTAAGGAAGCAATTGCCCGTGCACCAGTCTTGGTCTATCCAGATTATACTAAAAGTTTTAAAATATATAGTTATGCCTCCGAACATACACTATCGGCTATTTTGGTCTAACAAAATTTAGAAGGTGCAGAATCTCCTATCTCATTCATGAGTTGTCCACTCAAGGATCATGAGCTAAAATATTCCTTTATGGAGAAGCATGCATACGCTATGGTCGAAGTGGTCAAGCATTTCAGGTTTTATATCCTGAACTCTCACACCGAAGTTCTCATACCAGACACAACAGTAAAATCTATTTTGACTCAGCAAGAGTTCGGTACGAAGAGAGGTAACTGGATTTCCAAAACTCAGGAGTTTGATCTGGACATCAAACCATCCAAACTCGTATGAAGAAAGAGTCTTTGCCAGTTTATTGCCAACAATATTCCAGGTGAAGCAGAAAGTGAAGAAGTAGAGATCGAAGGCATGCCTACGGTCCTCTTTGTTGCCACTACTGACGAATGGTATTTTGACATTTCTCATTTTTTGACATATGGTGAGTGTCCCATTCATCTTTCTTTTAAAGAGAAATGGAATGTTAAATTGAAAGCAGTTGGTTACGTTCTGTGGGACAATGGTCTTTACAAGAGAAACTTGGATGGGACATTTCTTTGTTGTGTTGACAAGGCGCAACAAGAAAGACTCTTAGAATCTTTCCACAATCTGGCCTGTGGAGGACTTTTTTTTGCACTGGTGACAGCGCACAAAATTCTACGAGTAAGGTATTATTGGTCCACACTTTTACAAGATGCCTACAAATGGGTGCACAGGTGTGAATTGTGCCAACAATTCATTGGGAAGCCTAAGCTTCCTGCATTACCTCTCAAGCCGGTAGTGACCAAGGAACCATTTCAACAGTGGAGTATTGACTTCATTGGGGTAGTCAACCCATCTTCAAGTGCCAGACATGATTATGTCCTCATGGAAAGAGATTATTTTACTAAGTGGGTGGAGGCCATCCCAACCAAGCATGCTACGTTTGAAGTGGTATGCAACTTTCTCAAAGAAAATATCATCTCCAGGTTTGGGGTCCCACTAAAGATCGTAACAGATAATGCGGCCTATTTTTCATCACATAAAATTACTCAATTTTGTTTCTATTATGGGATAACCCTATCCCACACTTCAGATTATTTTTCTCAAAGAAATGGCCAAGCAGAATCGAGTAATAAAAATCTGGTCACTATTATCAAAAAGTTGGTGGATGACAATCAGAGAACGTGGCACAAAGCATTGAAAGATGCTTTATGGGCAGATAGAATAACACCCAAAAGGGCTATAGGTATGTTCCATTTCCAGCTTCTTTATGGTTTAAATGCAGAAATCCCCATCACCCTTAAACTACCAGCGCTCAGGTTAACTAAAGCAATCGAAGACTCAACATTTGAAAGCTCAGTCGACAAAAGAATCATGTGTCTAAATGAGCTGAATGAGCATCGAGCTATGGTGGTGGATCGAATTAAGGAATATCAGAACTAGGTGAAGGCACTCTTTGATAAGAAAGCTAAAGTTCACGAATTCTGAGTCAGAGATCAAGTCTTATTGTGGGACAAGAGGCGAGAACCAAAAGGGATGCATGGCAAATTCGACTCCTTTTAGAGAGGCACGTTCACCATTCGACAGCTCTGTGGTGAGGCTAGCTTCTTGATGGAGTACCAAGATGGAACACCATTTGCACTACCTCACAGTGGACAACATCTAAAGTTGTTCAATCCTTGAGGCTTGGAGAAGTCTATTTGTATATATGTATAATTTTTATGTTTTGTCTATTTTTCTTTTATTTTTAGCCTGACTCCGTAGCCCAATGGCTTGGATGAAGGCACTTAGAGACTGGTTTTTACTTCCGCTAATCAATTTTATTAACGAAAGTTTCCCAACAGGAGCCAGCTATTATTTCCAAAATTAGATTAGCCCATTTTTTAGAACAACTCCCTACGAAACTTGTTCATTTCGTCTTTTGTCTCTCTAAGTTTGTTTTTGAGACGCATTTTGAATTCATTCTCATCTTGGCCTAGGAACATGAGAGTGACTACAATCTCGTTGTGACCAAGGAACCCCTCCCCCAGACTGCCTCTTCCAGAGTTGGTCTTTTCTTTCATTTCGTGCACGGATGGCAAATTTTGCCGCCAGTGCAATTTGACCTTTGTAAAGCAAGGGTGGCAAAATTTGCCGCCCCTGCATTTTTTTTGCAAGGGCAAATTTTTTTGCCACTCTTGCATCTTGACCTGCAAGGGCGACAAATTTTGCTGCCCCTGCGTTCGAACCCACCAAAACATGTAAGGGCGGCAAATTTTGCCGCCCAAGCATGCCTCTATTTCTGTGTGCGACATTTATTACCACACGCGGTGGGTTGTTGGGGTCATTTTTCACTCCATATAAACTGATTTGAATCCCATTTCTTCTCATTGCTTCCTTCTCTCCTCTTGCCTTCTGTGTCTAGACCATTTGACGAGCGATTTGAAGCGCATTTTCATGAATTTGAGCTTGTGGCACATGCAGCTTTCCAGGTAGGTCTTATTTTTTACATTTATTTTTCTTATTCTTCCTTAGTTTCTTTATCATCTTTAGGATATTATGGAAGCTTTCTACCTATTGGGGACGGCTAAAAACACCGACCCTCTCCGTTGCCTGCAGTCTTATTTGATCCCACACGAGCGGCAATTTTGCCGCCCATACCCTCAAGTTTTTTCCAAAACTCGCAAGGGTGGCAATTTTCACCGCCCCTACGTCTCAGCTCCCCTTAGTCTTTACTTTCACGGGCAGTGAATTTCACCTCATGCACTCACTCTTTTGTGCACGAGCAGCGAATTTAGCCGCCCATACACGCTCTTTGTTAGGCATGCATTGGCGGAAAAATTCGTCGTTGAAGCATGTTCAGTGCGCAGGGGCGGTGTTATTCACTGCCCCTACCTTCTCCCCTTTTGTCTTGCAAGGGTGGCTAAATTCACCACCTGTGCAGGGCATTTTTACAGGGGTGGCAAATTTTGCCACCCGTGCATCCCTCCTTCAAATTTTTCTAACTCTGGAGGATTTTTTGTGTTGTCTTTTTCTTTCCCTTTCTTCCTCGTTTTCTAGTCTTTTTTCTAACCTGACCTTTTTAAGTGACCTCCATTGACCATGATCACTTAAATTATATTTTTCCTATTCGTCCACTTTCTTCTAAATCTCGTAATTATGTCTGCAGTACCTTCAGAGAACTCTTGCTCATCGACACCTGTCTAACCAAAACCAGTTCTCATGTCTGAAGCATCTTTGAAAAAGGTGAAGACCATGAAATAAAAATATCAGGGCATCTTTCTGCTCACGTCGGTCTCCTCAAATGTCGACGACATCTAGGACACCGAAATTGGCCACATGGACATGGCCAAATTCATAGCTCGAACAAAGGCGATAAACCCAAGCACCGAGATAAAGAAGATCGTCGAGAGTAACATCCACCTGGTGGCCACTTTTTTGGTGGCAGCACATCATACAGAGTTCATTCTCTAATGTGCCCGCTTCTACAACAAAGAGACCAGGTCAGTCTCAGATGCCAGCGGCAATGTGGTGATTCAGCTGGATCCTGAATTCATCGATAAAATTTTCATGTGCCCTCCAGCCACCGAAGTAACCAAGATTGACTTCGTGAATGCCCAGAAGGAATACGATAAAGACCCTGAGAGGGAAAAGAAAGTAATGAACTACAAATGGTTGAAGACCCCCAGGACCAACTTATCAAGATGGTCACAAATTTTTTTGAGGAGTGACTTCATTGAGGAGGTTGGTGACTTGATCACCCTTCTCAGTAGGGTACGAGGCCTCCCGTCTTCTTCACTGTTCCATGAATGGATGTACTCATTCATTAAAATCATTCTCAAAGGCAAACAGGTCATCTTTTGGGAAGAGCAGATCAACAACACCCTCCATGAGCAGCTAACCAAGGTACAAATTTCTTACAAATTTTATATGACTTCGTACCTTGTGTACACTGCTACCACAATGTGAATTTTTCTGGGCTTAACCACAGAGGGAGATAAAAAGATGACCCCAATGTACTCGTATTATCCCCAGCTGACTCTGCAAAGATCGACCCACCATTTTAAAAGGATAAATGATGCCTTCTTCACCGTATTTTTATGTCTCTTCGACCCTCAACTTGAGCAAAAGAGAGTATCAGACGAGGCTTGGACAGTAGTCAACGATTACCGCTGCATGTTCCTTCAATTTCTCACCTTCTGCTATCTTCGGATTGGCTTTTTCCAAGGCTACCCCTATATGCTCTCCAGATTCCCTTCAGATAAGTTAGTACTAATAGAACTTTGCCGACAACTGATTGTCTTACATGCCAAACAAATGGAGCTAAAAAAACTAGGCTTCAGGTTTCCAATCAAAATTGATAGGTATTCCATTGCAACAGCAACCAAAGCCAAAGTCATGGAAATATAAATGCAGATGGTCACTCTAAAACCATTCAAGAGAAGAGAAAAATTTGACTACAGGGGAGTTAAGGACAAAATCAGAAGGAAAACCCAGTTCCATGAGCCCATGATTGAAGATATCTAGATCGACCTAAGGATGGCTGAAGAAATCAGAAAAATAGATTTTTGCAGGCTGACCCTAGAGCAGATCGAATATTTGGGGCTTTCAGAGATCCCCTCTGGTCTGATCGATGATGAAAATATTATCAATAGCAGATACCTGGCTGAAAAGGTTGCTGGTTCCCCTCTTCCTCCAACTCAATGGTCTCAGAAAGAGCTGACTTCTCTGAGAAAAAGATTCGAATCAATATTGGCTAACACCAATGATTGGTTAGTATTCAAAGGGATCGTCTTGAAAGAATACATCATGGGATTCGAGACTGAGTACCAAGCAAAGATGAAGAAGAAGGCAGAGAATAGAATCAAGAACAAAGGTGATGTACCTTCCCCTTCTATGCCTCACAAGCTTAGAATCATCTTTGTGTCTAAGAAATCAAAGACTACTGAAGAACCTGAAATGATAGCTAAAGGAACTGAGAAACAGAGCCTTTAGACACAGGCAACCCAGCCAATAGAGACAGACGATCAACTGTCAGGGCAACCATGCACTGGACCTCCACTCTCACAAGAAGAAGCACAACCGCTCAAGAGCGTCTCTCCTTCTCCCCTTCAGTCTCCTGTGGTACCCTCTTCTCCTATCTCTCCGAT
This sequence comes from Torreya grandis, assembly GCA_037957365.1. NCBI lineage: Eukaryota > Viridiplantae > Streptophyta > Pinopsida > Cupressales > Taxaceae > Torreya > Torreya grandis. The sequence goes on from JARHVA010000140.1 coordinate 2,117,214, forward strand.
CAGTGTTCCCTCTTTCAGAGCTACTTCTCCTTTTAGGGTCATATTTGGCGATCCTCAAGGCAATTTTGGAGGTTCTCTTCGCTCTTTTGGGTCCATTCTAAGTTTATCATCTCCTTCTTTCAACTTGGTAGAAATCCCTACACAAGAGCCAAAATCAGTAGTTGGTACAATTTTGTCAGTTACTCCAACTACGACCACTGTCACTACTAGCAGTGTAGAAGCTGCTGGAGTAGCACTAGCTGAGTGAACCATTGCCACAACAGATACTTCTCTCCAGCCTTGGATGACAGCTTTCACCCCAAAAAGAAAGAAGTTGGCCATCTCTCCAGATGACTTCGACTTTGGCAAAATAGTGCCGGTAAAAGCTAAAGCTCCTAAGAGGCCAAGGATCCTCTTGAAATTGGTCGAGGAAAAAGGGCAATTTTTTTTGGAAATTTCCAAGCCTCCACAAGATGCAACCCTTGAAGGTTTCAAAATGAGCAGCTATTCCATCTCTCGTGTTGAACTTGGCAAAGTTACTCACGAAGGTACGAAAAGCGACCTTTAGTCTGCTATGGACATCATGGTCCAAAAATTTGATCGAGAGAAGGAGATGAAAGATTATTACAAGGCCAAGACAGAGCAACTAAAAACAATAATAAGAAGGTTCACTCTTCCCCCTGAAGCGACAACTCCAGAGGCCTTCTCCGTAGATGACCCAGTCATTCAAAAAGCAGAGAAGACTTACTTAAAGGGAAAAGTCCTGAAGGATTATATTGAAAAGATGCATACTTAGGGAGTTTCTTTGCTATCAGAGGTTACATAAAGGATGGGTAAGATGAGGAAGGTAAGAGCAGAGTTAGATGACTTTGTCTCTCTTATTTCTCAAGAGATTGATATTTTAGAAAAGGATCTTAGCAAATGGAAGGAGATGAAGGATCTGAAGAAAAGCACCTTGATATCTATCGGTGTCATCTCCAGCAAGGACTCTTATGTTGAGATCAAGGAGTCACTGATTTTCAGGATCTAAGTACTCAAAGATTTAATTGATGATCTCAAAGCTTTCAAGGAGGCTAGTGAGAAGAGTGACCTAAGCCTGCTAAATAAACTAGAAGAGCTGCCTTGTGACCTAACCTCTAAGGACAATCAATTTCTCCCAACGGAAGAGATGATTCAGAGTTTCAAAGAGATGATTCGAAGAGATTTTGAAGAAAAATCCTTCTCAATGTCTTCTGTGGATAATATTCTAGATGCTCAGTTAACTTTGAAAAATATAAAATCTAGGTTAACTGGTCATGCTAAGGCCATCACAACATTGAAGGACGTATTAATCAGAGCCAAAATCATCTCTAAGAACACGATTGTGCCAGACAATGTAAAAATTCAGGCATCCATCACTATGTACGATGCCCATATAAAGAAATCTGGCAACAAGAACTGAATTTTTTCCCTTCTTTCTTCTTCTTTCCTTATGCACTTTTGTTTTGTGAAAAGTGCATGCAATTTTTTAAGATGTAATTACATGTAAATATTTCAGAGAAATATCTCAAAGTCAAAGATGAGTCATTTTTAACTGAGATATTTTTGTATTTTATTATTTTCTAGTTTTTGAGGATTTTCTCCCTATATATAGTGGAGACCTCATTTGTAAATGATCTTGGAAAAATTGAGAGAAAACACTCTGTCGAAATTGAAGCAATTTTTGAGACTTTGTGTTCAAACTTGTAAATCATATTTTGTTAAATGAATGAGAAGCAAGTTTATTTCAGACTTTGTGTTGAAGTTATATGTGTTGTCTAGGAAACAGTTTCTTATGTTCTCTTTCCTGATAATCTCTTGTTTATCTAATTTAATAAGCAAAGTGGGTGGGTTTATATTATCTGAGAGCGCTTTTAAAGGTAGAGAATAGACTTTGAGCTTCTTTTATCTTTGAGATTCAGTTATCTTTTATAGTTTCAGATGAAGACTTTGTGCTTCGTTTCACTCTACGGTTACGCCTGTCCTAGATCAGTGAAAGAAGCTACAGAAGACTTTGTACTTATGTGATTGTTCTTGTGAACTTCATTACTTCAGGTGATCTTCTGCTTCCCGTTTAATACCATTCTTGAAAGAAGAGGAGTGTTGTTAGCTAAGGATCAGGATATCCTTCTTTCTGTTCTTTATACATTACTTCTAAAAAAAGAGAGGTAGATGCTGTTACACCACTCCATGTGTTATTTTTTGCTTAATTATATAAATATATCCAGCACGTAAATATTTATAAGGAACCTCCCCTTGATGAGAGGAGAGATTTACTTCGTCCAGATCTGGTAAACCCATACTATTCGTGGTGTAAATCTCCCTATGCTATGGTTGATATACCCATTTTGTCATCAGTTAGTTGACGACAAAATATTCACCAACAAGTCTTTACAAATCAAGTTTTATCTTTATTTTTCATGTATTTTTATTTATTTTAGTGACACAGTTTACACAGAGACCGTCATTGAATTTGTTTGATCAGCATCGATCCTCTTAGAACTGACATTGATTACTTTGTGAAGGGCAAAACATGGCATAAAACATGATTTATGGGTTTTTATTGAAAGTTTTTGATTTTTATTCTATGTTTTGAAGCTTGCATATTCTCTATTTGACCTTTATTTGGTAGGATCCAGAGAGCTTTTGGCTTTTCATGTTTGTTTTGCTAATAATTTTTTTTGTGGAAAACTATGTTCTATTTTCTTACATTTTTACAAGAACCAACATCAATTCCAGTCGACTGACATTGACCCCTCTATAAATAGACCGACACCAATTTTTATGAACTGACATCGATCCTTGCGTGGACCGATGTCGGTCTCTAAGATAAAAAAATAGAGGCTTGAGAGCTTGCTTTTAAAATGTTATTTTCTCATTTATCTTTGGGCTTCTAAGCAAACATAAACCCTCTAAAAAATGCAGGTCACAAACTGAATAAATCACAATTTTGAAAGTGTTTAGATCTTTAAATTTTCTCTTTGGTGCCTAAAAATAATTTAGATGTTTATGCTTAGTTGTTTGTGAAAGTTTGCAAGTTTCTCAACTAAAGCCAAGGGGAAAAATTTTCATAAACATTTCACTTTGGTGCATTAAAATAAAAACTCACACTTAGATTACATACTCTTAAGAGTGTTTTATTTTATGCTTGTTCTTTCAATGTTATTTACTTTCACAAAATGATTGATGTATGTATGCTCTCCCTTGTCCCCTTTAGGAAACTCAAGTAACCAAAATCACTCTTTCTTTGTTGTGGTTACTTTTAGTCCAAAAATCATGAAAATAAGATCATCAAGGCCCTTCCAAAGTCTGTATGAATTGGGTGATCTAAATATGACCTTAAAGTCTTTTCACTTATTATTTATTTTTATGTAACTTGGCTTGTGAGTGGGAGTTCATAGCCTCCTCATGGGTTCTCTAAGGAAGTGTTGACCTGGAAATTCATCTCTTAGAATCATTTTAAACACACTCCACAATAGTATATATAAATTGAGGTTGACTTACTAGGATGTTTGCTTGAGCGATTAAGCAAATTCCGTTAATAAGATACTACTTCAGACTGTAGGGACAACTCAGGCATCACACTACATTGAGAAAGCAATGGATGTAGTGGTTGTGAAAAGGACAAGATATTTTCACAATAAGTCAATTGATGTGTATCCAAATGAGGTGATCATCCCTTGTGTTAGCCACATTTGGGACCATCTAGAAATGCATGAAAATTTAGTTTTAGAACAACCTCACTTGGTGTTGACATACTATTGATGCAGGGTGAGTAGCCCAAAGTTTCATGTCACTGTAAAATATCTTGAGAGAAGGGGGAGTGTAAAAAAGTTATTATTCATATACTTTTATTTTTAAATTAACGCTTAAAATCCTCTCAAGAGCATGTATATAGATAGAATTTGATAGTATCATGTAACCTTATCAGTTTTAGGACTTTGAACATTACACTTGGGTGTTTGTCATTTTATCCTTTAATTGCTTGGTCTTTTTGAGTCTAAAACTATTTTAAAACCAAAACACATAATAAATCCAAATGCTTTTATTATACAATATTCTATTTGAACAATAAGGCATTACGTTGACCAAATCAGAATTACATTTTGCCTTTATTTAAAACATTGTGTTTGTATTTCCTAAACAATGTTGTTATGCTATCCATTTGAGTCTAAATCATTTGCCTATTTTGAAAAATATCAAAGTCCTTCATTTTTTAATTTAAATTTGAAATCTCACCTTTCTAAGTTTTAGGCGAAGGTGTTATTGGTTCACCATTTGCACTTGGTTTGATAAACTTGGGTATAATTTCCCATTTGGATTGAAGGCTGTTATATAGACTCATCATCATTATATTATCATTGTGGACTTGGGTTTTCTTATGCTCGCTCACACTCTAAATTATTGGACCATTCTACATCCTATTACCATGTGGTGGCGTTGTGATGCCCATCTAGTTTTAACTTTATACTTAAGATTTCTTGTGTTAATTCATGTTTTGAGCTTCCTGATTCACATTGTTATCTTCCTAATCAGAAAGATCCTTTTCTAATTTTCTAGTCACAACTCATTGTAGTTGTATCTAGATTTTATGGTATTGACGTATCTTTGACCTAAGTTTGTTGTGCTAAACTTGCACTTTAGGTTTCAAAGTTATCATACCCCCTTCTAATTTGATGATTTCAAACCTACAACTCAACTTTATTCACATTGACAAGAAATTATAGTTTCATGGTGTGAGTTTGGCTGATTTAGAAACTTAAAATAGACTTGTTCTTCACTTGGATGTCCATTCAAGATTAATATCAAATGACCTTAATGGTATTTTGAAAGTTTCTATACCATTGATCACCTATACAAGGTTTACAACCTTGATTTTATTATGCAAACAAAAGATTGTCTTCACCTAAGCCTTGGTTCTTGGTTTGAAATGTGTTCTAGCACCATGGGAGTCTCTTAAAAGGCTTGCATGAGATTATTGTACCTCTGCCCAAGTCTAAAAATTCAATTCAACTATTTAAGTAGCTCAAACCACTCAAACATCATGAAAATATCCAAAAAACATGCATTTTAGGTCCTTTTTATATGCCTTTTCCCTCACACATGTCACCAAGTGTCTTTATCAGGTTCCCTCAAGCCTCATATAGGTCACTCAGATCATCCCAAAGTCAAAATAATGTACTCAAGGTCTTTTAGAGATCAACAATAGCCATTGAGTCACTAAAAGGGATTTAGAGAGGTTTAAGGGTGCTTAGAGTCTTAACAGTGGTTCATAAACTTGTGGCCTCCAAGTAATTGACCAATGACATAAGCTTTGAGTGCATAGAGATCCATAAATATCATTAAAATCCTTTGGTCTCATTCATTTCCTCTTGGAATATCTATGCATAATTTTAGGGCTTATTGAGTTTCAAACCAAACAGAAAACAAAGTTTCGAGTGGTTTCACCTCTTAAAAATGGTTCATACTATATAGGATTCTTGAGGAAATACCAATGCTAATAGATTGGAATGTGAGTACCTCTCCAAAACCTCAAAACTTATTTTTCCACCATGCATCTCTTTTTTGGAGTTCTAAGCTTCTCAAGTGACTTCTCAGGCATAAAGGATTGTGGGTACAGGTCGAGAAAGAGATTTCAAGTTTGGAAACCTTCCAAATGATCATCATTGGTTATTATAACCTAAAAAGGGTTTGGGATAATTTCAAACATACCTCTCAATGATCTTCCATAAATAATTACCTTCAAAAGGTTCTGTAACTTAACTTACTTGTTATGAGGGTTTGTGAGCCAATTTGCCATTTTGACCCTAGAAGTCTTTCTTGTGACTTTTTTAATTCCACTAAATCCATTCTTTGTAGGGAATTATGCCATGATATTCTACATCCTTGAAGAGTCTTCATACTTCTCATTCACCTCAGACCTATATGTTTCTTCATGTTCATGTATTTAACTATAGATGCACAATTTAGGTCTCTTGAGTGAGTCTGCCTGAGATTAAGCATTCCTTTGTTACATTTGACATTATTAAAGATTATAATAGGGATAGAGACCTTACATACTCTCTCCCTGACCTCTTATATTATAAACCCTCGAGTTGTACTTAGAATAATGCAGTTTTTTTTTAAAAACTATTACTTATTATACATTCCACTTAACCACTGAGATACAAAATAACTTTAACCAATCATAATCAACAACTTAGAACAATCATGATTCCAAAATTTTAAAACTAACTGCAATATAATATATCACCATATCAAGGAAAGTAAATACATTAGGACTCAACCACTACTGGTCCATTATACAAAAAATATTGTTCAACATATACAAATGAAATACAAATACATTTCCTTTAGGTCTTCAACCTTAATAATATAATAGATACCAAACCCTCCGGAGCTCATCTCGTACCAACTTAAGTGTAGTCTCTAGATAAGTAATACTATTGTGGGGAGGGAGAGCATCATTTGAGTACTTTTCTACATCAACCATAGACCAATAATCCCCCACACAATCTCCTATTAGGGAATGACCTTCTCTTTACAGATAGGTAGATAGAATGGTACAAGAATCTAGAGAACAAACAAGTACCCAAGTGTGTATGATAAAAATAAACATGCAATGTATCATATAAAGCCTGTTCTATTATAAAATATCGCATCGATATGTAAATCATACATACCAAAGATAATGTCTCTCTATACATTATTTAACCACAAGATTCATACTAAGTACATCCTCCTAGTAATCATATCACTTCACATTCTAAACACAGGAGTAAGCAAAATATACTTTTATTCATCTACACATGAATGAATCTTACATTAAAATCAATCATCAAACTAGAAATAATGACCATAGTTCATACCACTTGAGTATGTTTCACATTCATTAAAAAACTATTGATTCCAAACTACTACATTAAAATCTAAATAACTACACCCCATGATAACCCAAATTATCATAGTCTAGTGTTCTAAGACATAACTACTAATTTTTCTATAATCAGTCATACTAAATAGTCATAGATACATGGAAACATACACTCTTATTCAAGAAAACATATTTATAACAAGCAAGTCATATAAATACATAAAAGTCTTATCTAACATTTATTTATACTCTTAAAACTGTATGCACGCATACATGTTATCCTACTAACTACTACAAACATACTATTCAAGTAATATCCAACACATACATTTAATTAATCAATATAGGTGAGATTCTACACATACATCTATAGTATGTACCATCTGAGCATATACTTTTTAAGCTAAAGAATTCTACGATAGCCTATACTATAATAGCTCATTGTGCATGCGTACCCTACTCAAACATGATCACATAATCTTACACTATAATTAATAAACAAGTAAACACATGATTATACCACTCAGACATACCCTAGATTTCTGTATTAATAAATCAATCATAACTTATAGGCACATAACTTGATATTCTATTTTATATGCTTTATTTATATATAAATATATTATAAATATATGCCAATACACTAGTACATTTTAATCTACTCATATTAAGTACCGTTCACTAGTTTTCATTACTGTAAGCATATATATAACAAAAACTATCATACTATTTTCGAAGCATTTAAATAATTAATAACCAAGTTATTCTAAACATGATCATACAATCTTACACTATAACTAATAAACAAGCAAACATGTGATTATACGACCCAGATATACCCTATATTTCTCTATTAATAAATCAATCATAACTTATAGACACACAACTCGATGTTCTATTTTATATGCTTTATTTATATATAAATATATTCCAATACACTAGTACATTTTAATCTACTCATATTAAGTACTGTTCACCAGTTTCCATTACTGTAAGCATATATATAACAAAAATCTATCATACTAGTTTCAAAGCATTTAAATAATTAATAACCAAGTTATTCCATAATATTTGATTCTAACAACTTTATATAATTGACCTCATTCTTTTATGCAAGGTCTAATTTTATTTTAGATATTATAACCATACTAACTCCATTGACTGATTATTTATAAATCTCATGTTCAACATGTACTATTCATAACTTAACTTGTTTTCATTTGATGCATGACATCATGTAAGACGTTCATTATCATCTCATTTAAGTAATAACATACATACATAGATGCATATGCATATTTACTTTAATGTGAATAAATATTACCATCAAGAAAAACAACTCTATTGACAACAACGCTCAAAATTGCCATAGGGATCAAATAATCCATGTTAGATGCAAAAGTCGTATATGAGTTCTAAATTAAAATATATACTTTGACTAACTCATACCTATAACTCACTATCAAACATTTTTAAGGAAACTAATTATTTCATTAATTTATTCACAATCATATTCATTTACTATTTTATACCAAACTGAGTATAAAGTTCTAAAAGCAGTGATACAAAAATCTTAGGCAAAAATAAAGTTCCACCAGACATTTGATCTTTGTATTAAGGAGAAAACATAATTTATTTTGCCAATTTCATTTTTTGGAATATACATGTTCTAAATTAAAATATAACTTAACCAAATCTTTGAAACTCAATGTTTTTAATAATATATACATAACATTTTTATTTCGAACACAAGATTCAATTAATAACTTAATACTTTATTAAATGACTTGGCGTTATATTATTGACATGGCATTTCATATTATTGGTTGGAATTAAAAGATTTTACACTTATCATTCCAAATGTTATGCATGGCATTTCAATATAATCCACACGTTTAGTTTATACACTGCCATTTAAAAGTAGAGACTACATTATTTAATAAATATACAATAATTCATTACTTTGACTTAGCATTATTTAATAATATATATACAATATACTCAACAATTTCAATCTTATCTTTAGCGTTGTAATAAATTAAACTCAATGCTTATATTTTAAACTAAACTATTTAATTTTTGACACGATGATTCAATTTAAAACACAAAAAATTACTCTTCATAGGCAATGCTTCTATAAAAATGACTCCAACGTTTTATCATATAAGTGGGCATTTTAATAATATAGCTCAACTTTATCATTCTTACATACACAACGTACAATTATTATATATACATAACTGCGTGCCTATTTTTTTTATAATGTCTCAACATTGGTGTTTTAACTTTAATGACTTCCATACAACAACCTCAACGCTTAATTTTATAAACCCAACATTGAATTTTCCATAACCTGGCATTATAATAAATAAATTCAATGTTTTATTACATTAAAGTGGCATTGCAAACATATGGCTTGGCATTGCAAGTTTTGTGACATGCATACAAGGAAAAGCATCTCGATTATGCCCATTAGGGGGATATTTGGTCAATTTGTAATATAATCAGTGATATTTTTAATTGCTACCGTAAGAGATTTGAGTCTCTGGTCCACTTAATAACTATAAGGTAAGTTACCTTATAAAGACAAGTGGCTATATTTTGAAGGAATTATAGGGGTTTAAATGTGGGTGAAATATATAATAAAGAAGATCTTAGTATGTTAGGTAGCTAATATATTTTGGTGTGACATTAGCTAGCTGTAGTCTATTAAATAATAGACAAGTTTATATATATATATATAGCTAGTTGTAGTATTAACTTTTGGTGTGGCATTAATGTAGACCACTATTATTGTATATATATATATATATATAAACTTGTCTATTATTTAATAGAGGCCTGCATATTATTATTTTTAGACCTGTGTTTCACTTAATGGTTGTGTCTTAAACAATAATAGTGGTCTACATTAATACCACACCAAAAGCTAATACTACAACTAGCTATATATATATATATATATAAACTTGTCTATTATTTAATAGAGGCTTGCATATTATTATTTTTAGCCATGTGTGTCACTTAATGGTTGTGTCTTAAACAATAATAGTGGTCTACATTAATGCCACACCAAAAGCTAATACTACAGCTAGCTAATGCCACAACAAAATATATTACCTACGTAACATACTAAGAGCTTCTTTATTATATATTGCACCCATATTTAAACCCTTATAGTTCCTTAAAAATATAGCCACTTATCTTTATTAACTTACCTTCTAGTTATTAAGTGGACTAGAGACTCAAATCTCTTACGGTAGCAATTAAAAATATATAATCTCCATTTCAAATGTTGATTGAAATGATATTAACACCTAATCTCTGAAGATCAAGATATTACAAAATGATATAAAAACATACCCATATTACATAGAAAATTAATTTACATATCCAACCTGGTATTATCTGAAAGATGAATACGCCCTCTCATTCCTTCCTTTCCCCAAGATTTTTCCCAAAATCCTCCGCTCTTCCTCTCTCCATGTCTCTGTCTCTATATCCTTTCTCCGTCCATGTATCTAACTTTCAAAAATTCCTCTAATTTATAAAAATCCTTCACTTTCTAATTGTTTTGCTCTAATTCTTGCATGCTACCTCTCTAGTTTCCATTCCATGCATGCCATTAGCTTCATTTTCCTGTAGTTATCTTTTCTTTGCAAGTCATAGTCTATCTTTTTTTCAATTTTCATAATTAATATTTAAAACCTTTTATTTGCTTAATGTGTCCTTGTTCTTCAGTTAACTCACATAAGTTTAGTTGACCAATTTAATAAAGATATCTTATTTCTATGCCAAAACCTCTTGAATGTGCTCCTCCACATCTCTAACCTTGGTTTGCACCCTTAAGGAAGAAGTGATGGAAGGCAGATGGTAACCATATAGTGCTAGAAATGGGGGAATTTTAGAAGACGTATGAAAAGATGTTTTATAACACCATTCTACAAGTGGTAGCCATCTAACCCAATGTTCCTTCCTATCTAATAAAAAATAATAGATATACCCCTCTTAACATTTGTTGACCACTTTTATTTTTCCATCAGATTGGTGGTGGTAAGATGAGATATGAACTAGCTGATTACCCAAATAGGAAAATAGTTCAATCCAAAAATTACTAGTTAAAATACAATCATGGTCACTCAAAATTATTTTTGGGGTTCTATGTAATTTTAGAACTACCTCCAAAAAAATAGTCACTATTGTACTTGTTGTAATTGGGTGTGAGAGGGCACAAAAATGGGAATATTTTGTAATCCTATCCACAATTACCAAGATAACATTCTCACCTTAAGAACAAGGGAACTCTATGAGAAAATCCATGGAAACCTCCTCCCATCTTTAACCAAAAATGCTAAAGGTTGTAACAACCTAGGGTCTTAACTATCTCATCTTTGTTTAGTTGGCATATCAAACATTTGACCACAAAATTTTTTACATCTCCCTTGAATCCTTCCCAAAATAATTCTCACTTGATTCTATGATATGTTTTTAAGAACCCAGAGTGTCCCCCAATTGGAGATACATAAAACTCTATAAGAATCTTATGCTTTAGCTCTAAATATTTACACAAGTATAAACTATCCTTATACCATAAGGTATTACCTTTCCTTTAAAATTTGTCAGAGGATATAGAACCTTGTTGGAGATTATGAATTATAACCTATGTATCCTTGTCCTACTCCCATTCTAACCTAGATTCATCCACTCAATCAACCTGCAACATGGACATTTGCCCAAATTAATGCTTTTGTAGATGTATCCTGTCTAGATAGTGCATCTGCTACTACATTATCTTTACCTTTCTTGTATATGATTTCAAAATCATAACCCAAAATTTTTGTTACCCATTTTTGTTGTTCCTCAAATGATAATATTTACTCCAAAAGTTATTTGAGACTATCATGATCTATTTTCACCTTAAAGTGTCTACCCATTAGATAGGGCCTCCACTGTTTGACTCCAAAAAGTATAGCCATCATTTCTTTCTCATAAATAGGGTTTTGTAGATTATTAACTTTGAATTGATGACTTAAAAATTAAAGGGGTATTCCTTTTTATATTAAGACTACTCCCAACCCTAATCTAGAATCATCACATTCAACAATGAATGTCTTTGAGAAGTCTAGAGTAGCCAAAATTGGGGTGGTGCACATAGTTGCTTTCAATTGCTCAAATGCTTTAGTGGATACATCATTATAGTGGAAGGAATACTTCTTTAGAAATGCAGTGAGTTAAGCTGCTATGCTTCCATAACCTTTCACAAATATTTAATAGTAACCTATTAGTCCTAGGAGCCCTCAGAGGTTTTTTAGAGTTTTGGGCATTGGCCATTCCAACATAACTTTGATCTTCTAAGAATCCACTTTGAAACCTTCATGGGATACAATGTGACCTAGGTAATCTACCTCATGTATTATAAAAGGACATTTGGATGGATTCACATAAAGTTGATGTTGCTCCAAAACTATCAACACTTGTTTCACCTGTTTCAAGTGTGTTTCCCATGTCTTACTATAAATCAATATGTCATCAAAGAAAACCAAAACAAACTTCCTTTATAAAGGCCTAAAAATAGTGTTCATCAAGCTCTAAAAAGTAGATGGTGCATTTGTAAGACCAAACAACATTACCAAAAAATCATAATGGCCCTCACGATTTTTAAAATTAGGTTTATGAACATATTCATCCTTGATTATAATTTGATGATACCCTAAATAAAGATCCAATTTTTTGAAATAAACAACACTATGCAACTCATAAAGTAAACCATCAATTAATAGAATAGGAAACTTATCTTTTATGGTGTACTTATTGAGTTCCCTGTAATATGGGCACACTTATATATGTCATCCTTCTTACCCACCATGACCACTAGTGATGAATATGCACTCTGCTTGAGCCTAATGATCCCTACCTCCAACATCTCATGGACCATATTTTTAATTTCACTTTTCTATGCATATGGATATCTATATTGTCTAATATTTGGTAGTTGACTTCCAAGAAGTAGTTGAATGGAATGATCATGTTCTCTTTTTGGTGGTAGTCCTTTTGGCATGGCCCAAAAAATAGATGGGTGGTCATCAAGTATCATTTGTAGATCAGGATGTGTAGATGGCTTTGTGGGTTGAACTTATATGGAACATAATCATGTTATAAATCCTTCTACCCCCTTTTTATCATTTTTGTCATCTGATGTGAACTAATTGTGGAGATTTTGCCCATAATCCATGTAGTTCAATTTTCCTTCCTTCATAATGAAAGCAAATGAATAGTTCTTGGAAGTTCATCTCAATTGTACCTAAATTTATTGCTGGAAATATTGTCATTGATGTCAAAGGTCTAACATTATTGGTGATAAATGCCCCATTGAATTTAATGGTGTTTTTAATATTCATATATTGGCTAATGTGTGTCAATATTTATTTAATATTAATGAATATATTTTTGGTTGCATATAAGTCAAAAGAAGGCCCATATATTTTTTAAAGAGTCACAGGGTAAAAGACAAAAGAGGAATGGGATGCATTTTCTCATGAAGAGTCATCTTGAGGAATTCCAAGAGTCACCATGTGAAGACAAAAGAGGGTAAGGTGCATTTTTACATGAAGGGACACTTTGAGGAATACGAAAAGTCACCAAGATAAAGACAAAAGAGGAAAGAATGCTTTTGCTTATGAAGGGTCACCATATGACTTTTCAAATGCAAAGATACGAAGGGTCATGTAAGTTTGGCACTTTTTTCCATGAGGATTGAAGGGTCACAAAGGGTGAATGCCAAAGGTCATTTGGAAAGCTATAAATAAAGGATTGAGAAGCCATTTGTAATATGCAAGAGAGTGCATGGTTTGTATTAATTTTTGAAGAGAGAAAAGCAGAGGATATTGTAGAGTTCTATCATTTGTTGAGTAAGTAACATTGAGAGATAGTTGTGTTTTATACACGAGAGGGGTTGGTTCTCCTATGGGTTGGTGCTCATAAATAGTCGTTGTGTTGGTGCTCAAAAAATGGGTTGGTGCTCCTGCAAGGTGGTGCTTGCAAACTTTGTAATTTGAGTTTCCACATAAAAATCTGGTCTCTCTCTCTCTCTCTCTTGTGTGGTGCATATTATTATTTCAATTTTATTACATATCTTGAATGTGTGGTTAAGTGGTTAAAGAAAAAGAATTTGATTAAGAAATAAGATATATAATATATTGATTCACCCCCCTCTCAGCGTATTTCATGCTTAACAATTGTGAGCCATTAGACTCCCAAAAAATGTCTCCACCACCCATTAGAATAGCAAACATAAAATAACTTAGATTTTACTCACCCATAACAAGCTTAATACTATTTCATTTCCCTAAATAATTGACTCTCCTACCATCTACAATCATGACCTAAAATTATGGTGCTAGGTAAATGAAATAGTTTTTTAATGAGTGGCCAACTTATGGTTGATGAATTTATGTGTGCTCCCTAAGTTAATCAACACTATCACCTTCTATTTCTTGAAGAAACCACTACCTTAACTATTTGAGGAGTGCTAATAAATGAAAGTACATGACAAGAGATTGTAGGTTGGGAGTCTTCAGTTACCTCCTTTATCTATTCCTCATCATCATTGGAGGTATCATCCTCTTCATAATCTTAAATGGATACCTCAATGTAGAATATCTTATTATCAACACATCTATGTCCTTTGTTCCACTTGATGTCATAGCTAAAACATAATCCTTTTACATGCTTCTATTAAATTTATTGAGAGGTTAGTCTAGTAGGTGGAGTAAATGATGGTGTCAATATGCTATGATCTATGAAGTGAGTGAATGACTACTTATTTTTGGATATAAATTTTTACTCTGCCCTGCATGTGATGATAATAGAATTAGAAATGTCAAGTGAATTAAACATGTGTGCCTCATATTGAATGTGGTCCTTAAGGCCACCTAACAATAGGTTATTTAGGTTCTCATCATAAATTATCTCCACATAAAAAGATAGGTTCTAAAAATTATAAATATAATCCTTGGTTGAGCTAGTCTTTCATAATTTTTCCAATTGTTTGAGGTAGTTCTCTATCATACTATTGTTATAGTGTAATTGTAACTCCTTTGTAAAACTTGACTAGGTGACACTGAGAATCATCATTTTCTTTTGAGCACATAACCATCGATACCAAATGAATTATTTAAGTTCTTGATACAAGGATGCCATGGTAACCTTCTACCCACATGGTATCTGATGCAGATAAAAAAAAATATCCATTTGGTTGATCCAATTTAGTGGATCCTTTCTATCAAATTTACACATATCTACCTTTGGTAACAAGTTCTTCTGTGGCAAGGTACTTTGATTTGGATTAGGCTGGTTGGTAGATCCACCATGGTTGGGCTATGTAATAGTGATAAATGGATGATTTGGTTGATTATTTTGTAAAGTCATCTTGATATTTTCTAAACTATATTATATGGATTTCATCTCAAACTATATGCCTTACATTTCACTTTGAATGCTTAGCACATTGTAATCAATTTAGCTCACTTTGTGATCCATCTCAGAGAACCTTGGTACAAATGATCTAGTAAATCCCCATTATGAATCCATATCTTACTTGTGAGGAGTTTTACCTAGAGTTTTGGCACCCTTTCCTCGGTCTCTAGTTTGTGGTCTTGCCATAAAAGGGCTTGAAAATGTTTATCCTAATTGGTACCTTTAACCCAACTTTAACCAAGAATTTTTGTAATTATGTAAAGAACATACCCCAGATAGATTTTTATAAGCTTTTAAAAAATTTAAATAACTCATAAAAATTCCTTTAATTGTGCACTATAGAGTGAATTTATGAAAAATGATAAAATTAAAATAAATCACACAAAACTAACATGCAAATGATACTTTTTATTTTGTGATGTCTTTGAATGATTCCTCAAATTATGTAAAAAAATTAAGGAAAATTCGTAGTAGATTGAAACATATAATAAAATCTTAAAATTAGGGTTCCACCAACAAGATTACCCAAATCATAGATTTGATACCACTTATAATGAAATTACTTCAACAATAAAGTAGAATAATAGAAATATATCATAATATGACTAAAATATAATAGAATATATGAATAAAATACAAGCCACTTCAAGGGGGAAACCTCCACAAGCTTCAATAAGAGCAAAATTCATAATATGATGATAAACAACTACTCATGACCTCTTATTTATAGTCTACCTAGGCCATGGTTACTCCATAGGCCAACCTACTAACCAAATAAATGCATAGAGAAATTTGAAATAACATCAAAGAGGGACAAGTAAGCCATAAGTCAGCTATTCCTATTCCAATACATGTGATAGCTTAGGGGCATAAAATTCCTATAGAAATTCTCACAAAAGTGGAAGTTAATGAATCCAAAGCATGAAAATACATAGCTAAAACCATTACTTCATAAGGTCTATGAGTGATTGGTATTTTGTTATGATTATTTAGAATTATAAAATCAAAATCCATAATTATTTCATAAGGTTCTCTTTTTATCATAATAAATTATTTTGGAAAAATATGAGCATCAATCATTTGATTGAATTCAAGAAAAAATTGAACTTCAAAACTCTTCCAACTAGTGACAAGATTATGTTCCAAGCCTAACAACCAATCATAAGCTTTTTCCTCTAAATTAAAACTAAATAATTTACAATTAAATACTCAAATTTCCATTTCAAAATGTTCATAATAGATTTGTAAGCAATAATAAGACCTCATAAAAAAACTCAAAAAAGAGGAAGAGTAGGGCAGAAAAAGAGGCCCGTGGACCTAATAAGATGAAACCTTTCTAAGTTAGCACTTGAACTAAAAATTGGATAAGTAATAAAAAACTAGTGTTTGTTACAATATATGAAGAATGCAACAACAATCAAGCATAGTCAGAAGTCCAAAGAAATAATAAACATAATAAACTTAAATAGGTATAATCAAAGGTTGTTGCATTTGTAAGATTGTGTAAACACATCTACAAGGGGTGATTATGATTAAAATATAAAAGGAAATTCAAATTAGCAATAACAAAATAAGAATAATTGTATTAGAAAGATAAATCATACACAACCAGAAAAATAAGATACCAGAATGACAACAGTTCATACTAAAGCTACAAGTTTGAAAAATAATCAAGATTTGCACATTAAAATTAATTGCATAATTTTTCTCAAAATTGCCTATTAATTACAATAGCCAAAATTGTTAGGACTTGTTCCAAAGTCTTAACGTTAGGTTAGATTTTTGGTAGGAAATAAATAATTATTGTAAATGGGGCATGCATCTTTTATAAAGACACCCCCATAAAATAAACTTACTTGGTTTAATTATTAGGTAGTTTTTATGTTTTATGTTTATTAATTAGAATTACTTTACGGGTTGTTTTCTCGTATTTAGTTGGTTATAGGATTAGTTGTTTTTACCGGTCATTGGTAAAAACTATATAAATCATGTTTGCATTGTAAAAGGGTTAACGGAGTAAAGTCACCCTTATGTACTTGATTTTTTGAATTATTAATAAAATACTTGTGCACTTGCACTAAGCGGGGACAAGGTTCAACCTATTTTGATTCTGGAGTTATCAGTGGTATCAGAGCATGGTTATTTTGGGAGCATGGTGAATTTGAAGGCAAGGTGAAAAGTCAATTCACGTGATATCTTTTGGCATGAAAAATAAGGTATGCCATATAGTCTTGGTTTAAATATTTTGAAAAATTATTAAATTATTTTAATTTTTCAAATATTATTTATATTTAAACCTGTATATTTCCATATACCACAGTTAGATCTTTTTTGATCATTCATACTCCATTTTCCTCTGTTAAACCTCCTCATTTGGCATAAAAAATGAATTTTTAACATTTAATGCTATTAAATTCATTGTTTTTTTGACAAAAACTAGATTTGTACGGCCTTTTTATCTAATAAAAATATCTAAAAGTTTTCATTCATGGCTGTCATTATGATTTTCATTCATTTCAGCTTTTTTTAAATCCAAATCTTGATCAAATGGCATTAAAACCTCTATTTTTGCATTTTAAATGAGAAATCTGGAAAAATATGAGTTGTACAGCCTATTGTACGGCCTTTCCAACATCTAGCTTCATTTTAATCTCATTCCCTGCAAATACACTTCAAAATTTTTGCAAAAACACAGTGAAAATCATTTGTATCCAGCCTATACGGATTTGTATGGCCTTTAGGTGAGAGAACAGGGGAAAGAAATCTCCAGCAGTAGCCATGGCGTCCCAGGCAAGCATGACACATGTATAATATAGGAAATTATTTTTTTGGCTATTTCTAAAGTTTTGCTTCAAATATTTGCTGTCACTGGGTCCCACGGGAGAAGCTGGAAAGTGAAGGCTGTAAA
This sequence comes from Torreya grandis, assembly GCA_037957365.1. Classification (NCBI taxonomy): domain Eukaryota; kingdom Viridiplantae; phylum Streptophyta; class Pinopsida; order Cupressales; family Taxaceae; genus Torreya; species Torreya grandis. The sequence continues at coordinate 2,135,468 of JARHVA010000140.1, forward strand.
AAATGGAAAAAGAATTTGAATTTATTTACTTACATTCACATGTAATTTTTTTTTTTCCCCTCATACACAAAAATCTGGTATAAATAAAAATATCTGAGTATAGTGATTTGTAAATGCTCTTAGAGCAATTGGTTAAGCTTATTTTGTTAGAAGTTTGTAAAGGAGGAGGTCAAGGGTTCAAATCCCTTCTTTTTGGAGAAAGTTGTTTTTGCTTTGGAATATACTTTTTTTGAAAAAGGAATATTCTCTTTTTTAAATTCAGAATATTGTAAAACACATACTTATTGTATTGTGTTATTTATTTTTTTCGAAAAAGGGGCAAAATTCAATCATATTTTTTTTTGAGTTGTTGTGGTGAGATAAGGTTGTAATTGGTGAAATAAGGTTTAATTTGGCGAAATAAGGGTGTAATCATTGATTTTTGGTGTGGTTAAGTGCAAAACTCATAAAAAAATACTTATTTTTTATTTTACGCTCTACGCGGAGGTTAAGTGCAAAACCTCGTAGAAGCAGTGTCTTGTGCAGTTTGTGTGATATTTGTTTCATTTATTTTGCATTTTATCACACGTTTCTCTACTGCACTTTCATTCATTTCAAAATGCTGAAAATTCAAAATTTGCTTTCAGATGGTGATAGATTAACAATTTCTAATTATTCAGATTGGAAACGATTGATGGAGGCTTCACTAGTGTTTAATGAGTTATAGGATATTGTTAAGAATGAAAATCCCACATTACCAACAGAGCAGGCTAAATTAGATATTTTCAATTTGTGTGATTCTAAGGCCTTAGCTCTCATTAAATGTTGTTGTACTCATGATACGTATGTTCATATTAAAAATTCTCCTCATAGTTACACTGCATGGAAAACATTGTCATATTTGTATGATAAGAAACCTAAGCATAAGAAGATAGATATTCATATGCAGTTGTTTACTTTGTTATTAGATGAGGATGGGGATATGGGAGAATATATGTCTAAGTTGAAAAATATCACTACTGAATACACTAAGGCTGGTTTTGGAAAACTAGATGATGACCTCATAGTTACTGCTGCTTTGAAAGGACTACCAGGGTCCTATAGGAATTTTGTTGAAATGTTGCATGTCTCTGACAAGATCACAGGAATCACCTTTGATAAGTTGCTCATCCAACATGACCTCTCTCTACCTAAGAAATCCAAGAAAATTGAATAAGCCCATGTTTTAGAGTCAAAGCCTAGTTCATCTTCATTTGGGCATCAAAACAATAGAGGAAATAGTTATAGAGGGGGTCGAGGTTACAGAGGAGGCAGATATCAAAATAGAGGTAGGGGTCATTCAAATAATCAACAATCTAATCAATCACATTCACATGAAACAAGTGATCGAGGACATGGTCACAATTCATATAGGGGCAGAGGTCGAGGTAGATCAGACATTCAGTGTCATAGATGTGGAAAATTTGGTCACATTGCCTCACAATGTAGGATTCCTTTTGATAAAATTTAGAGGCCACAAAAAGTGACTAAGACTAACTCTGCTCAGTATGCCGATCATGACTATGATGAATCTAGTAATGTTGCCTATGAATTTGCATTCACTACTTTGGGGCACATTGATTATATTGAATATGAGGCTAGAGATGAGCTCATAGATGTATGGGTTTTAGACACAGGAGCAACCAAACACATGACATTTAGGAGAGATTTCTTTTGGTCTTATAAGGAAGCTTCTCTCTCTAGTTGCCTTAGCAGATAAGTCTATACATACACCACTAGGACTTGGTTCTATTCAAATTCTTCTTCCTAATGGGTCTATAAAATACTTGGAGGATGTTTGGTATGTTCCCACATTGAAGAAACACTTACTTTCTTTGGTAACTATTTGAAAGAAAGGTTATCAAATTGTGCTTGAAAATGGGCTCATTTACATCAATTCAGTGAAGGATAATTATAAGACAATGTATACAAGATATGAAGATGGAAACTTGGTTAGATTACATTGTAAGGTGCTTCCTCCCAATATAGAACTTGCAGTAGTTGTTGACTCAGGTACAGGTACTATGTCTACACAGTGGTTATGGCATCTCCGCTATGGACATTTGAATATCCACTCTTTATGTTAGGTTGTGGAGCTAAAAGCTTCACTGATGCAGACATGGAGGAGCTTGCAGAGGAGTTGCAGAGTGTCACAGACACCGGCGTCGGTCTGGCCAACCGACGACGACAGGATTAGAAAAGAAGGCAACCGGTGTCAGTCAGTAGTCGACCGATGTTGGTGACCCCCAGGCGGACAGGGACTGACGTCGGTCGCCTGTGTGGTTCGGACTGCAGATGTTATAGGCAGTTAGCTAACGAACCAAGTGTTTGCATGATGAGAGCTAATTTTAGACTGGGAGCTGCGGATCTAATTATTGTAATTAGATGTCTAATTATTGTTTGGATGAGATCTATATAATAGACTTATGGTTGTATTGGAAACTTGTGCTAGGGAGTAAGAGAGCAAAAAACTCTTTCAGAGAGAGGTAGAGCAATGGTGCATTCCTCCTAGTGCCATAGTACCAGGTGTGGGTGCTGGATTGGAGAATCAACAGGGTTCTTCATGTATGTATGATCTTTAGGTTGTGGAGCTAAAAGCTTCACTGATGCAGACATGGAGGAGGTTGCAGAGGAGTTGCGGAGTGTCACAGACACCGGCGTCGGTCTGGCCAACCGACGATGGTAGGATTAGACAAGAAGGAAACTGACGTCGGTCAGTGATCGGCCGGCGTCGGGGACCCCCAGGCAGATAGGGACCGATGTCGGTCACCTGTGTGGTTCAGACTGCGGATATTATGGGCAGTTAGCTAATCAACCAAGTGTTTGCATGATGAGAGCTAATTTTAGACTGAGAGATGCGGATCTAATTATTGTAATTAGATGTCTAATTATTGTTTGGATGAGATCTATATAATAGACTCATGGTTGTATTGGAAACTTGTGCTAGAGATTAAGAGAGCAATATTATAAGCTCCTTCTGTGTGTGAGGTGAGCTATGGTGTGTTCCTCCTAGTGCCACAGTACCAGGTGTGGGTGCTGGATTGGAGAATCAGCAGGGTTCTTCATGTATGTATGATCTTGGTCATCAGGTGAGCATGGCCTTCTATAAGAGATCTACATGGTAAGTAAGATCATTGATCTGCAGGTGTATGTGTGTGCAAGGTCAAGGTTCACAGGTGTGCAGAACCAGGTTGATTTGCAGGTGTGCAAGATCAGATAGGACAGCAACACAACAGGGAGCAGAATCAGGGAGGATCTACTTGGAGTACAGGTGTGTACTCAGATAGAGCAAAGAGGAAGGCAAGGGAGTTCCTTCCATAAGTATGGTCTGTTGAATTGCAAGTTGTTGCAGGTTCATGGGAGATCTACTTGAAGTACCTTGAGTACTTGTGGAGTGCGTGGAGCACTTATGGTGTGCGTGGAGCACTGGAGGTGAACACCAACTCTGTGTTTGAGTTGTGTGTTGGGACCTAAGAGAGAGAGCTTTGAGGAGAGAATTACTGTTCACTTGAGGTGTGGGAAGCCTCTAAAGAGGTGGTGGAGAAGAAGTGGCATCTTCTTTATCGTATTCTTTTCTTCAAGAGTTTTAATACAAGTTGTGTATTGTCTCTCATATCATGTGTTATTTTGAATTCTAGTTACTTGTGATTCTGGTTAATTTCCACATATTAAGTTGCTTGGTTTAGTAATCAATTGTGTGCTTTTGGTGTTTCGTATCCCTGACAAGTGGTATCAGAGCTAAGGTTGTAGGGAGCATGTTTTGTGTCTGGTTACAGGTCACTCTCAAGGGTTTTTGATTGAGTGGGAGTAGAACAATGGCAGATGAAAGTAAGCTAAGAATGGAGGAGTTGAAAAGCATAGATGGTCACTTACGGTCCCATGGAAAGAAAGAGCAGGTAAAAGATTATTGTTGGTTGGTAGTAGATCAACATGAAGGAACTGAAGATGCAGATGTTGCAGGTGTTGTTGTATAGGATGCTCTGGAAGGTTTCTTGGATAAAGTTGAATCTTGGATAAAAGATTCGGTTGCCTCTTCCATGCAGCCCCAGGTAGAGGAGCTGGTGAGCCTTGCCAAAGAATTGGCAAAGGGGAAGTGAAGCTGAAATTGCAGGCGGCCAACACACAAGTGTTGATGAAGGTCATGCAGGTCCCAGGTTTGGAGATATGGCTAATTTCTTCAGAAAGATTGGGTGATGAGAGATGCACAAGAACTCTCACAGTGGATGCACTTGAATTAGCTGGTGGTAAGAAAATAGGTACTCTTTATCTACTTGTTTATATTACTGATTCTTCTTCTGTTGTGGAGACGTGGCTTCGTAGGCTTGGTCACATGAGCAGGAAGGAGATGCATGTTCTTAAGCGGAAGACAGATATATTTGACAGGCTTAAGAAATGGAAAGCCTTGGTGTTTATGGAGGAGATGGCAGACAAAAACTAGTGGATGGTGTTGGATACTTTTGAGCAGAGAAGTTTGGACATGGGTTTTGATTCAAAGGAGCTTGCGGGTAAAAAGTCATCACTCACAGATGAACACAGGTACCGACATCGGTCAGGAGGAACCGGCGTCGAACAGATAGGTGCCGATGTCGGTCATGTGCAGACTGAAGCCGGTGATGTCGGGCAGGGTAAGACCGACGTCAGTTAGGAGGACCGACGTCGGTAGTAGGTAAGACCGATGTTGGTCAGGAGGACTGACATCGGCAATAGGGACACTGACATCGGCAGGGTCGGTAGTTAGGGACAGACGCATGGGAACTGACGTCAGTCAGATGCAGACTGTGGAGTGACTGAGGTCGGTCACTGTAACGGATTTTGGGTGGACAGCACACTGTCAAGGAGTCTCAAACACCCATACAGAGGAATGAAGACATAAGTAGGCCCTCAAATTCGTTGTTCCTCTTCTTTATACTCGTTGCTAATTGTAGAGCAGGAAGGATCCAGGAAACAGGTGGGAGCATGGCAGGGATATGATGCAGAATCAAACATGAGTTTTGGTAGGTTTGCCAGTCGGTGCAAAAGCACAGAGATGAATGGATTCCTTAGTTGAAGAATAGAGTGAACGGACACGTGAGATGGAAGACTAGGCATATGGTCTTGAGGGAGCTGCAGGACAGTGGGACATGACTGACAGGTGGTACCAGGTGGATGACAAAGCAGGGCTTTAGTCAATGTCAGTATAACCATTGTGTTTGTCTTACCAGGTGGATGATGGTCGCAACATTATCCTGTTGCTATATGTGGAGGATGAACTTGGTACAGGTTCAGACATACAGGGTTTTGCTGAGCTAAGGGTAAGGTTAGTTCAGTGGCATGTCATGAGGAGTTTGGAGCAGCGAAATTCTTTGACATGGGAGACATGGAGATCACAGGTTGATTTTGTCTCCAGTGGGAGCTGATGTGAATCAGGTGTTGGTGAGGTTCATTTCGTAGGATGCAGAGCCGGAGCACACTAAGGGCTGGACAGGTATAGTGTCTGAAATCACATGAGGTCTGGTATAGACCTAAGTATTCCCATGCAGTGGGAGCTGTCAGAGAGTTAGGAGCCAATTTGGGGAAGTGGGTTCTCAGGTATTTGAGAGGGACCAGCAGCAGGGATTCATGCTATGCAGGGTCAAGACTTCACTACATGGGTTTGTAGGTTCGGATGTGGCAGGGTACTCGGATGACAGGAGGTACACCATGGGATGTGTGGTGGGTTGTCTTCAAGATTGAGCTTGAAGAGGGATACAAACCAGAAAATAGATTAGATGGAGTATAGGTACAGGTATAGTGCAGCTGTTTATCTCCAAGTGGGAGATTGTTAGGTTGTGGAGATAAAAGCTTCACTGATGCAGACATGGAGGAGGTTGCAGAGGAGTTGTGGAGTGTCACAGACACCGACGTCGGTCTGGCCAACCGATGACAGTAGGATTAGACAAGAAGGCAACCGACGTTGGTCAGTGATCGGCCAGCGTCAGCGACCCCCAGGCAGACAGGGACCGATGTCGGTCACCTATGTGGTTTGGACTGCAGATATTATGGGCAGTTAGCTAACGAACCAAGTGTTTGCATGATGAGAGCTAATTTTAGACTGAGAGCTATGGATCTAATTATTGTAATTAGATGTCTAATTATTGTTTGGATGAGATCTATATAATAGACTCATGGTTGTATTGGAAACTTGTGCTAGAGAGTAAGAGAGCAATATTATAAGCTCCTTCTGTGTGTGAGGTGAGCTATGGTGTGTTCCTCCTAGTGCCACAGTACCAGGTGTGGGTGCTGGATTGGAGAATCAACAGAGTTCTTCATGTATGTATGATCTTGGTCATCAGGTGAGCATGGCCTTCTATAGGAGATCTACATGGTAAGTAAGATCATTGATCTGTAGGTGTATGTGTTTAAGGTCAAGGTTCACAGGTGTGCAGAACCAGGTTGATTTGTAGGTGTGCAAGATCAGATAAGATAGCAACACAATAGGGAGCAGAATCAGGGAGGATCTACTTGGAGTACAGGTGTGTACTCAGATAGAGCAAAGAGGAAGGCAAGGGAGTTCCTTCCATAAGTATGGTCTGTTGAATTTCAGGTTGTTGCAGGTTCATGGGAGATCTACTTGAAGTACCTTGAGTACTTATGGAGTGCGTGGAGCACTTGTGGTGTGCGTGGAGCACTGGAGGTGAACACCAACTCTATGTTTGAGTTGTGTGTTGGGACCTAAGAGAGAGAGCTTTGAGGAGAGAATTACTGTTCACTTGAGGTGTGGGAAGCCTCTGAAGAGGTGGTGGAGAAGAAGTGGCATCTTCTTTATTGTATTCTTTTCTTCAAGAGTTTTAATACAAGTTGTGTATTGTCTCTCATATCATGTGTTATTCTGAATTCTAGTTACTTGTGATTCTGGTTAATTTCCACATATTAAGTTGCTTGGTTTAGTAATCAATTGTGTGCTTCTGGTGTTTCGTATCCCTGACACTTTAGTGGATTTTCAGAGATATGGTATGGTGAATGGGTTGCCCACTTTTTGCAAAGATAATATTCTTTGTGAGTCATGTGTTTTAGGTAAACAAAATTGGGAAAAATTTCCTGAACAGTCATCTTGGAGAGCTAACAGATGTTTACAGTTAGTTCATAGTGATGTATGTGACATGAAAAAGTCATCCATTGGTGGGTGTAGATACTTTGTCTTGTTTATTGATGACTTTTCTAGGATGACTTGGGTATTCTTTATGAAAAATAAATCTGAAGTTTTCGCTAAGTTTGTTGATTGGTTACACTTAGTTGAAAAAGAAACAGGTTCACATTTGGCCACTCTTCGTTCAGATAATGGAGGTGAGTATACCTCTAATGAATTTTTAGACTATTGTTTAGAACATGGAATTCATCGACAATATAGTAATGCTTATACTCCACAACAAAATGGAGTATCTGAATGAATGAATAGAACTTTAGAGGGCACATCATGTGCCATGTTGCACTATAAATAGCTTGATGATAAATTTTGGGCCGAAGCTATTGATACTACAGTGTATTTGAGAAATAGGTCCCCCACAATTGCACTTTTGGGACAAACTCCATATGAGGCATGGTATGGGTTTAAACCCAAATTTAAACACTTGAAAGTGTTTGTTTTGCTTTGGTTCCTACTAAACATAGAACTAAGTTGGAACCACAAAGTCAAAAATGCATCTTTCTTGGTTATTCTGAAGATAAAAAGGGATTTTGTTTGCTTGCACATGATTCAGGAAAATTCATAGTGAGTCGAGATGTAATATTTGATGAGTTTGGGTCTATGAACACTGCAGAGATTGATTCTCAACTTGATAGATTAGAGAGGAAAAATGCAAAAAGAGATAAGGGTTTGAATAATGGGGATAACTCTTCAAAGTTTTGGTATAAGACTCAAATTCCTTCACTTTTCTCTCCTTCATCTACAAGTTCACAGGTTGATGACTTAGAAATTGTTGAAAATTCTCTAAGTCCCCCTTCGAATGATGCACCTAATGAGAATTGTGGAGTCCCTAATTTGAATAATTTGTCTAAGTATCCAAAATGGGCTCAAAGTACCTTTTCTGACTTGACAGCATATGAAGTTGGTTTAACAGGGCTTAGGAATTCTCAAAAATAGGTGAACTATGCTATGGTTGTTACTACTTCTTCCACTGAGCCATCCACTTTTGAGGAGGCATCTACTGCACATGTTTGGCAACAGGCAATGAAATGTGAGTATGATTCCATACTTAACAATAATACATGGGTTTTAGTTGATCCTCCTCCACATGTTAAATCCATCGGATGTAAATGGGTTTATAGGACTAAGTATAAATCAGATGGCTCCATTGATAAACATAAGGCACGACTTGTTGCCAAAGGATATGCGCAACAAGAAGGTATTGATTATGAGGAAACATTTGCACCAACTGCCAAATGGCACACTATTCATATGGTACTTGCCTTAGCAATAGAAAATGGTTGGAAAGTACATCAATTGGATGTTAAAAGTGCCTTTTTAAATGGTGATTTACAGGAAGAAGTCTATATGAAACAACCTCAGGGTTTTGAACAGGTGGGTGCTGAACACAAAGTATGTAAATTGACAAAAGCTTTGTATAGGCTCAAACAGGCACCCAGGGCTTGGTATGAGAAAATGGATTCATACTTGAAATCCATTGGTTTTCATCATAGTGAATCAGATGATACTCTCTATTTTCGAGTGTAGGGTAAGAAAATGGTGATACTAGTTCTCTATGTTGATGACTTGTTTATTATAGGTAATGATGAAAACCATAACAAGTCTATGAAGAAGGAATTAAAAGATGGGTTTGAGATGACAGATCTTGGACTTCTTCACTACTATCTAGGCATAGAGGTAACTCAGAAAGAACATAGTATTTTCATTTCACAAACTAAGTATATTTTTGAGTTATTAGAGAGGTTTGGCATGAGTGATTGCAAACCTACCCTCACTCCCATGGAAAGTAACTTGAAATTGTCTAAGGATAATAGCAATGCCTTTTTTGAAGGCACCACATATAGACAATTGGTGGGAGGTTTGATATACTTGATGACTACCAGGCCCGATATTTCATTTTCAGTTGGAATTTTATCTAGGTTTATGCATGAGCCTAGAGAAATTCATTGACATGCAGCAAAACGAGTACTTTGTTACCTTCAGGGAACAAAAACATATGGCCTTGAATACTGCCACAACAAGAACTTCAAACTTGTTGGATATTGTGATGCAGATTTTGGTAGATGTGTGGATGACAGAGTGTCAACCACAAGATACACTATGCATATGGGTTCAGCTGCCATTGCTTGGTGTTGTAAGAAGCAGGATACAGTGGTAAATTCATTAGCAAAATCAGAGTATATTGCAGCATGGGATGCTTCCAGAGAAATTGTTTACCTTTGTCGTATTCTTGAAGATCTTCAAGTTTCTCAGTTTGCTCTTACATAGTTATACATTGGTAATTAGAGTGCAATCAAGATGTCAAAGAATCCAGTGTTTCATGCCAAAACAAAACATATGGATGTCAAATACCATTATCTATGAATGCTGGTGGCAAAGAAAACTCTTGATCCAATATATTTCCCAACTGCCGATCAGACAGTTGATATCTTCACAAAACCCCTTGACAGAATAAAATTTGAAAAATTCAGAAAAATGCTTGGTATGTGTCCAAAGACTTGACTTTGGATCATAGTGTGGTTTGTTAGGACTTGTTCCAAAGTCTTAACGTTAGGTTAGATTTTTGGTAGGAAATAAGGAATTATTGTAAATGGGGCATACATCTTTTATAAAGACACCCCCATAAAATAAACTTAGTTTAATTATTAGGTAGTTTTTATGTTTTATGTTTATTAATTAGAATTAATTTACGGGTTGTTTTCTCGTATTTAGTTGGTTATAGGATTAGTTGTTTTTACCGGTCATTGGTAAAAACTATATAAATCATGTTTGCATTGTAAAAGGGTTAATGGAGTAAAGGCACCCTTATGTACTTGATTTTTTGAATTATTAATAAAATACTTGTGCACTTGCACTAAGCGGGGACAAGGTTCAACCTATTTTGATTCTGGAGTTATAAAAAATTATCCTCCTTTTGGAATCTAGAGGATAAAAAAATATGTAGGCTTGGGAAAGGGGAAGTCCTCATACTCCAAGTGAAGTGTAAATTTAAATATCCATAAATAACATTGCATGCCAATCATCATGCAAAGTATGCATGTACAATGGAATTACCCAAACTAGAATTATGTGACTAATATATATATATATATATATATATATATATATATATATATATATATATATATATATATATATATATATATATATATATATATATATATATATGTATGTATATGTATATGTATATATATATGTATATGTATGTATATATATATGTATATATATATATATATATATGTATGTATGTATGTATATATATATATATATATATATATATATATATGTATGTATGTATATATATGTATGTATGTATGTATGTATGTATGTATGTATATATATATATATATATATATATATATATATATATATATATATATATATGTATGTATGTATGTATGTATGTATGTATGTATGTATGTATGTATGTATATATACATACATACATACATACATACATACATACATACATACATATATATATATATATATATATATATATATATATATATATATATATATATATATATATATATATATATATATGTATGTATATATATATGTATGTATATATATGTGTGTGTGTGTGAAAAATAAATGAGGAAAAAACATTAAAACTTAACCAAGAATGTAAATACATATGTATTTTTAGAGGGGTGTTGATGTGGCACCATTGGAAGAAGAAAAACAATTGAATAACAATTGTAGAAACTTCTATACATAGAATTGTTGTTGGTGGAACATGCACTATTATTGTAAATGTTTCAAAAGTTTTCATTAATGTAGTTGTAGTAGAAAATTGCATGTATTAATATTCCAATTCATGTGAATAATAATGGATTTTATTTATCTATTTGCTGCACCTTGTTCTTTCCATTTGAATTTCAATTCCAATTTCTAAAATTTTTATTTCCATGTGGCTTCATTTGCCTTCTCTTAGATGCAAATTCGTCATAATTTGACAAATGTAAAATTTACACTCTTTCAAGATTAGAATTGGTGTCTATGTTATTTGATTATGTGTTTATGGGATGCACGTCTATGCATTTTTTCTCCACTTAAAACTATGTTATGGCTTATTGTAATTCATTATTTTGGCTGGCCACGGGTTAGTAGGTTGGTGACACTTGGAAATATCTTGATGATCTACTTTATTAAGATTTTTTATATGATGAAATCTATGATGTCACCACTAGGTTAATAGGATAGTGACATGTGAATGGAATAAAACATTACACTTTCTAGATATGTTTTGTATAATGCCTCTACTGATGTCACCTATGGGTTAGATTAATGGTGACATGTGGATAATTCTCACTGATCCACTTTCTTGGGATATTTCATATAAGGTACTATGCTAACATAATATATGGGTCAGTGGGATAGTGACATATGGATGGATCTTTGTCATACACTTTTGATGTTATATAAAATGCCTTTGTTGACATCACCTTTAGGTTTGCGAGATGGTAACACATGGATAGATCTAGCTACTCCACTTGCTTGGGGTATTCTATACAAGGGAATATGTTGATGCCATATCCAAGTTAGTAGGATAGTGACATGTGGACAGCTCTTGGTGATACATTTTCCCTAGATGTTCTATATAATTCCTCTACTAATGTTACCTCTAGGTTATCGAGATGGTAATATGAGGGTGAATCTTGCTACTCTGCTTACCTAGGATCTTCCGTACAAGGTACTATACGAATGTCACCTCCAAGTTAGTAATATAATGATATGTAGATGACACTCAGTGATCTTCTTACCTAGGATCTTGCATACAAGGGATTGTGTTGGTATCGCATCTAGGTTAATGAGATGGTGACGTATGGATGGATACTGGTGATCCACTTGCTTTGTATGTTTTTTAAAATGCCTCTATAGATGTCACCTCTAGGTGAATTGCATTCTTTAATTCAAATATAGGGTGAGTGGAATGATTCTACATGGGAAAAAGTAGATGAGCTCAGGGATGTCTTAAGATAATTTTAATTATGAAATGACCTATTTAAGTTAGAATAAATGCAAATAATCCACTAAAAATAAAAAATGTCATCCCAATTAGCTGTTAAATAAAAAATATGGCATGTACATAGAATCCTTATTCAAATTGAAATAAAATAAAAGGGGAAAGATAATTCATGTATATGGATTATGTACAACTTTGATTCTCCTTCTTAAAGCTTAGGGACTTTAAAGACTTAGAAATTTTTTCACAGGATAAAAGATTTGGGTTATGTAAAAACATCTCTTGTCTTGATCTTAGATAAAATAAAGTAGGGTCCATCCCATGAATGTTTGGTAAATCTCTATCGATATTCCTATGGATATGTGAAAACATAAGAAACACTAGGATGAAATATATTAGTTCCATGAGTCCAAATAAATCATGAAAATTATAAAAGCCCAAGGTCTAAGATAAATTAAAATGATTGTTCAAGATATGATTTTCAAATTTCAAATTTTTATAACTTTAGACTTCAAATATAACCTAATACTTATGCAAATTGAGACCTCTGTCTTGAATGTATAAGGCTATGAGGACCCTAAATAAAGATATTAAATCAATAGTGTGTCCTCATTTGAATTTTAAAATTGGGTGTGTGTGTGCACGCGCGCGCGCGCGCGTGTGTGTGTGTTAGGGCATAATAACAGTCAACCTTAGTTTCATTTATGGATATTTGGTATCACCTTCAAGTTTTATTTTAAAAATATCACATTTATTTTCATCTTACAATTGGACTTAATTTACTTTATCAATCTTTGGTTTCACCTTTGTGTTTTTAGTGCTCCACTTCCTTAATTTTTGGGACACTATGGCCTTTTGTTTTACATCTTTACATTTTTTACATCTTATAGTTAGATTTGGTCTCCCTTATGGATCTTAAATATCACCTTTAGGTTTTTAATACTCCACTTTCTTATTATTTGGTATATTTTGGACTTTTTTCATAGTTTTAAATTTATCGTGTGTTTATTTTTTACCTTAGTTTCCCTTGTGGTTCTTTGGTATCTTATTTTAGATCTCCCTCTTTTGTGATGATTTATCCTATAAGTGATTTTTCTATACCCTACGTAGGTTAGTATGGATTTGTTAGTGGCTTGTTTACATTTTTCATAGCAATTACCTTATTATGGTTTCCTTTTTTATGATTTGACTTACATTTCTATGTACTTTTAGATCCCTCTTTTTGTCTAGTCATTTATAATAAGATTTTTTTCTTTATTATTGAAAACTATTGGCATATCCTCATTATATCACCCTTTTACATATGGACAAATGTTCCATAATCCCTATAATTCCCTCTTATTTCACTTGAGGCACACTTGCATCAATTTCAATATTATACTTTTTTTATAAGGTGCAATCCTAGGATTCTTTAGGCATCTTAGTCTTTAGGTTCTCCTCTTTAGAAAATACATGTAGCCTATCTTGTGTTAGTCATATTTATCACCCATGGTTGGTTTTTCAAAACCTATGTGGAGGATGGAAATATAATTATCCAAAATATTTTAAATCCATATTTTAAGAAAAGGAAAAATTAAAAGATTAATATTTTTAAAAGGCATGTCACCCTAAAAGATGTGATATTTTTAGCACATCTCCTATTTTAGTCAAATTTTAAATTCCATAGTTTTTATCATGATAAATACAAGGTCCATTATGGTGTGGTAGGCTAGTATAATGGGATAGGATGTCTCGTTATAGAATTAATTATCTATATCTTTTTAAATTAAAGTGACATCTACTTTTTTATTCCAGTACCCAATCTACAAAGTACACCAATGACTCTATAATGGGTCTTGATAGAGGATACTTTGTATTTTACTTTCATCTAAACTTCATGGGATCATATTTAAAATTGAATGTTAGCTCAATCTTACACTTTCTAGATGGGGTTATTTAGGTCATTGATGTCTAAAGCTCTTAGCCTTGGCTGCTTGATTAGAGTTTCTTGTCTATGCTAAGGATTTATACATCACCTTTATGATGCCTTCCTTCAATATATATCCATTTTTTCATTCAAATTAACCCTTTGATGGATATTATTGTTAACTAATCACATCTCACTTCTTTATACTACTATTTTCTATCTATTTGCTTTATATTTTGGTTTACCTTCATTTATGGTGCATCTTGGATTTTTAGTTTGTGATTTGAATTTTAAGACCTTGGGTAATAAAAATAGGCCTTCCTCACATATTCCCATCACACTTTATAGTTTTACTATCTCTGTCATCGTAGTTATGTCTCAAGATGGTCATGTTTTCCTAAATTTTTCATTAGCATGAGCATTGATTTTTATTTTTCACTCATTATAAATTTAACATATTTTTTCACATCCCCTTTATTTTATTTAATTTTTCACTTATATTAAATTGGATGTTGTTAAAATTATATTATATTTTTTTGATACCCTTTTTTTGACTTAAGTTATCAATTTTTTAAATTGGATGGCTATACAATCATTGCTTACACCTTTTTTTGGTTTATTTTATATCTATTACTTAATATGTCATTTTGTTATGCCTAGTTTTTTAAATTTTTGGCCATGAATATGTTTAAATTTACTATAAAATAATGAAACATACATTATACATTGCATCATCACATTATAGTGATTTAGTATTGAAATTTTGCAAAATTTTCTATATTTATCCTCTACATTCCTTATTTTCTCATATCTTAGGTTATACATATCCATATAACGAAATGAAATAATCCCTAAGATCCTAGAAAAGTAAGTAATTTTTTGATACTAACAAATAATTTTTATATAAATTTAGATTTTTGCCTCATTTTTTAGGTCTACCCTTCTAGCTTTCAAATTGACACCTTTTTTAGCTATAGCACACATGAATTTATATTTTCATTCAAAAATGAAAGTGATGGTATATATTTTCATTTATATTTGTTGTTTCAACATTTATTTTTAGTTATACTCCTTTGTTTTGTTATGTATCTATCCCAAATCACCATCTTGTGTTACACTACTATGAGACATGATGAGCTTTGGGTGGAGAATATTGTTTACATAATATTTTTATTTTTTATCCTTTTACTGATGATTTATATTGAAATGGATTATTGGCACATCAATCTCACTAAATGCACATCCTAAGGAGTGCACCAGAATGGGTGGGATAAAATCATGGTAATTTGTGAGAGATATTTACATATTATTATGTCATACCTTCATTACTATCAATATATTCTCATCTAAGTCTCTTTTCATCTTACCTCTTCATCCACTTTCCATTTAGTTTTGATAACCACCTTATATTCTTATTGTATCTACTAGGCTAATATATTCCATTTCATAATTATCTTTCTCAGTACCGCACCTACTAAGCTTTTTCAATTTTGAGTCTTGTCTCTATTATTTTATTGTATCAGCCTTGTCAATATAGTTTTGTGTCAAAAACCTTTTGAGTGTATCAACCTAGTTTATACAATTGTCTTAGAGTTTTGAGTTAGTTTTTACATTGGATCCATATATATATAGTGGTCATATTATCATTTCCAAACATATACACACATTCATCTAGTCTACTTGTGCTTGAATTTATGCTCTTAAATAGTAAAATGAATAGTTATAGGTTTAGAGTATTATCCTTTAAGGTCTAGTCTAGCTTATAGGTATTTTAATATTAATAGGATGAGTCATGTTGATGAGGTGTCCTAGTATTTGGAGTCCAAAACTAATTATATATAGGTATTCTTATTGTCATTTTAGGTCTTCAACCTAAAACATATCTTACAAAGTTTCACTTGAGAAAAAGGGGGATATTAATATAAAAACATTCCATCCAAAGTTAACTATATTTATCCCTATTATTTTTCATAACCCTAAGAACAAGAATAATAATCAAGGGAGTAAATAAGAATAGATATTTTAATAAAATCCACAAGACTATAATAGTTTATGGGACCCAAAGAACAAGAAACATAATCAAGGGAGTGAATGAGATATCAAAAAAATAGAATATATGATATGATGTATGCTAGCTCAAAACCCTACAATTGTTTTTCTTTTGAAGGTTCATTCTGTTGATATGGATCTAAGTTAGATATTCACATTTTTTCAATGCTTTCTACTTCAAATATAGTGGACATAATCATCCTATGTAGGATGTCCAAGTATTTAGCTCATATGTTGTCATATGTGAAGGACTCCATGATATAATGTCATTCTATCTCAACTATACCTAATGTGAAATAAATACATATCCTCACTTATTAATTCACATATAATGGACATGGAAATCCATTTTAGGCTATTTAGATCTTCCACCTACCCATATCATAACAAAATTAGTGTGACTTGGTTTTTAATTGAGTTATGAACATCTTCATTCTCCATTTAATTTTTTCCCTTGTGTAATTTTTTAGGTCATGTTCATAAGTGGAATTTAATTAATTCATGCTGAGGGAATATCCATTCAATATTTGAATGTCTATTTATACCTATGGATACACATAATAAAGAGTAAATGAGTTGCATCAAACTTTTGACAACAATAGATTTACCTAGATGTAGGGAAGAATATTTTTCATGTTTGGAAAATAAAACAAATATTCCATCCAATGTCAATTTACAACCTAACATATGTTTAAAGGTAATGAGAAAAAATTGAAAAATAAATTTTACTAATAACATGGAAATACAAAAATATTTTCTCACCATTTATATTGGCATCCACCCTCTCACAGTGCACCGAATGAATATTCCCTCATTGATAGGTAATAAAGACCCTTCATTTATAACAACCTATCTAGGTTCAAAACAACAAATCACCATCATAATAATAATAACCATATTTTATTTATCAAGTTTAAATATTAATTAATACTTTCAAATCAGTCTCTCTCTCTCTCTCTCTCTCACACACACACACACACACACACACACACACACACACACACACACACACACACACACACACACAATACTCTCTATTGTCATGAACTCAACATCACTTCCTACCTAAATGAGGATGAGAGTTATATATATATGGCTACAACATTAATATCTCATCATCCCTTGGGTAAGAAAACTACTTTTAATAAAAAAAAAATCAACTTAAAAATTAAAGTGCAATTAAAATAATTTATTTATCCATCATAATAAATACTAGACATCTTACAACTATTCAAGATAATAAAAATATATAATTATGTATATCTCTCACTCAAAATATCAGAAAATAAACAAAGTATAGTTTTATTATTTCTACTACCACCCAAAAAATTTGTATGCATAAATATCCTATTAATAATATTTTATCATTTCATTACTTACAAAATATATTATATGATTTGTTTTCGCTCACAATAAATTAGAAATCTAAACAATCCTTCATATTTTATTATCTCAGCTGAGCATGAAACATCAACACACACAAATGATCAATATTAGTTTACATTATGTGCCCATTTAGAACTAGATGTTTATCATGGTATATTATATTTTAGGTTTAATAAACTATAAACTGACCATAAATATAATTTAACATTTAATGATAACAGATAGGAAATAAATTGAATCTCTTTATCACTTTAAGAATTCAATTATTAAGACCTTATTCATTTTGGTCTATAACCTTCAACCAATAATTATTATATCAAGCTCAAGAAATCATCAAGACTCATCTATACTTGTTTCTATTATAACCAAGCATTTTCATACATGACATAATACAAGTTGATTATCATAGTATTAGCATCAATAATTTCCATTTTAATAGATAAAATATTTCTTATCATGTGTGTGTGTACATACACATACATACATACACACACATGTATTTGTGTGTGTGTGTGTGTGTGTACACACACACACACACAAATACATATACATATACACATACATACACACACACACACACACACACACACACACACACACACACACACACACACACACACACACACACACACACACACACACACACACACACACACACACACACACACACACACACACACACACATATATATGTGTGTATATACACACACACATACATGTAAGATATTGAGTACCTAATGATGGTTCACTTTACATAAAGAAATTAATTGTGAAATCATTTAATAGATGTACATCAGTCCTTGTAATAATGAATTAAATGGTAGATTTTACTTAGTTGGGAAACGTGATATTGTCTTATTTGCTTATACCAATGGATTTAAATTAAGTTTTTTATGTGTGTGTGTGTGTATACACACACATATATATATATAATATACATATATATGTGTGTATATACACACACACACATGCATATATTATATATACATATATGTGTACACACACACACACACACACACACACACACACACACACACACACACACACACACACACACACACACACACACACACACACACACACACACATCAACAAATTTAATTTAAATCCATTGGTATAGGCAAATAAGACAATATCACGTTTCCCAACTAAGTAAAATCTACCATTTAATTCATTATTACAAGGATTGATGTACATCTAATAAATGATTTCACAATTAATTTCTTTATGTAAAATGAACCATCATTAGGTACTCAATATCTTACACCTCTAAGATTATATCCATGAAGGTTATGAACTTAAGGAGTGCCAACATAAAATATCCCATCATAAAGGACAATATGCTAGCAAGGGTTATTATTCATTTTTTAAAAAACAATAGAGAACAAATTAAAATCTATCAACAGTGCCAAGAATATTTTAAGACAACAAACTATTTAAAAAAATACATCAAAGAGGTGCAATTCTCATTCTCCCCTTTTAATTAATATAGCATTAGTTAAATAATCATAAAAGAGAACATTTTTTTGGTATTTGAAATCCTTTATAAATTCTCTAAACATGTATGCATACAACATATTATCTTGACTTATTATTAAAATATTTTCTTTAAAAGTTTTATACAACAATAGCGCAATAAAAATGGCATCTCTATATTCATTAATAAAATAAGTAAACTTAAATAAACTTTCATAATCTAAAGTATTTATATATTCATTTCTCAGGTTTAATCAATAGTTGTTTTTGTTTTTCCTTTGGAAGTAAATATTAATATTTCCCTTTGTTCCTAAATCAAAAACATTATACTTATAATATACAATGTCCATTTGAATGCTTCATACTAAGAGACAACTCCCAAGAGATGAAGCTTTTCACTAAATTACTAAGTTGAAAACTTGTGACCTATATTGAATGATTGTGTGTCATTAGGAATATTCACAAGCTATATTTTCAAAAATATTATGTTATGTCTATAAAAAACTAAACAAATGAGAAGTGATTGAGCCTAACACCTCATGAACATACAAAAATTATCTAATAATGCATAAGATTCAAATAAAAAACATGTAAATTTTCATTATAAACTTATTTGTATATGATTTGGCTTGGATGTAGCATCAAATGATTTTTGTCAATGTCAATTTCATTTGAGACAACTCCATTGAATCTATTGACTATATTTAATTTGATCAATAATTGGGAAGATGATGCACAAAAATACTCCGTAATTGGTCGGTACTTCATTGTCTAAATTGAGCATGATAATTGTGATATAAAGAGGTGTATTTATAATGAAATTGGATGAGTGAGGACCCTTCATATTAAAATTAATATTAATGGTTGAAAAATAGTCCTTAATAGTTTACATGGATTATCACATGGATCATTGATGTGAGCGCTTAACCTTAATTGAGATGAAGGGTGGAAGATGATCTTTAAAAATATCAAATGATAAATAATATAAGCCATTCATATTATTTCCATGATGAATGGTGGAGAATTATCCTTCTCAGATCATTGTGAGAGTCCATTTAAACCCTTCATCTTGTTTCTAAGATGAATATAAGAGAATCATTCCCAAGAAGGCACATGGATCACCTATGCTAGCCCTTCATCCTATTTACAAGATGAAGGGTGGAGAATAATATTTAATATTAATTCACTTTATCAAATTTATTTACCTCACAAAATCATATACCAAAGAATCTCAAGATCCTTTATTGAATGAAGATGCCCCTTTGGAGGTAAAAAGAGGATTAATTAATTGAAAGAAAATTATATTTCTATTTGTAATAAGAATATAATTTAGAAGAATGATTTTTAGAAGAGGGAGTTAATTTTGTTAATGGATCAATGAAAGGGGAATTAAATGAATTGATTATAATGGAATAATTGAATAGAGAAATTGATCCAGATTATAATTGATTAGAATGATAATTAAATATATAAATTGACCAGAGTGATAATTGAACAGATCTAATATGGTGAATTATCCCACCTAGAGATGCCCTAAGGTGAATTCAAACACATACATTAGATGAATAAATTATTTAGGGATAGATTGTGTGCAATTTCTTGGAATCATTCCATTTTGTGACTTTGACATGGAAGTGATAAAAGTGGAGTGTCTACATTTGACCCTATTTTAGGAGATATTATGATATGTAGATGAAGAAATAGATTTTCAAGGAATAAAAATTCATTAAAATGATCGTATAATAAAATTTAATGGATTTTAGTTTTGATGAATTTGTTAAAAGTATTAGCAAATGGGCTCAAATGTGCCCCAAAGTGGTGCTTGGTAAGTCCTAGATTCCCCTTGAGGGGAGAGTTGATAATTTTTTTAGTTGATTAAACCCTTGAAATTATGAAATAATAGAGTATAAATGATAGAAGGGGAGAAAAAATGAAATATAGGTGAAAATGGGAAGAAAAACAAATATCAGGGCTAAAAATTGAGCCTATAGAGAAGAAAAACAATGCATGGGGGTAATTGTTTTTGAAATAAAAGATATAGATTTGCCTTATGGTGAAATTTTGGTTCAATTCCACCCTCTAATTTAAAAATTCAATAATAATATTCATGCTAGAGAGACATGGGGCTTGAAAACCATGATCAAGAGTGCTTCCAAACCATGTGTGAGAGTTTAGACAAGCACAAGGTGCAAGACCATTAGTTAATACCATTTTTATTTATGAATTTATCATTTAATAGCATTTATTACATGTATAAGTAGATAAAATGATGATTTAATTATTTTCAAAATAGTGAATTCAACCATGCAAATAGAAAATTCATCATAAAAAATGACAAAGCAATCAAGAGAATAAAAATTGGTTAGTCTTATCGATGATTTAGCCCTCATAAATGGTGAAATCATAAAATGTTGAAAAGGCACAGAGTAATTTCATGAAAATGATGAATTAGTCTCACCCAAACTGATGAATTGGTCTATCTAAACGATTAATTTGTTATCCAAATGATGAAAACATCGAAATAATTTCATTGTCATCCAAAAGGAGAAATTAAACAAAGAATAGTGCAATGGTCTAGTGTATCATTGAAATCATTATGAAATTAGTGAAATGGTATATAACCTATTTAACAGTTAATTTATCATATAAATGGTGAAATAGGCCTAATAAACTATGAATTCACCTAAAAATGGTGAAAACATCTAAATTACATAAAGGAATAGAAATTGAATAGAGAGATAGAAAATAATGATCAACAAAGCTAAACAGGACTAGATGACATGCTGTTGTTATAGAAATAGATGTGATTAGTAAATATAAATGTGATTGAATTAGAAATAAATTATTAAATGTACTAACTTTTAATAGATTATAAGAGTGAATGGACATGTTGATAGTGTTAGCAACCTAAGTTGCACCCTTTGGAAAAGATGGTTCAATTCTGCTTCAAACTTGGACTAACACGAGATTGGCCTAAAGGTTTCAGGTGACCTATAGATTATGGGGATAGTTCCCCTAATATATATAATTAAACTCTTATCTTAAGACCTAATTATATTGGGATGAAAAGAGATAGGATGAAAACTTGAAAGAAAAACCTATACTAGGGGTGGTGATGCACCATTATTCACTTATCCTCTCTTAACTAATATTTAAACACAATTGTGAATCTAATGGAAGACAAGTAACTAACCAAGCCTCTTGAAATAGTACTAAACATGAGTATTTCATATGAAGGTTAGGTGGAAGATCTACAACTTTAAGGAAAAATAATGAAGGTATGCATAAGAATATCAATCAACTCACTCTTCAACACAACAACCACCTATCAACACTTCACATGACCTATATAGGGTGAAAAAATAATGTTAGGTGAAAGAGAGAACCTGAAAAAGAATAAGAAATTCATAATTTTATGCAAATCAACAATAATAACACACACTAATGCTAATGAAGAAGTTTGTAATAGTGTTTTCTCTATTGATTCAAGGGGCAAGATATAATTTTGGTAGAACTTTGCTACACCCAACTGAGGGATGAAAACAAAGGACTCAAAGCTTGAATATATATATTTGTGCATAATAGAGAGAAATTAATATAGGTTTATAAGTGGCCATGAAGAGGCCATAGTGATCATGCAGTATTTACAACAGTCTCCCTAACTTCACTATACATTATTTAAGTGGATTGTTGTCTTGAATGAGCTCTTTGGAGATTTTATGTATAATTTTAGTAAGGTTTGACACATAAAGGGTCCATTAATGCCAATTTTATCTGATTCCATATCCCTTCATCAGTTACCAACATTGAAAGAGGTTTAATTAGGCTTTATTCATAAGGTATTAAGTGGATGCCCATACCTATAGATTGACCATGTTAAGAAAACCACCCAAATTATTCATAATTCCCATGGTCATGGAGATTTTTCACTTCAAGGGGTATTTAAATATGTCAAAATAAGGATCATTAAATCTATGGTGTCATTCTACACCTATTAGCACTTTCATCTTGTTGGTTAAGTAGGCCTTATGAGTTAGTAGCCCAGTCTTCTTTCCATCTACTATTTGGATGACTATGATAGTTGAACTAGACATTCAAGCTATCTAATTAGTACTTAAAAACACCTAAAACAAAATTATACATCAATATCTAGGCCTTTCAAACACCCCATACCTAAAACCTTACCCTTCTTGCATGATCAGGCCATCTTAACTAGCTTTACAAGTAGGCTTATTAATGAAGGTTGGCAGAGGCACTTCTAGGTAGGTAGGTGAACACTTTGTGATTTGAAGAGGTGAAAAAAACCTCAAACCAACACTTCCAATGATTAGGAACCTATGGAATTTTTTTCCACTTCACTTCTTACTTAAAACCCTAAAAAAATATAGAATCTAGAGGTGTCCATACACTATCCATACAACTAAGTACCATGAGCATGACCTCCTCTGAGTGGACAACATGACTCAAGTGTTTGTCAAGTGCTTCCCATTTTTTGGGTTCATTTTTTATTAAATCTCTCTAGTCATGTCTTTATTAGGGTTTTACTGAGGTTTAAGATTTCTTAGGAGTCTTAACAATGGTTCATAGAGGTTACAACCTAAACCTCTAAACCAATTCCATGAAACTCTTGTAGACAAACCCCCTTACCTCCATTGAAGTGCTCATCCTCACATGCAAAAGTTTCATATAGTTGTGAGCATGTGAAGTTGCCTCTTAAGTGAGAAGCATGCATTTTAAGCAGTCTTGGGATAATTCTAGGTCAAAATGGCCAATTTTAGTTTATCTTCTAAAAATCAAAGTGACCTACACCTCTTAAACAACTTAATGATAACTCCCATGAAGGTTTGAGGTGTCCTTTAATCTTCTTTTTTTCCTCTACTATAACCTCTAAGTGGAATTATTTCCATGGAGGTGTTAGAACAACATGCCTAACTATAGGGTTTATAAATTTTGGCCTTAACCCAAAGATTTGAGGCACCTATCCATTGCCCCTAACATGAAGATCACCTCTGAGGGTCTTTGGAATACCTTGGTTGGAATCATCAATCCATTTACCTTCTATGGTATGTAATAGTGTCTCTCACTTAGACACCCAGGTCTATTTTCAAGGGTAATAAGTTATAAATGTTCTTTTAAGTGGCCATTTTGAGATCATTTAGGAAATTTGAGACCCTCCCTTACTTCAAAAACCCATGGTTTATGAACACCCTTTTCAATTCCTTGTTTACAAGAAAAAACTAGCTTTCTCAAGCTTGATCAATACAACATAACCCCTACACACGCCCATAAATGGGTCATTTTAGTGCTTAAAAAACCTAAGGAGATCCCTAGGACCATTTCATAGCTAATATTCTCCATATAAATTCATTTGGAGGCATAATTCTATCATCGGTTACCATCCATAATTTAGGAAGGGTTTTGGATGTCTACCATCTTAAAAATGGTTCATACGTTATGGACCTCCAAACCAAAACTTACTATCATGAACCTTTATCCCATTAACCCCTTCATCTCTCCTAAATAACTTAGGATCCCATGCAAAGAGTGCGTGGAGATAGGTGTGATGGAAGGTGTGCTTCGAGCTTTCTATTAAGCAATTCAAGCAGGTTAACTTCTGATTGTTCATTCATAAATCTGAGGCCCTCAAACCCTCTTATTATTTTATGTATTTTTATTCCACAAGGTTACTTAAGTCTCCCTAATAGTTTTGGTCCTAGGTGTTTCTATGTTGAAAGGTACCAATGCTTAAAGATGTAGATTGACAGGCCTACTTAAGAATATGGAGCTTGAGGAGGTATAAAACCATTATGGGCTAACTCATTTCACTCCCATACCTAAAATGTGTTCTTTATTTTTTTAAAAATCATTATACACATACCAAATTTCATTGAACTTGATTGGGGGTCTTTATATGATATGGGGTGGAGGTAGGGTCTTGAGACCTAGGTAAGCCTTTAGGCCTTAAAAGGCTAGACTGGATGTTGAAAATATCTACTAGCCTATGGATTCATATACAAATATTATGTGCTAAAACACCTCCTTTAATTTAACATCTACCTCATTATCATGTTATCATTTTCTTAGACCTCTTTTCAACCCTTTTCCTTCCTATAGACTACCTTGATCAACACTGGCTAGTGTATGGGAATGTAGTAGTTGATGTTAGTTCCCAAAGTAATTTATTTTAGCTCTTATAAGGGTGTAATACAATTAAAAACATAATGTTTCAATTTTAATCATATACTTAAGGATCATGTCCTTTAACCCTTCCAACACATATGCATACACAATCATATATAACCTTGTGTGTGCTTGGTCTGTAACCCTGACCAGACAACTTCCTTATGTAGGAGCACTATCAAAGAGGGACTTGAGGTGTTTGATGTGTATCTATTATAAAAATACTCTACTTTTATATATTATAGATTTTGTAACTCTCATTGATCTGACACATTCATGTCACAGATAATCTTGACTGACTATGTGAGCTTTACATAACCCAAAATGCATTCCTACAAGTTCCTCTACCTTTGTTGAGGTGACCACCATGCTCTACCCTTATTATTAGTTTGAACCTTATAAATTCACGTGTATATAATATCTCATGCTTAGGTTGAGGGTACAAATCATCAATAGTACTATGAGTACTATATGAACCATGTATATTGACTGACAAGGAGTGTGTAGAACAAGCTTCTGAGTGTGGAGAGTGTTTTTTAGCTAGTTGAGACTATTGTGAATCTTTCATGTTACCATTCACCTCATTGAGACATGCCCCTACTTGTTCATATTCACTTACTATACTCAGGATGATCTATATATGCTAACTTTGGATGTATTTACCAAGGTGGGTCCATGTGATTGCCTATAGGTGATTATTTGCTCCTTCAATAGGGTATATGGCTACATAATCCCATCTCTTTATGACTTGATGGTTCTTGAAAACCCTAAGGATAATTTTGGCCTTAATCCCATGAATTGGACTTGGGTAGGGTTTTTTGACTTTTGGGGATGACCATTGGGTTATATGGAGTCTAAAAATGGAGTGCAACGCCTACAACAGAGGTGGAATGATAGTGCAAAGCTTGTCAAATGTTAGAGGTTATTTTGTGGCTTGATATGAACTATGAACTCACACCCTAGACAATCTATAAGAACCTTGGACACCCCTATGCATATAATTAACATAAAATAACATTTTAGAGGCCGTGAAAAGGCATATATAGTAATAAAATGAAACCTAAGACTTTTAAATAAACCTTAACCTTTGCTAAAAAACTTTAACCTCTACTAAAAGAGTTGTGAAGGTGCTTGAAGGTATATTTGTGGTTTTTGGTCTTATGGGGGCTATGGTGACATTTGAAAACCTTGATATAAGGATATACTCATGTGATTTCAATTTCCCATGTTATGTTTTACAATGCTTTATCAACACTCAGGCCATCATTAAGTAATATACTACCTTCATTTGCAATGGGACTTAACTTGAAGACCACATTACTTAGAAACACCATTTTCAAATGTTGGATACAATTTGAGCATTCAATTTGGAGTAAAAAGACATGATTATCATTAATATACCATGATTAGACCTCCAAACACCTTTCAACTTTATATGTGTACACTGGATACTCCTTTTCATTGATAAAACCTGCTTGTAGTCTATAGACACTATAATTTTGGAAATTTCTCACCTCCATATACCCAAATGTGTTATCCAAATGTTAAGGAGGCCATGAAAAGTCTCTAAAAGGATTGAGGGACTAGTAATAATAATCATTTTGATCAAACAAACCATAAATTCAAAGAAACTATCCTTATTTTACCTTGTGCAGATGAGGGTGGTAATTAGATCACTTAACTTATTAATGAATGTTCATAAAGTCATGGGACTAAACCTAAAACCAATGGCCATTATTATAAGGTTACCAATCTTAATTTCTTTAGACAAGAGCTTGGAACCTCTTTCTCTCTCCTCTATATAGATTGAGCACATACCTGAAGTGCTCTCTAATCCTACCAATGAGCTTGATAGGGAAGATAAATCATTTTTGGGATCTTCAAGCACTAAAATATTATTATTTATTCTACACATGCTAGTAGTGAACTCCCCTTGCAAATTCATGACTCAACCTAAGAAATTCCATGCTATACAAATCCATACCACTCAGGAAACTCCTAAAACTTGTAAATTCCCTATATTTTCTCATGTTTCAGAACATAATCCATTATTGGAAGGTAGGGGGAGGGAAACTAGGAGTCAGGTGATGTATGAAAGCTCATGGTATGAATTGGGGGAGTTGAAAAGGGATATTTTGGCATGTGTGGGGCCCATATGGTGGGAATTTGGTGTTGACTTTTGTGAAAAGGGGTCATTAGTGCATGAAACACTTTAGGATATGGCTTAATGTAGTTCATGAAGGATCTTGAAGGCATGCGTGGTGGTTTAGTGGCCTTTTAAGTTTAAGTGGTACACATTTAAGGTCAAATATTTTCCTTTTAGACCATATACATGACTTTAAGAGGGGATTTAAAGTGAATATCATTTTAATACATATGAAAAGACCTTAGGACCTGATAAGGACTTGAATTAGGCCCGCATATAACTTAATATCATTCTTAATATCTTGTAATTTAAACATACCTTACACATCTTACATATGCCATAAGAGATCATGATGACTCATCAATAACATCATGCAATCATCTCCACCATGACACTTTTAAATTTTTGAGGACAATTAAAAACCTATTATGGACCTTCATAAATGTTCAAACACTCTAAGGAAATTTAAAATAAGTTGAGACAAGGAGTGAGGCTAATCACTATGTGTTTCATGATATGACAAGCCAGTGAACCTGCGGCATTTGCAAAGACAATCAGTGACCATGCTTTGGACTATCCTAGTTCACTAAGAGATGTGAAAACTATGAGGCCTTATGGTGACTAGGGTTCATAGGGTTTAGGTTTACCCCTTTCTAGGCCCAATGGTAGAAAGTGGTCAACATTTCTGGTGACTTAGCTGGCTTGACCTACCTTCTGGTCAAGGGAACTCAAAATCCTTTTATTTACCACTCATGACTAGATGCAAACCCTTGACTACATAAAGAGTATGCCTAACATATTTCAAACCTTGAAGACCAAGAAAACACAACAAGGAACCAAAAAAGAGACAAGGAAAGAATAAATACACACAATAAAAAATAACTAGAACAAACCAATAACCACCAAGCATGTGCAATATCACTTAGAGGAAAGAAACTAACTACTATTTACAAGAGGACTTGGTGTTTCTAATAATAGTAATTGATAAAAATCCCATGGAAAAGGATAGGGAGATCCTCACCACTCAATCTAGATAATTAAAAATCATTTCTCTCCTTAAAAATGGTATTGATGTATGGCCCACTCCATAGACTATCAAATTTTGAATGTTTACCTGGCTTGGTACAATCCTTATCCCACTTAATCACAATGTCACCCTATTGAAAGGTATTGGATGAGGATCTCTTATGAAATTATATTTTGAATTAGTCTTGTTTTGACAACATATCATGCATATCACTGTCCCTTATCTCTTCCAACTCCATCAACTTATTCATCCCTACTTCCATTGCATCATCCTCCATGAGCTCAAGTTGGTGTGCAATCTCCAAGGTTGACAACTCAAGTGATAAGGGGAGTTTTAATTATCTTACATAAATAAGGAGATAAGGAGAGTTACTAGTATAATTATTATGATTAATTCTATCTAACCACAAGGTAGTCCTTAACTTGGTGTGCCACTCCCTTTGATTATCTTCCATTATCCTTTTTATGATCCTAATCAAGTTCTTATTGGTGGAATCTGCTAGTCCATTTCCCTTTGGATAGTATTTGGATGAATAATTGAGGTAAATAAAATGATTAAGGTCCCATTAACACACTCTATAACTATTTAAGGGTAAGGTGTTATATGATATAATGGTAGAGGGGACCCCAAACCTAGTCACAAGGCTATCATAAAACTCCAAAACTGAGTTCTCATTTGCTTCTTCGAGTGAAGCTACCATGACCCAACTAGTAAATTAGTCAATAGATATTAAACCCAACTTATTAATATCACTATATGAGGGATGAATCATATCTATTAATTCCAATCCCTATTCCATGAAGGGCTACTCAATTTGAATGGGTTGTAGAGGTAAAATAACTACTCTTTGCTTACTGGTGAAGATGGCACATTTGGGACATCTCCTGACCCAAGCATGTGAGTCCCTAAATAAATTAGGAAAAAAAATATCCTAATATTATGAAATTTTATTCTATGGTATTAGATTCAAAGTGACCTCTTATAGGCCCATCATGAAACTACTCTAATAACTTGTCAAATTGACTAGTCTCAAGACACCTTAGGAGTATGCCACAAATGTCATTATTAAAGATTAATCCATCCACCAAGATGTAAGGGATGGATTGAATTATAAAGGGTCTCCTCATTATCCTATCTGATCACATATTTAATTCTCATATTTGGAGAAACTTCACTATATCTTGGGTCCAACTAGAAGGGGTCATGGTTACAACTGCTTGTTGATTATCTTGGACTGCCAAGACCATCTCTTTATCTTCCTTAAAATATAATGAAAGATGTTAACATAACCCTATACCTCTGATAAAATTATTAAAATTCACCTATATATCATATTCCATGCACTTATTCAACCAACCAACCCTCTTCTCACTCAAGTCCCCATTGAGTATGAAATCCTTTATACTAGGGTGAACTACCATCATAAAAATCTTATTATTAGGCACCGCATGTATGAATTTTTTTAGGCATATAATGATATAAATGAAATGTTTTAAAATATATATATATATATATCTCCTTATACCCTTACAATTATTAACTAAAGAAATCAATGGGCTGATCTATTCTTTAACTATTTTCATGCATGAGCATAATAGAAATAATATCATTTGTGGAGAAGGCATACATGAAGAAATATTTGGAAAAATCAGGGTTGAGGAGGGTGGTATCTTGGAAAATGGCCTTATTTAAGGACTAAAAACTTATTTTACCCTATTTTTTCAATGATAAGTCCTTGTGTTTCTTAAGCATGTGAGTTAGTGGCCTCACCAATTCTACCAATCCTGGAATAAATCTTTTGATGAAATTGATTTTGCTCAATAAAATTTGAAATCCATTCTTGTGTTTGGGAAGTGAGATGCATATTGAGTGGTATCCTATTGAGGTGTTTGATATAGTAGAGATGTTGTCTTAGACTATCCTAAACTATCATCAATTGCCCATCTCTTATCTATTGTATGGGCTGCAACTGAATTGTCCACTTTGGATACATTCTGACCCTAGTTTATTACTAATTGTTCAAATGAATGCTAACCTTATTGAAATTTTAAAAATGTATTTTAATATGGTGATTTTATTATAAATCCCCCTTGTTGACTTGGCATCTCATCTTGGGTCATGAAGGGAGTGTCCCCATGAGGCATAGGAGGACCTTCCTTATGTTGTGGAGGAGGCATATTATCAAGTGATGGAAGAATAAGATCTTATTGCATTAAGGATATTTGACACACCTCACCACTTATAGACATTTCCATATCATTTGGCTTCCCCCATTGAAAATACCATTGACCCTCTTATGCATCATTATTTTGATTTGGAACCAAGGCTCTAGAACTGCTTAAAGCATTAAGATTATAATTGTTGTAAGGCCTTGCTCATGTAATATGCCCTTGGACTTGTTGATTGGGTTGATATGGAGGAATGTTGTATTAATATGGATGATAAATAGGTTGTTTGGATGTTTGATAAGGATTATAGGGTGGATTTTTTCGCCTCTTTAAGGCCACTAACATATTATTTTGGGCTTTGAATAGCTCATCTATCTTTCCCAATTTGTCTAGTTGGCTACCATCTACTTGATCATGATTGGTTGGGGATGATAATGGGGCAATGGTAGGGATAGGGGGATGAATTTACAAGAAAAAAAGCATAAGGGGTCTAGGGGTGAGTTTTCCTACTAGAATTAGGAATTTTATGCCTTATAGCTATCTCATAGGTTTTTTTCAAGGTGCTTCCCCCCAATGACTATATCATAATAACCACATCATATTTTAGAGCCCTTAGGTAGTAAAATAAAGCATAGTTAGGGGTGAGATTAATTATTTTAGGGATCCTATACCAAGTTTTTTGAAACCTATAGTTGAATTCTACCATGAATTTCTAGGGGGCTCTTATGATTGTATTAAGTTATTCTACCAAGGAGACATGGTCACTCCTATCCTCAAAGTGCTTACACAAGTGTTCTCCAAACTCATATTAGGTGTTTATGGACACAGGTGTTAAACACCTGTACCATCAGAGTGATTTACCCTTCAAGGAAATTGCTAAGATTTTCATAACCATATTTTCTTGGGTTATGTTATGGACTGAACACAAATTAGATATGTATTCAATATGTTCCATAGGGGTAGTTGAGTTCTCTCCTATGAAATAGGGAAGGATTTTTAGGACAATTAAAAAGTATGTCATCAAACTAATTTAGGTTCAAGGGGTTACCACCATTGAAAAGCACAAAGGCTTACATTTTAGGCCTAGCCATTGGAGATATAAGATTTGAAATAATGTTTTTTTATAAGAATTAGGAGAGTTGGGTGATGTAGGATTGGGATTGAACCTAGGATACCTCTTCCTCTTAGCAATGTCTAATGACAATTCAACAAACTCAAAGTCCCTACCTTTTAAGGAAGATCTTGTGGCCACTTTTTGCATGTAACTTGACTATAGATTTGTCACTGATGTACTTGAATATTTTAGATGTTCTCAAAGGTTATAATATCATGCTCCAAGTCATATGAAAATTGTTCCCACTAAGCATGTGAAAACTGTTAGCAACCCAAGTTGCACCCTTTGAAGGAGATAGTTCAATTCTGCTTCAAACTTGAACTAACATAGGATTGGCCTAAAGTTTGTGGGTGATCTATAGTTAAACCAAACCTATAGATTATGGGGATATATTCCATAATATATCAACTTAAACTCTTTTCCTAAGACCTACTTATATTGGGATGAAAAGAGATAAGATGAAAACTTGAAAGGAAAACGTATACTAGGGGTGGTGATGTACCAATATTCACTTATCAAATCTTAACTAATATTTAAACATACTTGTGAATATAATGGAAGAAAAGTAACTAAAAAGACTTCTTGACATAGTCACAAACATGATTATTTCATATGGAGGTTAGGTGGAAGATCTATAACTTGAAGGAAAAAGAATGAAGTTATGTATAAGACACTATCAATCAACTCACTCTTCAACACAACTACCATCTATCAACACTCCACATGACCTGTATGGGGTGAAAACATAATGTTAGGTGAAAAAAAGGACCTAAAAAAGAAGATAAACTTCATAATTTTATACAAATCAAAATTCATAACACACACTAATGCCAATTCTACAATAGTCTTTTCTCTATCGATTCAAGGTGCAAGATACAAATTTGGTAGAGCTTTACTATACCTAATCAAGGGATGCAAACAAAGGACTCAATTCTTGAATATATAGAATTATGCATAAGAGATAAAGGGATATAGGTGTAGAAGTGGTCATGAACAGGCCATAGTGACCATGCAGTAGTTAAAATAGGATCCCTCACTCCCCTATGTGTTATTTGAGTGGATAGGTATCTTGACTGAGTTATTTATAGTGTTGATGTCAAATTTTAGTAAGGTTTGACCCATAAAGAGTCCATGCACTCCATAATTATCCAATTCCATCTCCTTTAATCAGTTACCAACATTGAAAAAGGTTTAATTAGGCCTTATTCATGAGGCATTGAGTGGATGTCCATATTTTCAAATTGACCATGTTCAAGAACCCACCCAAATTCTTCATAATTTCTATGGTCATGAAGATTTCTCACTTCAAGGGTCATTTACATATGTCCTAAGATGGATCATTAACTCTATGGTGGCCTTCTATGTTAGGAATATAAAACATAGATCAATATTAAAGAATTAAAGATAGAATTAAAATTTTAAAAACACAATACAAGATAGACATATTTAACATGGTTTACCCAATATGGGCTAAGCTCATATAGAAATAGCTATTTATTCTCTTTACTCAGTCTAATAAATGAAGGGAAAAACCTATAATACATCCAATATAATATCCTTTTCTCTCACATACAACATGAAATCATAATTATAATGGTCTCATATCAAAAATAGGGTTATAAATAGGGGAAAAATGCACAAACATAATTTATACCATTAGATCTACAACCTAATAGTGAATGGTCTAGATTTACTATGAAATTACAATATTTTACAATGCATTTTTAATAATTTCTACCACTAGATCTACCACCCCCAGACCCCCATGGTGACCAAAGTGGGGGGGGGGCAGGGAATTACCACCACATCCAACATAATAAGACTAGGCATTATAATAATACTTGGCTCCACCATCCAACATTCTACGCCCATTAGCACTTTCATCTTGTTGGTTAAGTAGGCCTTATGAGCTAGTAGACAAGTCTTCTATCCATCCACTATTTGGATGACTATGATAGTTGAACTAGACATTAAAGCTATCTGAGTGGGTTTGAACCACACTTGAAATAACCTTATATATCAATATTTATACCTTTCAAACACACATACTTGCAACCTTACCCTTCTTACATGATTAGGCCATCTTGACTAGATTTATAGACTAGATGATTTGTGAAGGTTTTCAAAGGCACTTCCAAGTAGGTAAGTGAACTCTTCATGATTTTAGGAGGTGAAACAAACCTCAGACCAACACTTCCAATGATTAGGAACATGGTGCCAAGTTTTGTACTTAACTTCTTGCTTAAAACCCTAAAAACTTATAGTTTTTGGAGGTGTTCATACACTATATATACAACTAAGTACCATGAGCATGGCCTCCTTTGAATGGAAAAAATGACCTAGGTGTTTATCAAGTGGTTCCCTTATGTTTGGATGCATTTTTTAATTAAATCTCCCTAGTTGAGTCCTTTTTATGGTTTTAGGGAGGTTTAAGAGTGCCTAAGAATCTTAACAATGGGTCATAGAGGTTAGGGCATAAACCTTTGAACTAATTCCAATAAAATATTTTTGACAAATCCCCTCACCTCTCCTAAAGTTCTCATCCTCCCATGCAGAATTTATATATAGTTGTGAGCAAGTGAAGTTACCTCTCAGGTGAGAAGCATGCATTTTGAGTAGTTTTGGGACAATTCCATGTCAAAATGGCCAATTGTGGTTTATCTTTTTCAAATTAAAGTGACCTACACCTCTTAAACAACCTAATGATCACTCTCATGAAGGATTGAGGTGTCCTTTGATATTATTTTTGTACTTTGTTATGATCTTAATGTAGCATTATCTCCATCGAGGTGCTAAACCAACATGTCTAACTATAGGGTTTATAAGTTTTGGCCTTAACCTAGAGATTTAAGTAACCGATTCACTACCCCTAATATGAGGATCACCTCTGAGGGTACTTGAACTACCCTGGTTGGCATCATCAATGCATTTACCTTTTGTGGTATGTAATAATATCTCTCACTTAGATACCTAGGTCTATTTACAAGGGTGACCAGTTATAAAGTTTCCTATAAGTTTCCATTATGAGATCATTTAATAACTTTTAGACCCTCCATTAATTTAGAAACCCATGTTTTATGCAAACCCTTTTCAATTCCTTGTTTAAAGGCAAAAACTAGCTTTCTCAATCTTGATCTATACAACATAACCCTTGCATATGCTCATGAATGGGTTTTTTGAGTGATTATAAGCCTTTAGGAGACCCTTAGGACCATTTCATAGATAAAATACTCCATTTTAATGCATTTGGAGGTTTAATTATATCATCAAGTACCATCCAGGGTTTAGGAAGGGTTTTTGAGGTTCACCATCTTAATGATGGTTCATAAAGTATGGAACTATAAACAAAAATGTATTATCATAAACATTTATCCAATTGATGCCTTCATCTCTCCTAAATATCTTAGGATCCCATTCAAAGAGTGTGTAGAGATAGGAGTACTAGAAGGTGTGCCTTGAATATTCTACTAAGCAATTTAAATCAGTTAACTTATTAGTGTTAATTCATAAACATAAGGCCCTCAAAACTTCTCATTATTTTATGTATTTTAATTACATAGGGGTATTTAAGTCTCCATAATAGCTCTAGGCCTAGGTCTTTATGTGGTGAAAGGTACAAGTTCTTGAAGATGTAGCTCAACAAGCCTGCTTAAGAATATAGAGCTCAGGGAGGGATAACATAATTATGAGCTAACTCATTAAACTCCCATAAATAAAATTTATTCTTAAAAATTTGAAAGATCATTCTACACATACCACATTACATTAAACTTTCTTGGGGGTCTATTTTTTCTATGAGGTGAAGGTAGGGTCTTGAGACCTGGGTGAGCCTTTAGGTCTTATAGGGCTAAATTGGGTATTGAAACTCTTAGATATCCTATAGATTCATATATATATCTTATGTGATACAAAACCTAATTTAATCCAACATCTACCTCATTCTCATGTTTTCATGTGCTTATACCTCTTATCAACCCTTTTCCTTCCTGTAGACTGCCTTGATCAACACTACCTAGTGTATAGGACTGTAGTAGTTGATGTTGATGTCAAAGGAAATATATTTTAGCTATTATAAGGGTGTAATCGAAGCCAAAACATCATGTTTTAATTTTTATCATATCCTTAAGGTTCATGTCCTTTTACCCTACCAACATATCTATATACACAGTCATATATAACCTTGTGTGCTTGGTTTGCAACCTTGACTAGATAACTTCCTTATTCAAGAGCACTATCAAGTAGAGAATTAATGTGTTTGATGTGTATCTATCCCAAAAATACTCTCCTTTTATATATTATTGAAAATGAAACTCTCATTAGTATGACATCTTATATGAATGTCATAGACAATCCTGGCTAACTATGTGAGCTTTACACAACCCAAAATGCATTCCTAAAACTTCCTCTACATTTTTTGAGGTGAAAAACATGCTTTAACATTACTCTTAGTTTTAAACTTATACCTTAATTTGTAGATATTGTCTCATGCTTAGGATAAGGGTACATATCATCAATAATATTTTGATTACTATATGAACCATGTATACTAATTGATGAGGACTTTGTAGAACAAGCCTCTACATGAGGAGAGTGATTTTTATCTACTTTATACCTATATTAATCTTTCATGTTCCCATTTACCTCCTTTAAAAATTCACATGATTTTTCATATTCAATTCCTTTGTTTAGGATTTATCTACATATGGTGACTTTTGAGAGATTTACCAGGGTGGGTTTATATGATTGCCTACAGGTGACTGTTTGCTCCTTCAATAGGGTATATGGATACATAGGCCCATCTCTTCATGAGCTAATGGTTATTGAAAAACTTAAGGAGTATTTAGGCCTTGATACTATGACTTGGACTTGGGTAGGGGTTGGTGACTTGTGTGGATGATTATTGGGTTATATGGAGTCTAAAAATAGAGTGCACGACTTACAACAAAGGTGGAATGACAATGTAAAGTTTATCAAATGGAAAAGGTTCTTTTATGGATTGAGATGAACTATGAACTCACACCAAAAATAGTCTAAAATAACCTTAGACACCCCTATGCATATACTTAACAAAACATAACACTTTGGAGGTCATGAAAAGGCATACACGGTAAGAAAATAAAACCTAGGTCTTTCTAAAAAACCTTAACCTTCGATAAAAAACCTTAACCTCTTGTAAAATAGTTGTGAATGTGCTTAAAGGTAGATTGGTGGTTTTTAGGCTTATGGGGACTATGGTGACATTTTAAAACATTGATATAAGGATATATTGGTGTGAATGAGACACTCAATTCTATGTTTTACTATGTTTTCTCAACCCTCAAGCCACTATTAAGCAATATACTACCTTCTCTTGTAGTGGGACTTAACTTTAGGACCACATTACTTGGAAACACCCTTTTATATGGTTGGAGACCATATGAGAATTCAATTTGGAGTAAAAATACATGAGTATCCTTAAGACACCATGATTATACCTCAAACACCATTAACCTTTAGATGTGTACAATGGATATTCATTTTCATTGATGAAACCTACCTATAGTCTGTAAACACTTATAGTTTGGACATTTATCACCTCCATATGCCCACATGTGCTATCCAAATGCTGAGGAAGACATGAGAAGTCTCTTCAAGGCTTGAAGGACTAGTAAAAGTTATCATTTTGATCAAACAAACTTTAAATTCAAATAAATTATCCTCCTTATTTTGCCTTATGTAGATGAGGGTGGTAACCAAATCACTTAACTTATTAATGAATGTTCATAGAACTTAGGGGACTAAACCTAAAACCAATGCCCATGATTAGAAGGTGACCAAGCTTAATTTCTATGGCCAAGAGCTTAGATCCTATTTATCTCTCTTCTATATAGACTAAGCACAAAATTGAAGTGCTCGCTAAGCCTACCAATGATCTTGATGGGGAAGATGAATCAATTTTTGGATCTTCAAGCACTAAAATAGTTTGATTTCTGTCACACAGGCTAGTAGTGAATTCCCATTGTAGACCCATGAATCCACCTAAGTCACTCCATCCTTTATAGATCTGTACCACTTAGGAAGATCTTGAAACCTATAAATTCCTTATATTTTCTCATGTTTCAAACTATAATCTATTATTGACAAGTAGGAGAATGGAAAATAGGAGTCAGGTGATGTATGAAAGCTCATGGTATAAATTGGGGGTGTTGAAAAAGTATGTTTTCACATGTGTGGGGTCCATTCGGTGGTAGTTTGGTATTGAATTTTGTGAGAAGGGGTCATTAGTACATGAAACTCTTTATAATATGTCCTAATGGAGTTCATGAAGGCTCTTTAAGGTGTGGGTGGTGGTTTACTAGCCTTTCAAGGTTAAGTGGTGTACATTTAAGGTCAAACATTTTCCTTTTAGACCATATACATGACTTCAAGAGGGGATTTCAAGTGAATATCATTTCAATACATATGAAAAGACCTTAGGACCTACTAAGGACTTTAGTTAGGCCCCCATACACCTTCATGTCATTTTTAAAAGCTTGGAATTAAAGCATACCTTACATATCTTGCATATACTATAAGATTTCATGATGACTCATCAACTGCATCATGCAATCATCTCTACCATAACACTTTTGGATTTTTGAGGCCACTTTAAAACCTATTATGGACCTTCATATATGTTCAAACACTCTAATAACATTTAACATAATTTGAGGAAAGGAATGAGGTCAATCACCATGTGTTTCATGATATTAAAATACAATAGACCTATTACATTTGAATTACAACCAGTGACCATGTTTTGGACTATCCTAATTCACCAAGAGATGTGGTAACTATGAGGCCTTATGATGGCTAGGGTTCATAGGGCTTAGGTTGACTCCTTTCTAGGCATAAGGCAATAAAGTGGTCAATAGATATCTCATGAGATATGATCACACATCTTGCACCATCTAGTGATGTGGACATATGACATGCATGGATTTTTCACTGTTATTAACCCACCCATAATACTATTGGAATCTTTCACATAGCAAGGATGTCAACTATTTGATTAGATCAGGTATTACTTAGTGCCATAACAAATAGATGGAGATCAAATACTTCAACATTCTAGTTACTGATAAGTAAGATGACTACCACTTTATAGGATGTCTAGTATATTTTTCATGTACCTATTAGATGACACTAATTATGTTGGCTTCTCATAGCAGGTAGATAGACAATGCTAGAGGACTTGATTGGACTCACTGATATTGATATGATCTATAATGGGTATGCCAATATTAATGAGTTTGAACTTGTGATGGACATAGATCAATATAAAGCCATGGAGGTTGATTTTTTAGTGTTAGTGGTGTTTGATAGAGTAGTGATAGTCATTAAGGTTGTTGTCAATGGCATATTATTGCCTGACAAGAGTAACTAGTTCTTTCACATGAGTTTGGGAGGCATGGTAAGAGATATACCTATACATATAGTGGGGTTTACCTAGGGACCAACTATTTTGGATTAGTTGTACTATGATATTCATTATGTGGTTCACCAAAGAGGATGAAACATTGGTACTTCTTGTTAGAATTAGCATACAGGATCTAATGAATCTAATAAAAAGTATGAATAAGAGATAAAATAATAATAGTAATAAATAATAACTATATATCCAAGACAATAACTAAAATGAAAAAATAACTCAAATATGATGAATTACTCTGATACTTCAATATTGATATGATGATGAATACACAAATAGCTATTGATTATATAAATCAAGGCATGCAAGATAAAGATTATGGAACTCACACAACACATGTAGTTTGACTAATATCTGACTACATGAATAAGGAGTGAAACTCAACAAGAAAAAGATAACTATCAATCTTATGTAAATTATCAACACACGTTCACTACTAGTTAAGTAATCTTATCCTAAAAAGTGGAGTGCAACTCCATGATAACAAGATAGGTTTCCAAGTTGACTACAAGCTAAGCAAGCTTATCCTATATGGTGCAAGTTATTAATCAATGTAATAAACTAATTAAAATAAGTAATTAGTGAACTAATAATAAATACAAGTGAATGCAATAAAGTAAATAAATACACCAACACCCCCATAAGCAAAGATTAGGTAGGGCTATGTAAATAAGAGTCCCGTTAATGTGTAGCCATATTAGGTACTCTATACAAATAGATGAGGAAAAGAGAAAATTTGAAGGAAAAAAAATCCTCCTCAAAATGAAGGTCTAGGAGACCCCCCCTGAAGAACTAATGTCCACTAAATAACTGATGTCTTACACCCCCAAAAGAGATTGCAAGTGAAGATTCTTACTCTTAGTGAAAATTTTGGTCAAAATATCTACAATCTGCTCCTTTATAGGACAATATTGAAGATCAATGATCTCTGCCTAAATTAGCTCCTTGATAAAGTGCATATGGATCTCTATGTGTTTGGTTCTCAGATGATGAACCAGATTCTTTGATATCTAGATAGTGCTCTAATTGTCATAATAGATGATTGATGGATTTTAAAATGGAACTCTAAGCTTAGTGAGAATATTTTGAAGCCAAATAGCCTTAGTAGTGGCATTACCAACACCATGATACTCAACTTCTATATATTAAAGAGAAATAGGATGCTGCTTCTTGCTTTGCCAAAAAATTGGGCCAGATCCAAAGTGAAAGTTGTAATAAAAAATGGACTTATGATTATCATAATCTCTAGCCCAATCAAAATCTATGTATCCCACCAAGTTTAAACCTATACCTACTATATAGTGAATCCTGTATCTGATAGTGCCTTGAAAGTATCTCAAAATTCACTTGGTAGATCTCCAATGAAGCTCATGTGGTGTCTATATAAAGCATGAAACCATGCCAATTGCATATGAAATGTCAGGCTATGTATGAGTTAGATAGATGAGGCTACTTATAAGCTAGAAATACAATGTGGCATCAACCAAGGGAGTTGAAAAATGAACCTCAAGTTTAACTCTAGATAAGAAGGGAGTCGGTGCATGCCTACAATAAACCATGTGAAACTAAGATAACAAGTCCATGGCATAATTGGCATGTGAAAGAGTAATCCTAAAAGAAGATTGTGCTACCTGAATCCTAAGAAAATAATGTAATAGGCCCATGTATGTCATAAAAAACCTATCATGAAGTGTAGTCTTAACACTGTTGATGATGGATGCTATGCTTCTTGTAATAATGAGATCATCAACATAGAGCACCAAGTACAATAGTGAATCCTCATATCATATAATGTAGACATTTAAATCTGAGTGACATCTTAAGAACCTAATCAAGAGAAGAAATGTGTCCATCTTAGAATACCAAGATTTGGGGGCTTTTTTTAGATTATGGAGAGACTTCTACAAGTAGTAAACCAATGAATAATCCTGAATGAACCCCTATGGCTGCTCCATATATATCTCCTCATGAAGATCCCCATGAAGAAATGTGCTCTTCACATCCATTTGATATACAACCTAACCATGAGCTGCACCAATAGCCAATATCAATTGAATGGAATTCATCTTAGGAACAAGTGCAAAGATTTTTGTATAGTCAATACCTTCCAGTTGGGAAAAACCTTTGGCCACTAAGAGTGCTTTATACTTATCAATATTTTCATCTACCACAAACTTAGTTATATATATCCACCTACATCATACTAATTTTCTTCCCTTAGGAAGAGGAACAAGATCCTAAGTGCTATTCCTAATCAATGAGTCATACTCTTCTTCCATCACTAAATCCCACTCAATTGTCCCTATGGTTTCTTGAAAGGACTATGGATCGAAAGCTATGACAATGTAGAAATGTGGAAGATTATGTGTGACTGTGTTCTCCTTCTATCTAATGGATCCCCAATAAGAGGGTCTACATCCTCTAAAGTCTATCTAGGCCATAAAGGCATCAATGGACAAGGAATTAGAGGAGAAAGAACTATAATTTGACCTACTAAACCTGGCTAGGGAGGTATTAACTCATCATCCCTGTGTGTAGATGAAGTAGGAGTATCATTGTCACTACTATTTGATTCTTCTAAGGAAGAAGAATGAGAAATGTTAGAAGATAAGTCTGAAGGAATTTATTCAAAGTAAACAATTCTCACTATAATAAGCTCATATGAGTCTGAATCAATGAATTGATATCCCTTAACATTATCAAGATATCCCATAAATATGCAAGTCTAGATTTGTTTTTCTAAAGTGCGATGCTTGTCTGAAGGTATGTGAGCCCATGATGGACTATCAAAGACTCTAAAATGATGCACTACTAGCTTCCTATTGCACCAAGATTTAAGAGGTGTTATCCCCTTTAAAGCTTTGTGAGGAACTCTATTATGTAGATATGTAATATAATTAATTGCTTCTACCCAGTACTTAGGTACTAATGATTTAACATGGATCATACAACTTTTCATCTCTTTTAGGAATTTTTTCTTCCTCTCTACTACATCATTTTGCTAAGGTGTGTATGCAACTGAATGTTGAAGATCAATTCCTTCAAGAGCACGTAATTGTTCAAACTTGTTGTTCACATATTCCCTCCCATTATCTATGTGGAGGATCTTGACTGAAGTTCTAGATTGTTTCTCTTTTAGAGCTTTAAACTCTAGAAATGTATCAAACACTTCACTCTTGAGTTTCAAAAAATAAACCCAATTATATCTAGAATTGTCATCAATGAATGTGAGAACATAATAGGTTTTACTAAAATACAAAGTAGGTAATGGACCCGTTTAGTCACTATGAAAAAGTTTGAGGACTTGAGTAGCCCTCAAAGCCTTCCCTTTATCAAACTTATCCTCTAGATGTTTACCTAAGGCACAACCATGACATACACCCCCTAAAAATTTAATATGTGGAAGTCTTGTAACCATCTCCTACTGATTAAGCTACTGTAAATAGTGGTAGTTCAGATGACCAAACCGCTCAAGCCATAGCTTGCTCACTAAATCAGTGTGTGAGAGAAAATTTGTAGAGAAAGATTGAGGCACAAAATGGGAGAATGAATAAAGTCAAGTATGATTGTTTAATTTTACCACTGCAACTAAGGCATTATCCTCCAATTTTTTTATTGATACAGAATTGAGTGTGAACTCAACTTTCCTACTAGTATCAAAGTGAGTGTTTGGTAGATAAAAATAAGGTTAGTTGATAACTTTGGCACATAGAGGACATTCTCAAATACACTAGTATCAACATTAATTATACCTTTTCCTATGAGATCTACCTTAGAATCATCACCTATGAGAATATGAGGTAAGGAACTTGGTTCTAATCTATAAAATTGTTCTTGATCATAACCCATATGGTATGAAGCACCTGAGTCAAGTACCCATGATTTGGGAGAATTTGCCAATGCAACTAGTGCCATAACTTTCCCTTTACTTGAATTTGAAGGAGTGGAAGAATCCTTTGAAGAGGATTGATTGATTTATTCTTCTTGAGAAGAACCTTAAGGTCATCAATCTCTTTCTTCCAATAATCTTGTTCACTATGAAACCCCTTTTTACAATAAGGGCAAGGAGTGCCAGTCCTTTTTTGTGAATCCCCTTTCTTATTAGTGGATTTATAATATCCTTATGAGGAAGATAGTTTGCCTTTATTCTTATATTTCTGTGACTTATTCTAATGATTTTGCTTCTTTTTAATTGAACCTATATTTGATGTTGATGTTGAAACTTGCTTATGATGAGGTTGACTTGCAACTAGAGATTGAGATTTGGATGACTTGATTATACCCAGAGCTATTTTATTTTCTTCTTTAGCTATTAGATTCTTAGAGAATACCTCAAAGGTGGGCATTTGATATGTTGTTCCCAATGTGAGCCTATGAGTCTAAAAGCTAGAGAAAAGGATGAATATTCAGGACCTAATTTGTGTAAGGCAATGAAAATCAATTGAATATCCTTTTTATCAATTTTACTTTTATAAAGTTGTGCTTTAAGATCTATGGATTTAGTGATGTTGTCTTGTATTGTAGCATAACTTTTAGGATCCAAACTAATGAGTTTATTTTCAAATTGGTAACCATGAACCTCATGTACTTTTCCAAAAAATGATGCTAATTTATCCCAAGCATCATTTGTATTTGTACATTTGTCAAGATGAAAATTCAAAACTAAAGACATGTAGGATTGAATGATTCTAATAACCTTAATAGTTTCAAAGAGAAAGTGTTATAACTCTTTTGCATCAATAGGTAGAGTAAGAAGAGTTGTTATGTAAGGCATATATCCTAGCATCAGTAATACATTTCAAGCATTCTAATTCCATGTGTTATAGTTGTATGCCATTAATAGTGGGAACTTAGAATTATCCATGATGCAATTGGAAATAAACTATCACAAAGCATAAATTAAAGTACATAACACACCATAAAACCCCCTAAATTACTTAGTTTTATCCCACCTAGAATGTATTTATTGGAACTTTATAATTGAGTGCAGTTGCAAGGTTGGATTATAATTTTTTCAATTTAAAAAAATCTCAATTAGGTCCTCTAGGCTAAAAGCAAAAAATTATGCACTTTATTATAGAAATTTCTACACTAATGCATTGTGCTAAAAAAACTATTAAATTTCAAAAAAGATGGGACCTCAATACAAGGTCGTTTCTAAAAATTATGAGCCTTTAAAGTTGTAAAAATGAGTACGGGCAAGAGATACTATTGAAAAAATTGAATTTGGAAAAATATGGACAAATCTAAAAAAACTGAAAGTATAGCAGTGAAGAGCATGGAATTTTAAGCTATTTCAAAATCAAAT
Organism: Torreya grandis; assembly: GCA_037957365.1. Lineage (NCBI taxonomy): Eukaryota > Viridiplantae > Streptophyta > Pinopsida > Cupressales > Taxaceae > Torreya > Torreya grandis. Next base: position 2,179,830 of record JARHVA010000140.1, read on the forward strand.
TCGCTTAAAAATACCTCATGGTGTTCAAATGGTAGGATCCCAAAGTTTCCCTATAAATTTTACCTACTGATCCATGAGGCTTGCTGATGTGTCACTCCAAATTTTATTTATTTATTTTGCCCTGCACAGTCTACACAATCATACCTAGGAGTAAAAAAAATTGCCTTTCGAGTGACTGTGTCTAAATTGGACAAATTTTATATGGATTTATAGGTTTTAACACCTTCTGAACACAATCATGAGGTCTATTTTGCTTAGAAACACTTTGATTTTTAGGTAGCCACCAGATTTAGGTGTGGTACCTTTGGATCAAACCCTCACCAATTTTGCCTCTTGTGCCTAATTTGGATAAAATTGTAGATGATTTTGACTATCTTGGGCACACTAAACTCAATGGTGAGCTCAAAAATTCTCCACAAAGCTCCAATTTATGCTTGTATACAAAATTAAAAAATTGATCCTATATTTGGATATTTTTCTCTTAAATATTTAGCAATCTACAGATTCAAGATAACTCTGGTACCATGTTAGAATTAGCATACATGATCTAATGAAACTAATAAAAAGCATGAACAAGAGATAAAATAGTAATAGTAATAGTAATAGTAATAGTAATAGTAATAGTAATAGTAATAGTAATAGTAATAGTAATAGTAATAGTAATAAATAATAACTATATATCTGAGACAATAATTGAAATAAATAAATAACTCAAATATGATGAATTACTTTGATAATTCAATAATGATCTAATGATGAATACATAAATAGCCATTACTTATATAGAGCAAGGCGTGCAAGATAAATATTAGGGAACTCACATAACATGTGTAGTTCAACTGATATTTGACTACATGAATAGGGAGTGTAACTCAACAATAACAAGGTAGGTGTTAAACTTGTGTAAATGATCAACACAAGTTGGCTACTAGTTAAGCAATATTATCCTATCTTACCCTAAATAGTGGAGTGCAACTCCATAGTAACAAGATAAGTGTCCAAGTTGAATACTAGCTAAGCAAGCTTATCCTATTTGGTGAAAATTATTAGTCAATGTAATAAACTAATTACAATAAGTAATTAGTGTACCAATAATAAATACAAGTAAATGCACCAACACTTATACACTACTCTAGGTCTGTGTATGGGAACACATATATATTAAGTGCCTTTTGGGTAGATGTTATCATAGTGGGCCATAGGATCATATGGTATATAGATGGTATTAATGGGGGCTAAGGCACATGCAACATATAGGGGAGATTAGATATTATAGATGAAGTATAGATGAGATGATTATTGTGGACTTAACATGGAGGCCATATGTAGATATTTAGTTTCAATGGCTAGAGGATATATAGTACATACTCTATATGACCACTACATGCTACATTATTGGTCGATAAGAGTACATGATTAAGCACTATAGGCTTGATAGGGTACATCATCAATTTGGTTTATAGTAGGATGTTCTTGAAGGACCTCAACAATTTGCTCATGTAGTAAGGGAGAGGATAATGGGGACCAACCCCTTATGAGTTCGAGGCTATAAAAAGTTTTGGGTTGGTATCACAAGTATCCTAGGTGTATTCAAGTGGGTCATTAGATACAGTGGTGATGGAGGCACATGCATCATGGTGGTTTGATCATTGGCCTTTGATATTGAATACTCTACTTAGTGGAGGTGAGGGACATGATCAGGGAGATTAGTAGAGATAGGTTATAGTATGTGTTTTGTGACCTATTCGTATAGTGAGGGTGGTGTATATTCGATCAGTGGAAGAGGGTAGAGAGGAAGAGGGATATGAGGTAGAGGATTGAGAGGAGGGAGAAGATATTTATGAGGCATAGGATGGATATGACATGGAGATAGAGTATGTGTAGGAGGTTGTGGAGATTCAAATATATGAGGAGATGGTAGAAGTATATGTGACATGGGATGATCAAGGTGCATAGGTGATAGGGGATGATTAAGGTGTATAGGTGACATGGAATATGGGATAGTCTAGATCATTTAAACACATAATATATGATTAGAATCAATATGTTATTGATAGATTGAAATAGGAGATTAGTGATAGAAAGACTAATCTCATAGGTTTAAAGACTCAATTAGATCATCAATCCTAATAGTTATCTACTGTTCATAGTCAAATTAGTGTGTATTAGACAAAGATATATATATATATATATATATATATATATATATATATATATAGATAGATAGTAGAGTTGAGCTAGATGCTTGAGCTATAGGTACAACTTACCTTAGAGAGGAATTTTGATAAATCTGAGCATGATGATATAATACAAGGAAATGCTTAGGTTATTTCTCAAATAGACTCTGTGATAGTAGAGTGCGATGCAACATGAGTAGAGAGAGATATAACATAAGTAGGTATGGCTAGAATATAAAGAGATGGATGAGGCCAAGTGGTTGTGATAGAGAGAGATTTATTATTGATCTATGATATATAATTTGGTTTAAGTATGAGGTGAGATACTATAGGAGCTTATATGAGGCAATAGTATCAATAACATCTAAGAGGCCTACATTTTTTAAGTTTAGTGCATAGAGATCAACTACTAGATTAGGCTGATCACACATGACTTTGACATCAATGATATCAATAGATCATCTATTGCCTCATACATAAATTATGGGTCCTTTGACTTAGTTGACCCCACCACAAGATATGATAGTTGAGATCTCTTAGTATGTGGATCCTCAGGATAGAGCTACTAGAGATAGTCATAGCTAGAGTTCAGTTGTAAATCTTCACAATTTGATCCATGATATGTATTGATGTATATGATGTACTTGGATGAAAAGAGATGTAATTGTATTCTATTTTGATGTATATTCCCTTTTTTTGATGTATGTAGACATTTTACACTTTCATATAAGAGATATATGATATTCAGTGTTATCTCATTTGATGTTTATTTCAATATATTATGTCTTTTGTACTTATATTAGACATGATGGATATGACTCTAATTTTATAAATTTTCTTTCTATTAATAATGATGAGGTGACCAGATGTTTGTTAGCTTTTATGATTGGATAAAATAGATAGAGACGTATTTAATTTATGGCATTTACATGTAAACTATTTTGAAACTTAATTTTTTATATAGTACATGACAATATGCATCATAATATAGGAATAACTATGATAACATTTATATGTCAAAACATGTAATATCTTGAAATCAAAATGTGAATGTATAAACTTAAAACAAGATATGTAAAATAAAGATCTAAATGTATAATATAATGCATTTAAATCAACTCTAATTTAGATATATATGTTCATTACTCAAAATCATGATAAGATTAGTCAAGTCTTAATTAGAAAGCACAATTTACTAAATTAAGGCACTCAAGTGAAAAAATAACATACCGATAAGCAAAAAAATAATGAAAACACAAACACACAAGTAAAAATAAGTAAGCATTAAATGTATAAAGGAGTGTGTGTGACAATAAGTCATTACTCTTTGAGATCAAGGGTATGACAAAATAATCATGACCAGGGAAGGGGTAATAGAAAGAATAAGGAAGGGGTGGTTGAGTTGACTCCAAATTCCTCATGCAAGTGGATGTTTCCTACATAATCCTATGGAATTTAGGTCAAATGTAATTATCCTAAGGATTTTTGATTGAATAAAATTGATGAAAAATTTATAATATAGATTATATAGGAAAACTAGGAATAAGGAATCATAAAATGGTGAGAGTGTATAAGGAATAGGCTTTCCAAAATGGCAAGAGATATTATCATAAAATTTTGAGAGCATGAGACAAGGAATGGCAAAAATAACCTTAGAAAATTGATCACTACCTAAATAGTCCAATTAGACCTCAAACCATTGTAGTTTGAATAAAAAATGGGTATAGAAAATGATAAGTACGATTAGGGACAAGAACATGAATAATGTGAGTCTGTATGGTTAAACTCATAAAATGGTGAAAGCATGGAGTTAGCTCACAAAAAGGTGAGAGAATATAAATCTGGTCCCAATTTTTGAGATGTTATACTCAAAAGGAAATGAATATCACCCATGAGGTAGTTCAATATGTGCCACCTAACTAAAAACAACTGGGAATCCAAGTTGAGTCATAGGATGACAACTAGTCAATTACATGACCTTAGAGATGGGCACATATGGGTAAAATTTAGGATAGTGAGTCATGTAACATTTTAGGGTTTTATACATGAGGTAATATTTGGATCTATAGGTATTTTTAGAATATTTGAACTGTTTAGGTATTTTTTGAATATTTGAATTGTTTAGGGATTTTTGGAATATTTGAACTATTTAGGGACTTGTTGGAATAAAATATAAATAAAAGTATTTTGACTAGAGAATGTACAATAAATGGGAATAAACAAATCCATAAATGCCTATCAAAGGAAAGGAGGATCATGGGTGTGTGAATAAAATAGTGAACAAAGAATGTGAAGGGGTTGTCTATACATAAGTAATTTGGGGAGTACCACTCAACAATAAATTGGAATAGGATACAACTTATTATTTTAAAATAATGAATTGGGATGCAACAAGAGTGAATGAGAGAATGTGCACAAGAATTGATAGGAACTCAAATGGATAATAAAATTCATACAAGCTAAAACATCATGATATTCCTTATAGTGACATTTATTCTACAAAGAGATTCTGACATAAAAACCATTCTACAATTTTTCTCTACTCTTTCTAAGTATTTCTCTAATTTACCTATTTTACCTAGATAATCATAATGTAATATGGGTGGTAATAGGAAATGGAATTGAGGAATAGTGAAAGGATGCCCCCAAGCAAGGGCTAAAAGGAATAGGGAGGACAAAAAGGAATAGATATGCCCCCAAGTAGGAACCTTTATAGACTAGAGTAGGGAAACTTAAGCATTAAAGTGTTTTTAATACACCTCATGAACAAAAAGTGACTTCAATTGATTATTGACATAATAATTTCTAATAAAGATTAAGATCCCTACCAGGGGGAATATAGAGATCTCACCATTAGATACATAATGAATATGGCACCATTGATACTCTTATTTGATTATATAAAATAATTTATTTGTGAACGATTGAGACATGATTCAGGATAAGGTGACTATGATAGGTTGATAGTAATACTCCCTTGGTGGTGTTGATTCCAAGGTGAGTGGATCATGCAAATGGTAAGAGCTAGATAAACAATACTTAAATTATTGCCTTATGTTACAATTGAGATTATGCTTTTACTAGGTGCTATATTGATCCCACTTCATGACCTTATGATTTAATTATAAGGCTAATTACATTAGTTTAAGTAAATTATCTAACATGCTTATTATTTTAAACCTAGACTATTAGGATAAAGGATTTCATGGGTATAATAAGTGTGAAAGAACATGTATTTGCCAATGAAAGAAAAAGGACTACACCAGGCATTGTTGTATCATGTGTGATTCAACTTGTAACCGAAATCTTGTCTTGAACCTTGCTTGATTCTAGTTGAATGCCTTGAATTCCATTTGAACCTTTCCTTATTCTTAGTATGTCTTAATGGATTGTAATAACTTTTGGGTTGGTTGAAGCACCTTTGTCTAGCCATCTTCAAAGCATGAGGACAAAGTAGACCAACATCTAGAACGCCTTATAGTAGATTGCAAACTTTTCCATTAATTGACTTTGAGTTGAGCTCTATGTAGGAAGGTGGGTTATCTTATAATTAACCATAGGACTCTATTAGATCCACCATGCACCATGCACCATTATGGAATGGCAAAGGGAATGTCTATTTATGAAAGCATAGGTTGGAAATTTGATTGAATAATTGATCCAAGGAAATAACAAACACATGTCATGTTCTAATTAGGTTATAAGGAGGAGATAATGCATATTTGAAGAGGTTAGGACTCTGAGAAAAGGGTTTGATAATTTTGGAATTTTTTGTCCACCCTAAGAATGAAGGATGAAGAGGAGGGAAACAAAAAATATCCTAGATAAGGAGAGCCTTAGCTTTACTAAAGTTTCTAAAAAGATCCCAAAGAGGACCAGGATCGACTAATAGGCTTCTATTTTGATTTAACTATTTTTTTATTTGACCAAATAAAGTTTGAGTGATTCTAATGATTTCACTATGTCTGGAAAGAGTATAACCCTCTTGTCTTACTTCTCTTTAGTTATTTTCCCTAAGGTTGTGCTTGAGTCACCCTCAAAGTTTGGAGTTGAGATATTCCTCTATGGTTATTATAGATATTGGGACTTATGCTTGTTTAGATAGTAAGGTTTTATCATGTATGACTATTGATGCATTGAAAGATCACATTTTCATGATGGAATAAGGTTTAGGTCTCTCATGTGGGACATGATGTTAGGTTGCTTAATCCCTTTCATGACTATATTTTCTAGAACAAATTTAATTGGTTGAATGCCTAATTACTTTGATCCATATGGTTTATCTTTTCTACTTTATCCTTGATAAAAATAGATTTAAGGTTGGTAACCTCTTTGACTATTAAAATTTTGAACTGTCACCTTGGGAGTAGTCATCTCCTTGACCCCTCAACATCTTGATTGCCTTATTTTCTTTATTTCCCTTGCACCATGATGATAACGTGCTTGGGGTTAAGAGTCTTGCTCGAGGGTGAATAAAATAATTATTTAATGATGGTAAAAGGTTGGGAGGTTAGCCTACCTTCTATTGGTGAAAGTTGAACCTATAGTAAAGAGGAGTTCATCTTCAGCGATTGATTATTCTTGTTTTGTTACTTTCTATAAGTAGATATAAGCAAAGGATTATTTATTTTTAGTTGAACCTATTATATTTATATATTAATAAATGATTGTGGGTTAAGTTATGAGCCATTATTATAATTAAGTTTAGCAACTAAATGTTTTGGTTATTACCATAAAGTTCTGTTAAACAATCTTCTTATTTTTATATGATTATGGATCTCCTTATGATAGACTCATCATCTTAAATGGAATCCTTATGAATGTTTTATATTAATGATTGAACTTGGCCAAATTAAGGACCTTATTAAATATATATAAATATTAAATTGGATATCCTATGAATGCTTGTTCATTGCATCTGGAGTTGCTTGTAATGGTGTTAATTTATTTGAATTTTATTTGAATCATCTATTATCTTGAAGGAAAGTGAGTTAGACTTTCTATGCTATAGATGATAGGGATAACTTTGTTTTCTACTGATTTGATTATGGTTATGGAAAACCCTTTTATGATAAGGTAGAACCTAAGTAATAACAAATCTTAAAAAACTCTTGAGCTATGTTAATAAGAACCTCAATGAGTTTTGACTATGGATATTCATGGAAAGAATCTACCTAATGAGGAATAACTCTTAGGTATATATGGATCTTTTGATAAAATTATAAACATGCCTTATTAGGTTTAACATTAGTGATTTTAGCCTTTTATGGGTAAAAAAAGGGAATACTTTCCATATATTATCTATGTCTTTTCACTTCTAAGCATCTGTTACCTTAATCCCTTGCCTGTGGTTTAGTAAATTTGGCCTATGTGTTGAAGCTAGAAGTTACAAATTCTAATGAAAGGAGTAAAAAACTCAAAATTTGAGGAGTATCTTAAAGGGTATTTTGGATAGATAAAGTTGCCTTTAGACATTCTATTAGTCAAATAAACCAATGAGAATATTGGTTTAGTGTTGAGAGATCTAATTAATCATAGATGCCTTCTTGTTTACTTGACCTATGAGGAGGTCAATTATTTTGATTGTCGAGTGTTTATAAAATTTGTTGTGATTCATCTATGAACTATGATCTATTTGTTATGTTTTCCTAAACCAATTAGAGTATTGGTTTAATTTTGACTTATCAATTTACACTCAGACTTGCTTGTCAGTTTGACTGGTGTTATATTTTGGCCTTAGATGTTTCCTATATTTATCTTAAGTGTTTGATTTTATCCTTGCCAAATTTTTATACATAGGTTTTGGTTTAATTGGCCTTTATTTCCCTAGTCAATTTTTAAACTGATCACAAACTTCAACTTAGTTGAATATTAAATTTTTGCCTTAGTTAGATTTCCCATGTCAAATAAATTCATCCACTTGGAATTTTTCTTAGACACCTCATAAATGGGTCTTTTCTCACCCTTTTGCCTTATTCAATTTCATAACTTTTTATGAGTGGTTTAGACGAAGCCACATGTCATCATCCTACTAACCTAGGAGTGACATCAACCTGGTCTATGGTATAATTGGTGTCGATCTAGTAGGATAGTGGGATGTTACCATGTGGCATCATCCTAGTGACCCGTGATCCTAAAGAGGATCGTACAAGGAGGGATGACTTGAGGCTAGTGGGATAGTGAGATATTGCCACATGAAATCATCTTAATGACCCATGATCCTAGAAGGGATTGTTTAGGGAATGATCAACATTAGACTAGTCAACTAGCAGGATGTTGCCATTTGGTATCATCCTAGTGACCCAAAACCCTATAAAAGTCTGTACAACATGGAAAGCCTCTAGGCTAGTGAGATAGTGGGATGTTACCACATGGAATCATCTAGTTACCCCATAATCTCATAAAGGTTTGTACTAGGTGCAAATCATGTGAACAAGTGGGCTAATAGGATGCTACCACATGGAATCATTCCCATGACACACTATTCTGGAGATGTCCATACTAGGCATGAAGCCCGTGAGAAAATGGGTGAGCAAGATGTTACCATGCAATAAAATAATATTACTCCACTATTATGGAGGTATCTTTATTGAGTGCAAAGATTTCATACTAGTGGGCTAATGTAATGTTGTTTCATGATATAATTTCATTGCTCTGCAACCCTAAGGAAGCTATGTTATCTCGATAGAGTGATAGGGAAGTGGGTTAGTGAATTTTGACCATGTGAAGTTTTCAAAAGTCACCTACAAAGTGATAGATGACAAGAGTGGCCATGGTAACCCAAAGAGGAGTTGACATGGCCATATATCCTACCAAGGAAACCATGTGGAGAGTGAATAAATCATCAGTGGTCTAGGTCAATTTTGATAGTTATCTCAAAGTCACTATGAAATAACCTTGGGCATAATCTTGTGTTCAAGTTCATAAACACTTGATTGAGTGAACTTAGAGCTTAGTGAGTATCTTGTGCCTAATCATAGAGTGATGATGATTATAGGGATTATCTATTTTTATTTGATCAAATTAAATCTTGGTATGGGATCTAGTTTTGTGGGTATTCATTTATAGTAGTTTGTATCATTCTCTCATAGTGACCATTAGTGTGAAGTCATGAACAAATTATTTAGTGCTAAGACAAATGAATAGAGATACTAACTTATTATTCATTAGTTTATATCATTTATGGGATAATGGTAGATGTATGGATTTAAATTTTGATTTTTGATTGATTTAAATATGTTATCATGTTGGTTGGTAGTTTACAAAGTGGCTATGTCATGTTTATTTCAAGAAAAAAATGGGTATGACAGTGATTAAGATTCATATTGGTCATTGTCTCATCTAATTCATCACCTTATAGAGTAGCCAATCTATATGCATAGACCCATAGCTAACTATAAAAACAAAGGGGCCTAACTATTTTAGTTTGAACTTACCTTTCTTTTCCCATTCAAAATTTGTATTATTTTGATTTTATTTGAGCACAATATCACCAAGCTCAAATTCTCTAGAGATAATTTGCTTGTTATAGCCCCAATGTAGTCAATTTTGATATGAATTGAGGTGGTTGAGGGTGCTTCCTTTTCTCATATATAAGTGCCAATTATGCCAAACTGGCCACTAAGTAATCTTCTTCTTCATGGGCATCTTTTAGTGAAATACACAAAGAGGGAAGCTCGATATTGATAGGAAGGATTACTTCAGAAATATAGACCAGGGAATATAGATTTAATCTAGTAGGAGTGTAGATAATGGTATAGTATTCCCATAAGCCTATGAATATTTTTAGATTCTAATCATGGCCACATTCATTATTAGTATTTTTGAGGATTTTGATAAGCTTTTTATTAGATGTTTCTACCTAGCCATTACCTTGAGGGTAATAAAGAGTGCAAAACTTATGTTTGATATGGAACTTACTATAGAGGGAAAATATGTCCTAATTTTTAAAGGATGTACCATTATATATACTAATGGTGGAAGGCATGCCATAATGGCAAATGATGTGATTCAAGATGAACTTTGACATTTACTTACTGGTTATTTAATTAAGAGGGATTTTCTCTACCCATTTATTAAAATATACAGTAGTAGTAAGGATATTTCTATAACCCTCTAATTAAGTAGGGTTAATATTACCTATGATATCAATCCCCCATGTTAAAAATGACAAAGTATTTGTTACTAATTGAAGCACTTGTCCTACAGCATGAATAAGATCACCATGTTTTTGACATGTTAGACATTTATTTACATAAGCACATGCCTCTGATTCAATGGTAGGGAAAAAATAAATAGTACAAAGGAACTTATTATCTAGGACCATATTGATAGTGTGTTCCATTAAAATCCCTTTTTAGACCTCATATTAGCCAAAATTGGCCACCATAAAGGGGTACAATTTTAAACTTTTCTTCTAGACTTGCCTAACCTTATTGGTGGTCTTTTACAAGTTTTACTCAATATGTCTTGTCAAGTACTTGGTCATCTTAGGATTAATTACTTGGTTTGGAAGAGTGAGTCATACCCATATTATTATCATTATCTCCATCATGAATATCTTATTTGTGTTTTGGAGAAGTTAATGTTTCTTAGAAAAGTTGAAGGTTACTTTTCAAAGGTCAAGGTATGTTGACCCATGGTGGAACATTGGTGTGTTAACCTCCAAGGTGATATAATGTATTATGTTGGATTAATACTTATAGAGACATGATATGGTAAGGTGAAAACATCATTACTTCATGTTTATTAAAAGTTAAGGTAAATTTGGAAAAATTAAGGTAATGTTTACCTTTGTAAAATATGAAGAATCAAGTGCATTTTGAGAGATAAAATGCATTTATATTCTATTTCAAGGTTATTTATCCCTTACACAATTTGACCTGGGTCATTTCAATGTGTAAGGAGTGGTGAAACCCTCCAAAGACCAAGAAGATGAGATATAACATAGAAGTACACTTGCCAAGAGCTTCTAAAGTAAATTTTCAATGTAGAAATAGTCAGTTGATGTCAAAAATGGATGATTTTAGGTTCCTTAGACGTTTTTAGGGTCAAATGAGGCTTTTGGTAGTGTTTTTAGGTCAAAATAGTTTAAAAATGTTTCATCTTCTCCATCAACCCCTTTGCAATTTAGTTAAGGCCATTTTCAAGTATTCATTCTATGAAGAGGAAAGAGATTTGGAACCAATTATCTTGGGGGTTTATAGGGGACTCTCTTATATATAAATTATAGGCATTAGTTTTATTAATTAAGGGTTGTGATTTATGAATAATTGTTACAATTTAAACTTTGAAGGATTAATGGATGTAAATGGTTGGTTTTTTGAGATACTAAGGGGTCTAAATATTCCTCTCAAATCACTTTCCATCATCATTAGCACATGTGAAGATGAAAAGGTATGAAAAATGGCCTGAAAGTGGTAGTTTTTGGATTATCTATAGGGTTTTAGCTATGTGAAAGTAACTTGATTAGTTTTGAGGACTTGTTGCTCATGGGAAAAGGTTATATTTCCTTATAAAATCCCTCTCCATTAATATTCAATTGATATATATATTTCTAATGCCCTCAAGATAGACCAAGATGAAGATCTATAAAAGATGACTGTAGGCATGGTTGGAGGTGGTTTTGAATGTTTTCATTAGCAAAAGGTATTCAATAAACTCTCATTCAAATCCAATAGTCCTTATATCAAATCCTCAAGTCTTTTTCCACTTTCTAAAAGGTTCTTTTGAAATCAAATGAACTCACAACCATCTTCAAGATACTCCAACATGCCATTAGTAAAAGATTAAAATGAACCCTCTAAGCACCTTGTGACATTAGTGTTATTATGTAATAGTTAATTATTATATGATTTTATCATCCATGTAATACCATCCCAAGGAAATAGACTAGTCATAAGGTAAAGAAAGCTATGTCAAGATTAACATAGCCACCTACATGTTTACTTGTAGGTTGGGATGTATCAAACAGGGCTTGAAAGTGAAGATGACTTTGAAAATCCTCCTAGGTGGTGTGATACCTCATGAAAATGGTTGAGAAGATCGAAGTGACATAAAAATCACATGAAGTACTAAAATGGTTGAAAACAATCTAAATAAACACCTATAACCTTCAAGATAAGACATAAGGTCTCATGAACAAACACTTTATGAGGGTTTGGAGAACTAGTTCAAGTGAGATGAGAATTTAAACACTTAAAAATGGAAGCTTGAGACTATAATAGGATATATATCAACATACAAACTCTTAATACCATCCTTAAGGGAACTTGCAGGCCACAAACCTAAAGAACACTAGTTTAGTATTTGCCAACAAAATTAAGTGTTTAAAAGCATTTGGAGGACTTAAAAGTGGTTTGTTGATCCTAAAAAATATTATAAAATATCTAGGACATGATTAAAAGTTTTAAAATATTAATAAACATATCATTAATGGATTAAACAAAAGATAATGCATACCTATAGGTCTGTAGACTTGTAGGTCTACTTTCTCAACCTAAAAGAGCTAACCTTACAAGAAAAATGATGTTTGAAGATGTAAATGAAAGGTGAGGACATGAAAATATGATTAGATATTCCATAGGGGATGTAAAAAATTATATAATTGAAATAATAACCTTTATTGAATGCCTAAAAAGCATCAAACAAAAGAAACATTTTCAAGCTTGCTTAAGAACTCCTTTTGCAACCTTGTTTTCAAGATTCATAAGAGTATTCAATGATTTGTCTTGAGTTTTGGAGTTGAAATTAAGTGGTGAGATGTGATGGATATATGAGGATCATTTAAGGGTTTTGATAATGATTTTAAGGTTATTTAAAATAATAAAACCACCTACAACCTACATTCATAGTCCAAAATGCACATAGAATTATAGAAATTGGCATGATAGAGGGATTTAAAGGTTGACCATGGATAAATGAATCTTGAATAAGTTGAAATAATATGGGGTAGATATCACATAGGTCTTATATTATTTTGAAACAACTTATAACTCCCCCTACCCATTTTTATTTGTTCTTGGCCTCCTTAGCCTTATGCATAACCAATTAGGGTTAAACATCTTATAAATCACCTAACTGGAGTTGTAACCCATGAAAATTAGAAAAAAATTCTTGTTTAATGTGCCTAAAAATCTTTTGGTGTTTTTGGTTTGGTACTGTATGACCTTGTATGGTCTCCAACACTATGGGCTTGTTTTAGGTGTAATTAAGCCTAATTGGAAAAGGTGGGTGTTGAGAAAGTGGGTCTACATTGAAAATTGGACCCTAAAATTTTGGATAAAGATGTAATACTTTAATGGGTACCCAAATATTCCATTATTTTTCCTATAATCCATATGTATCTCTCAAACAAAGGAGCTTTATACCAAAATAGGGTTACAAAGAATAAGCCTCCAAAAGAGCAAATGTGAGATTGATAAATAAAATTATAGAAAAAGGTGGATATATAATTTATTATAGGTATCCAATATGTGTCAAAATCATTTATACTCTAAGAATATGATTGGTCATCTCATAAACACTCCAAGGGGCAGTATCAAGTGCTCAAGGGTGAGTCACCAAGCCAAATTTAACTCCTATGCCACCTTGTTCAAGTTGTCATCAAATAGAGAACACACATGTTGAAAAGAGACTTCATAACTATATTTTGGTATTTTTTTCTTGATTATAACTTGTTATATTATTTATTCATATCCATCATTGGCTATTGACACTTTTCTCCCCTCTCTTTCTTCTTCCTTCTCCTATATATATATATATATATATATATATATATATATATATATATATATATATATATATATATATATATATATATATATATATATATATATATATATATATATATATATATATGGCTGATTTTGACATTGTAAGCAATCCTTTTGCTGGTTATGGCATAACCCTATCCTAATTAACATTTTTACTTTGCCTTTGAGATGAATAAAACTAATTTATATCATTCTCTTATGATTGTAACTAGTTTATGCTTCATGTTAGTTGATGAATTCTAGTGATGGTGTATGAAACCTCCTCTCATTTGTCCTATCTCTTACCTATTTATAGGTGTTTTTAATATTTATAGGTTACATAGAGTGATTACAATAGCCATATGTGGATTGAAATTGGAAGCATCCATTAGTTACTTTTAGACCTCTTGATAATCCCATTAGTCTATGCATCATGTTATAACGTCTATGTGAAACACTCATGTTTGAATGCTCCATTTGAGTTAAATAATTAGATTCAGTCTTAGTTCATGTTATTAGTGCATGCTAGGTAGGTGGAGGAGCTAAATTTGGTGCATCACCTCCCTAGTTTAGTTTTCTCTCCCTTTTCCCTTACAAGTAATAATCTTAGTTTGTAGTTCTAGGTGAGAGCATCAAGGGAACTAACCCTAATCTAGAGGTTCAATCTACTCTTATAGTCACCCACAACCTAAGATTATTCCCATGCTATAAATTAAATGATAAGGATTTATGAACATCCTTAAGGGTGAAAACTTTGGTGATAATAGTTCTGACATGCTTGGTGTGACACAAGATTTCATCCATTGAAGAGTTATTGATGTTGATCTTCAAAAAATCAGACTTTGGAGCCATGAACACAAGCATAAATGATGACTCTAAATGAATCTTAGTTGGTATAAGTATCCCAAGTGTCTAAAAATCAAAAAATTGTTATGTATTCTCATCATTTTTTGGTCAAAATTCATACTATATGCCTTCACATTATTTATATCAGGTTGATGGCATTCACGGATTCACCTCAAGTGTCTCCTAAACAATATCATGTCAACCTCACCAAGGTTATTAGTATCCTTATATGTCCTTTTCAAATCTAGATAAACCTTTTTGGTAGCCTACTCATCCCTCTAGTCAACCTTATAAAATTCATATTGCTTATACTCCAGTGTTCTTAGACTTCAAACAAAACCTTGTAAGTTTGGAAATGAAAATGAAGGAGATTTATAAAAAGAAGGAACTTGGCTTAATTATCTATAACTCTTCTATTCAAAATGAAAACATTCAAATGATGAAGAATTTTGTGCATTCACTTAAGTTTGGGTGGATATATATTGAGAGAAGGAATTAGCATATGCCAATTGATGATGTGTTAGAAATAATAGGTTTGATTCAATATCTAAAGAATAGATTAGTACTTGAAAAGAGGTAGAAAATGCAATATAGTCAATATTGTATGAATTTTCCTATTCCAAGTCATCTTATTTTGCTCCAAATCTAACCCAAATTTCAATATGACATCAATAGAGGCCCATGCCTATGCAAGCTTTACTCACTCCTCAATAACTTAAAACCATTCACTAGTATAGAAACAACAATATATGGTTTAAAAAACTACTAAAAACTGCACATAAATGACCAAACATGATCACATGACCATTAGTAGTTTATTGCCAGTCATTTATAATGTGACCAAATTTATGACTAAACTATTTCTAGTCATTTATTGGTTCTTTTGATTGATTGAATGATTTGGTAGTATATTTAGTCATTGATTGCTGTAATCGAGTCACTTATTTATTCATTTTTTATTCACTGATATATTTAGTTATTGATTTTTATTAACTGGTCACTTATTTAGTCATTTTTATTCATTAATTTCTATCTATTGGTAGTGAATTTAGTCATTAATTTTAATCATCATTTTGATCAATTTGGTAGTATATTTAGTCATTTTTATTCACTGATTTCACTGGTCATCATTATGTCATGATAACATTTGTTATGAGTATTTAAAAATAGCAATATAATGAAATCACATGAGGCAATATATGATTAAAAAACTATAACATAGAACTATATCGAAGAAAATCAATATCAAATGAGGCAACCTCAATCCTTTAAGGCATGTTCTCACATGGCAAATCTTGGCAAGCTCTTTCACATGTGTAATCATTATAAGATCATCCTACATTTTACTAAAGATTGGGTGTGGGCTTTGAAAGCTTCCAATTTTTTCAATTCAAATTTTGTTAAATATCCTTGGTGGTGGATCACTTTGGTTTGGGTCCCTTTTCAACCATGCAACAATTTGGTGAAGCTTTCAATCATGAGAGGAGAAAGAGTTAGAATTGAGCCATTATCATGTGATGAAACCAAAGTGGATGTTATGATCTAGATTATATGTTATGAAGGTGGAATTTATCATTTTATTGAATGTCTGAATGGATATGATGAGAACATCTCCATTCAATTTGCTTTGAGCTAGGATGGTAATCATAAAGTTCAGGTTGGAGGTATAGAGTTTGTTGTTAGTGAGGAGTCATTTATAAGGCCAAGGGTTTACGCTATGAGGGTAGAAGCATGAAAATAATCAACAAAGTTTAAGACCCAAAGGGGTTGAAAAAATTCTTCATTGAAGGAGAAGCACCAGTGGAGTTGCAGGGAAGCTTTAATAGAGAGAGATTTCTTAACTCTTGGGATAAGGTGTGCTTCACCATCATGAAATGTTTTACCCTTGAAGGTCATTTTAAGTGCTTTTATCATTACCATTTCACTCTTTTGAATTACTTTTGTCACAAGGTGTTGGTTAACTTCCCCTTCTTCCTCCTATCATCCCTAGAAATGTCTATTAAGTCTATCAAAAATTCCCTAGAAAAAAACCCAATTGCCTCCGCTATTCCACTACACCAAGGTATTACTTCAGGATTTATCACTTTCACCTTGTGTTGTGTCCCTCTAAGCCTTTAAACATGTAGGTGTTAGATAGTTCATGACAATGACCCCGATAAATATCACATTCCCCTAAGAGTGGGTCCTTGTGGTTCCCTAACCTTTTCCAAGAACCTTGTTCCACCCCTCTTCAAACCTATCCCCTAATTTTGAAAGATTTTCCCCTCTCCATCTAAGATCTAGTTATCCCTCCTCGATAGCTATGAATTCTATATCCCCTAAACCTTCTCACTCTTTGGCTGTCAAAGGGCTATAGGAGCTAAAAAATAACCCTTCCTTTTTTGGTAATAAAAAGAGGAAATTGATTGTTCAGATCAATTTTGATAAGATCACTTAGGGAAAGAGTAAGAGTAAGAAAGTGGTGGGGGTAGAGCCTTAGAATTTGGCCAGTGACAAAGAGCACCTAGCGGCGCAGGCACAAGGCGAGGAGGATGTGGAGGAAAGGTCTAGTTTTAAATTTTAGAGTTATACAAAAAGAAATATTAATATTAGGAGATCCAAGAGACTAGCATGGGAATTTTTCTTTTGTAAAGACTGTGGATGATCCCTCTACCTCAGATCTAGGGGAGGAAGTAGGTAAATTAAAATATAAACCCAATCTTGATCAACAATTAGAGGAGGGAACTAGTTATTTTGGGGATTTGAATGACTCCACTTATGATTTTGATAAGGAGGATTTCATGGATACAAGTGAAGAGGAGAGCTAGATTGAAAGGGAGTTGGAGGAAGTGTACAAGGGTTTGCGCTCCCTTCAAAATAAAATGAAGGTGCTAACCATTGTTTGCTAAAAAGTTGTCCATCATACAAATTCTTTCTTATTGATTCTGAAAGACCTTCTAGAAGAAGATAATGATATAGAAGGAAAAATTACTAGCATGGAGGACCTTCTCAAGTTCATCAAAGAAGATTGGAAAGATTTGATAAAAAAACTAGTGTTTTTATAATTGTTAATCCCTAGTTTGTTTGTTGTTTCCTATTTTGCTTTTGTATGTCCACTATTTTTGGGCTGTTAGTGGCCTTTGGCCTGTTTTTTTCCCCTTGGGATTTCTATACTTGGGCTCTTGACCCTCTTTGTAAACTTATAATATCAAAAACATATAATCAATGTAACTGTAAATGCTTACTTATAAAAATAAGAATTTATAAAACCTTCAATATGGATTACACATGATGATTATAGGCACCCATTACACTATTTTACTTGTTACATTCTGCAACCAGGGGTATCTTTTTAGCTTTCATTGGATGCATAAGTAGTAGTAGTATGGATATTTTAAATATATCTATCTAAAAAATGTAGAGAGATGTCAAATTTTAGACTCGTATTTTAGATTTGTCACATACCATACTGATTTAGACTCCATTAACTTCTTTATTAATTTATAGCTAATAATATTATGAGAAAATTTAAGTTATAATATTAAGTATAAGAAAGGTAATTAAAATTAGGATGCAGATTGCTTAAGTCACCTCCAATTAAGCAATAAGAGTACCTTAATATTAGGCATAAGAAAAGTAGCTCTAATTACACTGGAAACTAATTATGTCACTTCCAATTACAACACTAACAATAGCCTTGGATTCATGTCACCATGAGACTTTTAAATAGCCCATGCTTTATGGTAGTGATCCTTAATTTTATTCATAGACCACATAAAATGCATAAATATTATTCTGCTCAATATGTAGAGCATGACTATGATGAATCCATGAATATTTATCATGAATCAACATTTACAATATTAGGAAATATATCTTACTCTAATTTGAAACTCAGGATGAATTAATAAATGTTTAGGTATTAGATACAGGTGCCACCAAACATATGACATAATGATGAGACTTCAAAACATATGACATAAAACACAAAAAAACATAATCAATCATTCATTTGCACATAGTGAAACAACTATTAAGAAGGCAAAATATTGAAATTTTATTGAGAAATGGTGTTCTTACAGTAGATATAAGATAGAAATATGTGTCTTTGCTTTGAAAAATATGTTAATACAAAGTGTGTTTCTCAATGCTGTGACTGAGAAAATTTAGTTATAATTCCTATTTTTGCTTATACACCTCCAAAATAGACAAAAACACTAAGAATATCCTTGAACAACACATTTAAACTATTGCATAAAGCAGTGGGCCAAGTTGTCTAACAAATAGTACATGATAAACATCAACTATGTTAGTTTTTTAAAAATATTTTAGTGGCCACCATGTGAAGGTCCCTTCTTTCTATTTCACATGGACAACTCCATCTATTTTGTCTTCATAATCAAGGGGTATGTTAGTTATGACCTTTAAAATATTTACATTTACATCTCTTGTTCCTTTCAATTTTACTCCATGTACAATAAATAGTGAGTGAATCTACTGAATGCCCATAACAACACCATCAAATGGATCTAATAACTGGACTTTATCCCTTTCTTGGAGTTTATCAATAAATGTATATAACAACATAAAAATATACATTATATTGAGATATAAAACACACATTATATTATAAAAATGGAGTGAGGTAATGGTCACATATAGAGTTACAGAGAAAGTTTGAACTGATTCGTGGTTCTTTGGGAAGAAAATGATGACCTCAAGGAAGGGGATTCACAAGGTGTTGATGGAAATTTAGGATATGGAAGAGTTAAAGTGAGTCAAAGGGAGAGTATTTTGGCTGTCAATTCTCTTTTGAATGCTGGAGGTGGTTATACGTGAAGCTAGGATGGAAGAGTGCCCTTCCCACTGATATAATGACTTTGTTTCAATATTCACCCAATATCAAAATACATTCTACTTATCATTATTTATGGTTGATAAGTCCCACAATTATAATCTGGGAAGTCTATAAGGAAAGAAATAGAAGATTGTTTCAAGACAAGGAAATGAGTCTCAAATCCCTCCAAAACAAGATTGAGGCAAGTATTATGGAAATAGTTAACATCAAATTAAAATATATTAAGTTAAAAGAACATTTTAAGTATGAATAATGACAAAACATTGGGATAGATAACTGACAACTATTATATCACCTAAACTAGTTCAACACAACTATGATGATTGTGCTGCACATTCTTGTCTAGTTTATCATGATCACTGTCAATATTAATAACTCTGTTGACATCATGAAGGTGTTTTTGTTTTCCTATTGCTTTGATAAAATTTATCTACATGTGGTTTAACCGTCATGCAAAAATATACACAAAGCATTCAATAGTCAAGTAAATAATGTAAGCTATAAATTTATCCAAAAGAACATTTTCTGGATCACTCCAACAATAAAGAAATTGGGTTGGATTATCCTATGCTCAAATTTCAATAATCTACATATTAAGAGGCATTTGTTTACACAATTGAAAAATAAGAAGAAATGAGATCAATAGAGCCTCTTACCTTAGCTAAATCCATGGATTTATGCTCATTCCATATAGAAATTATAGGGTTAATGGAGGCAACCAACTACAAAACTTGTTGAGTGAGACCAAATATGCAACTCATTACCTATTGGTACCCTTCATGTGAGTTGACATGATCTAGAGAGGCTCCTACTAGGAATTTAATTGATGGTTGTGAAATCTCTATTGACAAACTAGATTTACTAGGTTAATCTAGTGATGCTATATAATTGACAATATCTTCTGCACCTACTTCTCTATTACTATTTTCCTCCTAAAATACAATGTAAATTTCAACATATAGTCAATTAAATAAAAATTGAAATAAATAACATAATTTGAATTGAACCAAAAAGCCATACACTTATTGTAAATTTGTCCATTTTGGCCTATAACCCACCTTGGCCAAATGTATATCCAACCCTCACATTATCTCTTGCTCTCTTACCTCTGTTACTCTTTGCTAGATATTATTTAGAATGCATACTTTATTTCAATGCCTCCCACTATTTGGGAGATAGAGTGGAGTATAACCTCTCTTTTCCCTCCATGATTGTTTTTCTGTAGTTGTATCTAAAATTGTTCATCAAAATTCTCATCTTTTGCTTGGAATGTTTTCTAGATATTTGTCCACTAGTAGTCTCAAAAGCATTTCACATTTTTTTTATAACATTTTCCATAGTTTGTGGATCTTTCTCTTCAAAAATTGATTTACAAATATCCAAATGGGCCCTACATCTTACACCTAACTCAGAGGCTCACTTTGTAGCATTTGGCCCAATGGGCTCACCATCTCTCGATAACTCAACCAAGAATGGATTCTTGCCTTCTAATTTTATTTCTTTTGCATTCTTGTTTATAGATCTGTACAAATTTTGACTCAATATTTATCTTTTGACAAAAGAAAACACACCTATTAAACCACTACCAATATTTTTGGCTGATCCACTAGTTCCACCAAAAGTTCTAGATGCAACAAGTGCAATCTGAGGCATAATAGATACATGCAGTATTTATTCATGACTTTCATTAACTAGAAATTCATTCTCCTTGGCCACATCAGGTGTGGCATGAGTAGGTAGATTAGTACTAGTCTCCATATATTTCACTTCAAACACATCCTTTAATGTTAAATAAATCATCTATAGACCTATTGTTCCTTTGCTCAAATTTTTTTCAATAATATCTCTTAGACTTTGTGCTAAGAAATCATCAAGACATTGCACATTACCATGTGCTATATTAGGCTGCACATCACCATGTTCTATATTAGGCTATACATCACCATGTGATATATCAAGATGCACATCACCATATGCTATATCAGGCTACACATCATCACAGCTATTGTTTTCATCAACTACATTTGTTGAATCACAAATGTGTTGGCTTCTACGAGATGGTGGCACTGTATCTTTTCTTTCCTTTTGTTTTTTCTCTGTATTTTTTTTGCACTCTTTTTCTTTCCTATAAAAATATATATATCATATTATGTCTTATAGACATAAAGATCTTACCTATAAAATTTCATTAAACACTATTAAACAAATAATATACTACTTAGTAGATTTAAAACTTGCCTGTTTGTCAAACTAAGATATGATAAATATTCATTATTCTTGGCCACTTTTTATCTACAAAAGCACTCATAATCTATCAATGAAATTTCAGCATTATGATCATTATCATCGACTAATTTTTGCCTTATAGTCTTTTTACTCATTTCTTGAAGTCCACATAAGTAATAATGTATAAATCAATAACTTGAATCAGTAAAACTTTATTGAGTTCATAATTTAAAATGGAAAATTATAATAAAATTTAGTTTAAAAATAAAAAAGAATTTGCCATCAAAAACTAAGAAAATGTTTATAATTATAGGTATCAGACTATTAATATGACTATCCCTTGTTTCAATTGGATATTGACACTTATGAGTCTTGATCACTCCTATCTGCATCTGCTTGATTTTATTCCTCATTCTCATCTTTGACATGCAATACATTATCTCTCCTAATCTCTTCATTGGTAATAAAAATCTCTTCTTCAAACACTCCATCATCATCTTCATCCACTTGTTCGAATGTTTCTTGTAAATTAACATATTTCCCATCAAGCATTATATCAAAAACTCCCATGAATTTTCATTTGGAACAAGACTTTATTTGAATGATATATGACCATCCTGGGCTTCTTACATCATCAATTAGAAATGATTGGTTCATTTGAAGAGGGGAAACATATGGCTCATCTATCTCTGATAAAATTGTTCTTGTATTTACACATACAAATCCATACTTATCAAATTGTATTGTGGATGGTTGGATCCACTTACATTTTAATAATATAGGACTATTTTCACCAAAATCCACTCAAATAATTTCATGGATGAATCCAACATAAAATTTCTTCTCAATTTCATGAAGAAATTCAACACTAACAACAAAATCATAATTTGTCTTTCCTTTGTCTTTTTCTTCCACTCTTAAATGACTACCATAGGCCCACATTCCAATAAAACACATAGCCCATAAATTTTGAGATTGTGAAAGCTCAATTCCTTTCATTATTATATCTTGACCTTCTTCTTTTGCATCATTGACTACATTAGCAATCCATTCTTCAAATTTTGGAAAATAATCACCTCCAATCAAATCATGACTTCTGCACTTTTGAGATCGATTTTGCATCCAAGCTTGATTCTCTTCTTCATATTTTATACATAGAATATTAATGTACAAATAGTAAGATTAATAATATAGATATGTAAATGCAATTGAGTAAATAAATTATTGTGTAATTTTTTTTAACTATGCCACTTATCAAATGAACATGTGTTTTGAAGAATATAGGCATGTATCATACTTCTTTCTTGATGTGATATCTTGAAGTGACATCCATTGACTTATAATACTTCACCTAAAACTCTCTCATCTTCATCATCATCCCATACTCATTGATTGACATTTTTAAAATCCTTCGTATAGTCTATGCAAAATCTTGTGGCCTCTTGCATTGAATATCCCTTAGACAAGCTGTCTTCTAGTTTTGCCCTAGTATGAACAATTTTTTTCAAAACCTTCATATATAATTATATAGGATATTTCCATCTCATTCTTATTGGGCCACAATGCTCTAGTTCATATTCTAGATGTATCAAAAAATGCATAAAAATGTTAAATATTATTGGTGGAAATTCTTGTTCCAATAGACAAAGGACTTCAACAACTTCCTCCCTCAAACTATCAAATTTTGAAAGATCTAATACATGTAAACTCATTTTCTTTAATATTAGGCCCACACTTATAATTGCCAATCTTGTCCCCTTTGCCAAACTTGATATATTTAACACAATAGGTAAAATATTCTTGATTATGACATGATAGTCATGGGTCTTGAGGCCTCGTAAGCCATTAATGTTAGTTTGGATTTTAATACTACTAATTACATATCCAGTGGAAAAGTGATTTAGACATCAACTATATGAATTGTTTACGTTGTTCCTTTGTCTAGATATAAGGAGTACTAGGTTTTCTATATTTTTCATCATCACATATTTCAATCCAAATATTTCAATGAATCTTTTGTTGTTGAAAGTCTTCACATGATGAAATAGTATCAAAAACACCAAAAAGAGTTTTTATAATAACATAGGCTATATTTTTCTCAGTATGCATAAAGTCAACAATATGCCTAATGTCTATATCCTAAAAGTATGATAGCTTATATAATATGCAAAACTATTTTAAACTAATTTTATTACATGGATAATATATACTACCAACAATCCCATCATTTTCAATAAATGACATTATTTTTTGTCTATTCTCAACAATGTTATCACTCATTATTAGCAATGGTGCTTCACTATTCTCTTTTTGACCATTGAAATGTGTTTTTTATTGATGATATAGATGATCCATTTTAAGGTAAGCACAATGTCCATAATAAATACACTTACACAAAATTCTTGAGTGCCTCACAAAATCCTTAAAGTTGTAAGCAGGACATCCATGGTATCCATGAACACTGAGACTAGACAATGTGCCATATGAAGGAAGATCATGAATCATAAACAATAAGGAAGATCTTAAAGTGAATTTGATTGAATGACCATCCCTTAAAGATTGAATTATTTCAATTCCTTTCCAAAATTCCATTAGATCATCATATAATGGTTCTAGATAAGCATCGATTGTATCTGAAGTCACACTTTTCTTTCCTGGTATAATCAACGATAGCATTAAGAAATATGGTTTAATTTCTAACCATGGAGGCAAGTTATAATTTATTAAAAACACTGGCCAAGTTGACCATTTAGTAATTTGATCTGATAATAGGTTCACCCCATCTAGAACCAAACCCAACCTTATATTACGAGGATCTTGAGAAAAATTAGGCCATCTGTTATCAAATTCCATCCACATTTTAGAATCAGGGACGCCTTTATTTTCCATTAGTGCTCTTATTTTGGGCATGTGATTGCATAAGTTCAGTAATGTCTCTACACCTATACATTTAGAGTAATCTTGGGATTATCAAAAAGTGGTGAAGAACCTAGCTAGGAACCATAACTAATTTCAACCCTTGTCTATACCTCACTTTATGACATTTTAGACATTCACTCTCACTTACAAGATTATTATGAAATAATACACAACCATTCACACATGTGTGGATGTTTTCATACCCTAATCCTAGTTTAGTGATTTGATTTTTACATTGACTTTATTTTGCTGAAAACGTGGAGTCAGGTGGTAACAAAGAACTTAATAATGCCAATAATTGATCTACACTCTCATTTATCAACCAAACACCAGTTTTCAAGTTAATAATTTGAAATATTATTGTCAAATGAATTAACTTGCAATTAACATACATAGGCTTTAAATCATCCTCCATCAAATTGGTCCAATCATAATTTAGACCTCATTCAACATTCTATCAACTTCAAACCCTTCATCTAACATTGTTACCTCTTCATCTATGTTTGGTGCCACTTCATCTATGTTTGTTGCCTCTTCATCTCTCACAATCTGTAATTCTATCATATCTTCATAATAATTTTAATCCCAAAGGATTATACCACTATGCCCATATCTTATCATATGTTGATAAATCAGATTTATTTTTCTCACCTTTCCACCAAGATAGTCATTACATGGACATGGATATTTCTCCATGTCCCTCTCATCAACTACTCTCTCATCAAATGCATGGTATTGATCCATAGTCAACCTTTGATTTTGATCCATCTATAATGTTCTACACATAGCAACAAAAATATTTTGGGAAAAAAATGGCAAAATAAAAGTTCAAGATTTTTTGAAAATATCAAGAAATTAAAAAAAAAAAAAAAAGTAAAAAATTGTAGACTAAGAGACAAAAACTATTTTTTTAATTGAAAGGCATTTCCATAGTAATAGAGTTATAGAGAGCAAATAAAAAAGAGAGTTTAACTAATGAATTGTAAAAAATAGGTTTTTGTAGTTTATATTCAAATTGCTGATTACATTACATTACACCTCTTTCAAACTCAAAGAATTACTTCACATTGCATAACTAATAACTAGATGTTAATAGATGAAAAAATTTCAATTATAATATAGTTTTTACAAAGTCAACCTAAGCAATTATGAAATTATTTCACATTACATAACTAATAACTAGGAGCAATTTTCGATTGCATTTGTTTATCATGGCATTTCATGAGACTGTATTTCTTTGAGGCATTTTTTTAAATAGTTTACTACCTTGTCTATGTTACCACATTTTTCATTCATGTATACCAAATAATTTTATCAAACAATTCACTACCTTGTTTTAATGGCTAAAATACTAAAACAAGTGATTTCAAACAAGCTATAGATGCTTGGAAAAAATCTATCAAAGCATAATAGTAAGTAATATCATAGACAAGGTAGTGAACTAGTTGAAAAAATTCCTCAAAGAAATGTGGTCTCATGGTGATGGAATGCCATGAAAATTCATAATAATTCACTTGTCATGGCATTCCATCACCATGAGACCACATTTCTTTGAGGCATTTTTTGTAAAATTCATAAAATTCATCCTAGGAGTCCATATACCTTTTACAATTATTCTAGGAGTCATTCATAAGCATCCCATGTGAATGACATTTGTATTTTGATCATTGATGTGTTTTTTGTCTCTCATCGTAGCCCTACAATACATTCAAATAAATTTGATGGGTGTACATGAACTAAAGGAAGTGAAAATATAGTTACTACTTCCCCGTA
The DNA here is from genome assembly GCA_037957365.1 of Torreya grandis. Classification (NCBI taxonomy): domain Eukaryota; kingdom Viridiplantae; phylum Streptophyta; class Pinopsida; order Cupressales; family Taxaceae; genus Torreya; species Torreya grandis. Next base: position 2,206,361 of record JARHVA010000140.1, read on the forward strand.
GCATATGAGAACTTTACTTGTGATGTTGTGGTATATAAAGACTAGTTACTGAAGCCCCATGGAGGTCTCAAGATTAATTGGTATGATGGTAGTAAGAGTTTGAGTAGCATATAATATAAATGCCTCAAAAAAATGTGGTCTCATGGTGATGGAATGCCATGAAAATATATAATAATTTGCTTGTCATGGCATTCATCATGACATTTCATCACCATGAGACCACATTTTTTTGAGGCATTTTTTCCAAAAATCATAAAATTCATCTTAGGAGTCCATATTCATTTTATAATTATTCCAGGAGTCATTCATAAGCATCCCATATCATGTCCATGTGAAAGACATTTGTATTTTTATTTTTGATGTGTTTTTTGTCTCTTACTATAGCACTATAGTACATTCAAATAGCTTTGGTTGGTGTGTGGGAACTAAAGGAAGTGAAAATATACTAACCACTTCAACACAACATGTAGCAACTTCACTTACAATGTTGCAGTATACAAAGACTACCATAGCCCTGTAGAGGTCTCAAAAATAATTGGTGGGTTGGCGGTAAGATTTTGAGTAGCATATAATGTTTCACCATAACCTTGTGACAAACAAAATATTGACCTATGGTAATACGGTAAGAGTAAATAGTAAAGGATCACCATAGCCCTATGGTGGATAGGAAAATAAATGGAAGTATGGTGGTAAGGGATAAGCCAATAGATAACACATACAACAACCCCATGACAGTTCAAAGATTCTTCTACCCAATTATTTTCATCATTCCCAATATCCGATGAGCATACAAGACAAGGTTGACCTTGGTGGTCCCTCAAGATTCCTTCACCGCTTACTATTATTATATTACCTTATTTGATACAATTCTATTTTTTGGATTTTTTAGTTGATAAATGATCTTTTTTTCTTAGGAAAAAATCATAATTTCATATTTAAAAATAGGAAATTGGAAAATATCAGATGCATCTAAAAGCATACCATAGGGATGAAATACATGGATATAACCATCCAAAAAACCCAAAAATAGAAAGAGGTGAAGTGTAAGGCACTCAAATAAAAACAAACCAATATAAAAAAATGTTTGTCAAGTAGACAAGAAAGATGTTAAAGGTAAAGAAGTAGCCTTACCACATTAGTCTCATCTAACTAAGTGTTAGAATGAACATTCACATTCATTCATAGAATTAAGTTTGATTGTTGGATTGTTTTCTTTGTGTACATAAACAATATTTTATTATGTATTTATTTAGACAATCCACCTATAATCTGATTAATCAAAATAATCAAATGGTTGTTGTGAAACCAACTTGTTAGCCTATTTAGCATCTCATATCATGTCCATGTGAAAGACATTTGTATTTTGATCATTGATGTATTTTTTATCTCTTACTGTAGCCTCACAATACATTCAAATACATTTGACAGGTGTGTGGGAACCAAAGGAACTAAAAATATAGTTACCGCTTCCTCGTAGCATGCATGAACTTCACTTGTTGTTTCTACTCGTTTTTGCTATTACATTCAGAAGAAAGAAGAAACTAAAGATAAAGGTCAGGGGTTAGATGATATCCAAATGAAGTTGTGCACTATATCCAGACGTTGAAGGAGCTCCTCTTTGGCTGTGGAGGAAGACACCTGTAGATAAGAATAAGACAAAATAGAAAAAATATTAGATAGATATATGGTGGACTGCTAAGCGATATGCTCAGTCCCAGAAGCGTAAAAACTTCCTTGAGGGATGACAGTCCACTTTATGATAAAAAGAGTGTCAGATAAAGAAATATAATGAAAGACTAAGAAAGAGAAAGTAGACAACGCATACATGTTCTCTGTAATCAGCCTCTCACAGTCACCGACATCGATAGTCCTGCCGGCATCAGTTGGTCAATGTTACCGACATCGGTTATGCTGCCGACGTCGATAGGGGAAATGGACCTTGGATAGGTTTTAGGGTTATGTCTATGGTCGATAGAAGGAGTTTGAGAGTTTGGAGGTTTGTGTAGGGTTACAGGGAAGTCAATAAGGTCTTAAGAGGGACAAAGATAGAGGGTAGGTTGTCAAAAAGGGTAAGGTTAAGAAGAAGGATTTTCAACCTCTCCAAGAAGAAATCCAGGTCTGGTAGATAGTATTTAGAAATAGTAAATAGAAACTAATCACTAATGTATTATAAATTACTAAAATGAAAGGTAGAAGAATACTTAGCTCTTATCCAGAAAAGAACCAGAGGTGTTTAGAATGCTTGTTCTTATTGTGGCTGCCGTTGAGTCCTCGTGCAATATTTTTAATCCAATGTTTGGAGTGATTTTTGCAAAGTTTTTGGAGCCTGGAGAGTGTTAGTTGAAGTCTGATGCTTGGTCTCAGAGTGTCGTCAATGTCCAAGAGTCTGGAGGTGAGTGAGAGATTCTAAGAGGAAGTCGATTCTAGAGTCCAAGAGCTGGGATCCGTGATTCAGGATTTGTGATTAGCCATTTTGGGGGTTAGAACTTGGTTTAAGTAAACTGACGTCAGCAATCCCATGATGTTGGCTGAGAATTGACTGACGTTGGTAGCCAGAGAATGGGTAAGAGGTCTATTTTTGGCCCTTTTCCCATTTCTCCATCCACCATGTGCATTTGCTGTTGGAAAACGGTCAAAGGACAGGGTTATTATGCACGAGTGTTGGTTAGGCAGTTGGAAAGGAGTGAGAATAGGTCATAGGTAGATGACTTAGTCTCAAGGTGAGTCATAGGGTAGGAAATGGTCCAAGGTAAGGTGTCCAAGGTGAGGTGTCCTAGGTAAGGTGTCTTAGGTGAGGTCATAATTTAAAATAAATAGTTTATTTTAAATTAATAAGGTGTGGGTTAGGACCAAGGGGAGTCAACACAATTTTGGTGTCTACATTTTCCCCTTTTTGTCTTATTGGTTGTTCTTGACGAACTGTAAGATAAAAATAGGAGTAAGTTGCCCCAGGTATGGGATAAGGTGTAGGTTGCCCAAGGTATGGGATAAGGTGTAGGTTGCCCCAAATATGATGATGAGGTATTCCCCCTCAAAGCAAGATTCGAGGGAAGGTAACCTGAGATCGGTTGCTGATTTGATAGGCAGTGGATGGATATGGTGAAGTTGGAGTGTGAACGCTGCAATAGTTGAGATTACACGTATACCACTTCACGTGATAGTAGGTCAAATTGTCACAGTCAAAGGTTGAGGAGTGCTAAAATCAAAGTAACTGGTCCCCGACATTTAGTCGTAGCTGATTGGGTTAAATGATCAAAGCTATAGCTCTAATGGTTATCATGTTCCAAGTATCTCAGGCTCAAGAAGTACTCCTGAAAAACATAAAAATGTCACGAGTAGTGGGGATTGACTTAGGTGCGATCTGATACTTGTGAGGGTCGTAATGTGGGGTGCAGACAATTTGCTAACTATTCGTGAGGTAACATATATGTAATCAAAACAACCAAGGCAAAGTTGTCTCAAAAGTGGTCTTTGTCTGAGGAGATAGTCACGATCTCCAAGGTTGTTGGTCGAGTCAGGGTGACATATAAGTGATCTCAAATGTTGTGTGTTGTGGTCAGGGAGATATATGTGATCTCCAATTTGCCCCATGAGAAGTCTAAGGTGATTTTTGCAATGTCAGGGCTAGTGGTTTGGTCATGAGTTTGCGCTAGTTAAGTCATGATTAAAGGTTAAATGGTTTGTCCATCGAGTAGATGAACAAACAAATGGCTGATGTCCTTAGGGAGATGAATGAGTGAATGGTTGAGCTAACCCCAAAAGACCGTGTGTCAACTGAGTGCTGCCTACATAGCCCCTATTTTTAAGGGCCTCAGGCCAATGTAGTTCTCTTGAAAAGGGAGGAAGAGTCAAAGAGGTTGATAGGTCGTATTGGTCATGTTAGTGTTGTTTGCATTTCCCATATGTGTGATGGTACATGCTTGAAATCATGAGTGTATGATGATGTTATAGCCTTTTCCATATTATGTGATGGTGTATTCTGTAACATTGGTTATATGATTTTTCATCTCTAGCAATTTTCCATATTGGTGATGGATGTATGCTAAAAATAAAATGAGTAATGATGTTATAGCCTTTTCCATATTGTGTGATGGTGTATTCTATAACATTGGTTATATAGTTTTTCATCCCTAGCAATTTTCCATATTAGTGATGGTGTATGCTAAAAATGAAATGAGTGTATGATGATGTTACAACCTTTTCCATATTGTGTGATGGTGTATGCTGTAACATGGGTTGTGTTTGGTTGTTAGTTTCCATGTGTATTGTTTTCCATAGAAACTAATGTGAATGGTCTATAATAATTCATATAACACAAATTGATATTTGCATTAAATAAATCATGATGTTATGTTAGTGGTTGAAAAATGTTTTGGTTGTGATGTTATTGGCATGTGACGAAGTCAAGTAAGAAGTGAAAGGTGCATTGCTATTTCATTGACAAGGACCATAATGATAGCATACATAGGGTTGTTGCAAACAAAAGCCCTGTTCATGCATTACATCGTTGACCATTGGTTTGTGTTAAAGAAGTATTCGAATCACTTGACATTAAGTGAGCTCGAAATCCCTTGATTATGTTGGGGTAATAGGTATGATTATGTTATATGTGAGGGTAGGGTAACCCTTTTTGGTAGGGATAACTTTGCCCCTTTTATAGGTGACCCTGAGAACGACTATAGGCAAGTCCATGACTTAATAGTTTGTCAGTCCTTTTTTTTTTAATAGCAGACTGATCAATGCGGGAAGTCTACTTAGGGATGTTGTTTTGTTTTATGGTCATGTGGTGCTGTGTATGTAGAAAAATTTGGTCATAGCCATCCTTTAAGGGAGTGGTCTATATTCTGCCTTGTATGGTTGAATGTCTTTGAATAGCTGTCCTTCAAGGGAGCAGTTTATCAATTACAACAATTATGTAGCTATCTTTCAAGGGAGTAGTATACATTTATAGTTTATGACCTTGGAATAGGCATCCCAGTTTTATGTTTTGTTTGTAGATTGAATTTTTAGTCATGGACAAGACTATAGAGGTTTAGGGGTTTCCCTTTTATTAGGACAAAGCATTCATGCTTTATAAAAGGATTGAATAATGTTTGTAGGAAAAAGGGGTTAATAGGAATAGGAATGAGGATGATAGGGGTTGCTCAAGGGACGAGCTCAAGTTAAATATCAAGTGAATGATTACTTGATTTATAATATAATGGTCGTAGATGTAAGGCATTAAGAGGCTCAAGTTCTGGTCAACCTTCGAAAGAAGATAGATGATAAGTGCCTGATCCATACGTTATTATGTAAGGTCCGAGTCAGTTAGGAACAAACTTTCCCTATTTGCTTCTTTCCATATTGGTCACATGTTGGTCGATGCTTGGTTGATTGATATTTGGTCGATGTTTGGTTGAGGTCATGATAGTTAGTATAAAGTTGAATTCCCCCAGTTATTTTGTGACAGGGACAATGTTTGATACCCATTGTGAATAATTAGTGGGTTGGATAAATGAGATGGAGAAAAGATGGTGAAGCTTCTCTTTTTCAAGGAGTGTGATGCAAGGATGAATCTTGTGAAGCTTTTGCCTGATAGGCTTAGTTTAAGAGGGTGAGATCCTGATCTTTCAGGTTGGAGTTTGGAATCTCAGAATTAGGGACAGTGAGGGAGGCAATGGTGGATAATGATTGGACCAAAGTAGCCAGTGGTTGGGGGTCTTCAAGGTGGACCTCCACTATTTGTAAGGCTTTGATCAAGGTTTGATGATGTTGTGGAGAGATTTGAATTAGGTTATACAAAGACATCTTCACAGGGGTTGTGTGGTGAAGTTGTTTCACCACGGAGTCACGGATTGTCTTTGAGGATGTTGGTCGAGATGTGCCCAAGACAGTAATCTTGGGTTTTGGTTGTGGTGAGGGCTTGGAAAATGGATATGTCCAAGGGATAGAAACATGTCTTTTCCCTTTATCCTTTTGGGTTTGTGACCTAGCAGCCACATTAATGGCGTGATTTCGAATAAGGGGGGACAAGGTGGTAGAGGGACCATACTCTGATGATGGGATCCTGATGAAGGTGAGGAGGTTCGGGAGGTATGAGATGGTGTCGGTGATTTGTCAAAAAGGTGGTCAAGGGAATCCTCAATGTGAGGGGTATCCTTGACCAAGTGTTGGCGAATGATAACTTTAAGAGTGCAATAATGCTCAGTGTCATGTCCAGGTGTGTGATGATATGCACAAATTTTAGTGTCATCAAACTAGGTTGGTTTTGATCTGCGAGGTTGGTATGGCCTAATAGGTGAGAGTGTGATGCTTGAAGACTGCAACAATTGGCATAACAGTGATGCATAGCAACCCTATAATGGGTCTACACTTTTTGTTGCAGTAGAGGTTGACAACTTCTATCTAGAAGTTATAGGGGTTGACAACTTCTATTTAGAAGTTGTAGAGGTTGACAACTTCTGTTTAGGAGTTATAGGAGAAATTTTTCATACCACCTTTTTGGTTGGCTGTGAAGCCACACAAGTAGATGGCATTTTTTTGATGAGATGTGTCAAATTTTTAGGAGGAAGTATGTTTATGATAGGTAAAGGGGGTAATGGAGGCAATTTGTTTTTGTTAGGTGTTGGAGTGGGAAGCACTCCTATTAAGGTAGAAGGGTGTGGGCCCAAAATAGAGGGCAATGGTGAAGGTGGGGAAGGAGTTATTTGACATGGTTTAGTATCCTTCTTTGGTATGATGTGAGGACCACTATTATGCAAGGCAAGGTTCAAATCTACCTTCACTTGTGGGTGAGTGAGGTGTGATTGAGGGCGAAGGCCGAGAGATTTAATATGTTTGGGCACAATAGATGTCTGTAAGGGTTTTGATGATGTCATACAAGGTTTTACAATCAGTATTTTGGAGGATTTGGGTGATTGTAGAGGCAAAAATGGATTAGACATGGCGATCTCGGGCAAAAGGCAAGAGAAAATTGTCACGGGATCATCCTCGATCGAAGTGGGTGAGGTGGTGATTTCTTCTCTCAGCAGAGAAGGGATTGGAGAATGAGGCTCTTCCAGTGGATAGAGTGCAGGGATGATCATGTTTTTGATGTGTGAGTGAAGAGTAGGGAAAGTATGGTCTTCCATGGGTAATAGGAAGGATAAAGGCAGGGTCATCGGCATTGGTATCATCAAAGCATCCTCCAGTATGGGAGACGTCAAAGGAGACTCTCCTACGTGTGAAAGGTGGCTGGATGGAGGAATATCTTCCACTTGTGGAGGAAAAATAGGAGAAGAAGGCTCTTCTACCTGTGTTGGTGAAATAGGTTGACTAACCTCTTCAGACTGTGGGAGAGGTTGGTCAGGAATGAAAGGAGAAACCATGTCGACCGTGTGTATATTACTCTCGTGAAGGTCATCGGCCATGGTCTAAATGTTATGTTGACTTGGGGGATGGTTAGGGAATGGTTGCCTAAAGACATCCATGTTTTGGTTAGCTGACGCATTTGGGTTATCCAAAACAAGATCCCCCTTGTCTAACATGTCTTGAATGATGTTTTTAAAGGTTTTACAATTGTCTGTGTCATGACCCTTGACACGATGATATTTACAAAAGTCATTTTCCCTATACCATGTAGGGATGGCTTTTGAGGGGTCAAATTGAGGTGGTCAAATTTGAGGGAGATTGAGGACCCCTTGCTTGACTAATTTATCCAACACAAAAGCGTATGATTCTCCTATTGGAGTGTATTAATGCTATATATTCTGTTGTTGGAATTGTCTTGTGAAGTATTGTGATGTAGAGGGCTCAGATTGGTTAGTTGTGGTGGAGGATGATGATCTAGCAACCACAACATTTGCTAACCCCTTGGACTTGGAGTGGGAAGAATAAGGGTCATTAGATTTTGCATTGGTATTTTTACTATGCAATGTGACTCTATCTTCTTCGACAGTGCAGAGTTCAAGCTTCCTAGCCATGGTGAAAGCTTCATAAAATGTGCAAAATGTTTGGACCCGAAAAGTAGATGAGATGTGCTTGGCACATGTGTTTCAAACTATTTTTGCTTTTATACATTCAAAGAAAGTAAGAAACTAAAAGAAATGGTCTAGGGTTAGAAGATACCCGGATGAGGTCTGTGCACCGTTATTTAGACGTTGAGAGAACTCCTCTTTGGTTGTGGAGGATGACACCTACAGAAGAAAGGGACTAAAACAAAGAAGGCATTAGATGGATAGAAAGTGGACTGCCAAGCAAAAGCTTGGTCCTAGAAGTGTAAAGACTTCTTGGGGGATGCCAGTCCACTGATAAAAAGAGGAATATAGTCAGAAATAGAAATGATAATGACTGAATCAAAAGAAACAAAAGCAAATGTGTACCTGAAGGATGCTATCAGTCTAGTCACAGTCGCCTACGTTAGTTAGTCTGCCAACGTCGGTTGGTCAAGTTTGTCGACATCGGTTAATCTGCCGACGTCAGTGGGGGCAGTGGTCTCTGCGGCTGGCGTCAGTCAAGGCAATGGCCTTGGACAGGGTCTGGGCAAGTTTATGGTCTGTGGATGCTTTGCAGAATGGTCTGGGTCTATTTAAGGGTCAACAAAATGGCTTGAGGTGTCTGAGAGTCTGTTTGGAGGTCTGTGTAGGTAGAAAGTATGGTCTAAAAGAGGGATCAAATAGAAGACAAAGGCAACATGGAGACAGGGATTAGAGAAGGCCTTTCAGCCTCTTAGGGAAGAGCAGGTTGGGTCTGGGCAGTAGTCCAAAAAATAGTAACTAACAGTCTAGATAATTGAAATGAAAACACAGAGGGAATACTTACCTGTTCCCTGTTGAAGAAGAAAATGTTGTTGATACTTGTCCCTGTTGCTGATGCTGCTGGTATAGAAGACCTCCAACAAGATGGAATCATTGATGCAGAGTACCTATTGTTGATGCTTACTGTGTGTACCTGAGAGATAGAGAGTGAGAGGTCTGATGATTGGAAGGATTGATGGATTGAAAGATTAAAAGGTCGGATTCGAGAGATTGGAAAACAAGATCTTGCATTCGGGTCAAGAACATGGCTATGAAGGAAATTGATGCCGGTAATATCACCAACATCAGCCGATAGTTGACCGACGTCGATGGTTGGAAGGCAGGAAAAAGGCTAAAAATAGCCTTTTGTCTGTTTTCCCAACTGCCGGGTCAACAGGCCGGGGGAAGAAATAGTTAAAGGTGGCTTAATAGGCGTGGGAAAGAGGGGAAGAGAAGTTGGAATAGGTCATGAATGGGGTTTAGGCATTTAAGACTTGGCATGGGTTGAGGAATGGAATCCAAAGAGGGCATCCAAGGGTGGTGAGGTGTCATGAGTGAGGGAGAGAATTATTAATTTAAAATAAGATAATTATTTTAAATTAATGAGACATAGGTTAGGCATGGTTAGAAGTGGAAAGGGACCAAGGGGGAGTTGACCAAGGGAGTAGACACGATTTCGGTGTCTACAACATGCTCTAGAGAAGAGCTTAATGAGCTCAGGTTGAGGTAAAGAAAAGGAGAGTTGGTTAATCAAACCTCTCCAATGGGCAACGAAGTCAGCGATTGACTCATCATCAAATTGTTTGATAGAATAGAGGTATGTAATGGAGACCTTCTTAGTGATGTTGATTGAAAAGTGGTCAAGGAATAGTTGGGCGAGTTGAGTGAAAGAAAAAAGGGAATGACTGGTAATAGAGCTATACCAGTCAAGGGTAGTGCCAGAAAGTGACATTGGAAATGTGAAAAATAATAACGCATCATCGTGTGCTATAAGGTAACAAGCGTGTCTAAACGCTCGTAGATGTTGTTGTGGGTCCTCTTTACTCTGAAAGTGAGTAAATTTTGGGAGTTCCCACTGGTTAGGATATGGTCTAATAGGCACCGAAGGGTGAATGGGTTTGTTGCAGACTTGTTCATATGAAAGAACATTACTTGAACCAGAAATAGATGTCTCAAGGTTGGACATCAAATATATCAGCATCTTAATCAAATCAGCTAATGGATTGGTAGATGGGGCACCCCCTAGGTTGTAAGGTACCTAGAAAGAGTTACGAGGGGCATATGATGTACTTGGTTTCATTTGTATAGGTACAACGTATTGGTAGTTCATCATAGGGACTGATGTTGAGGTCAAGGGGGCTTGTGTCGTGAAATTGGAGGGCACAAGTTGACTAGGTGTCGCCAAGGGTGGTTGAATAGCGGTGACACTTGTTAAAGGATAGGTAGTCATTCTTATGTTTGTGGGCACAAGAGTGTGTGGAGTAGAGACAATCAAGTTCTGTAAATGTGTAGAACTTGGTTGAATTGTCTGTGGTTGAGGGGGTATGGAAACCCTGATGGATGTAGGTCCAGAAATGGAAGGGGAGGCCAAATTTTGGATATTGGCCATGGTCAAGTTACTGGTCGAGGCAATAGCTTGAGTGACCATAGGTTGGGTAGCGGATGGTGTTGATGTCATTTCCGCTTCAACCGAGGAAGTTGGCATCCCATAAACAGGATTACCTGAAAGGTCTCAAGTTTGGCTTCTCGCGAGATAGTGTTGGAGAGCCTTGATGTTGTGGTCAAGGAATCTCTCGAAGTTTTGATCCCTTTCGAGAACAATTGGAGATTGATTTGGGGTTGGCTAGAAAGGAGTATATTCAGTATCTAAAGTATGTTCCATTAGAGGACTTGATATGAAAGGCGAAGGTGGAAGTGGTTGTTGACTTGCATGGTCAACAAGAGTTTTGGCTTGACTATGTGTCAAAACCATTCAAGGCAAAGAGGGTTTCGGATTCTAGAAACTGTGTGTTTTAGTTTCAAAAACCTAGAATGTGTATTTAACAGTGAAAAAGTCAAGTTTTAAGCTTGTCATTTGAAAAGGAAATTTGTTGACAGTGACCGACGTCGGTGGAAAAATCAATGTCGGTGAAGATATGTTACCGACGTCGGTGAAATAAATAGATGTCGGTGAAGATAAGTTGCCAATGTCGATAAAAAAACTGATGTCAGTGTTTGTGTATTTCCAGAAACTCAAAAAATTGAAAGTTTTTGGAATAAAGGAGGAATTCTGAGTTGTTTTTAGACCTCAGAATGATGTGACCTTACCAGCTCAAAAAACTAGATAAGAATAGTAAAAATGATGACAACAAGCAACCTCTAAATGTTAAATTCCTAAGAATAAATTTTTAGAGTCATGGTGGCTTATGCCTTAGAAGATTATGTTTGGGAATTGGGCTTTTAGAATGGGTCCTAAAGAGGAAGTCTATGGATGGTTTCAGGTTATGTTTTGGTGCTCAAAATCTGTGTTAAGTTTCGTATGTGGCCTGGTGCTGGGGGCTTGCTCCCTTCACTTCACAAACCCAGAGTCGAGCTAGGCCGCTTAGCCAATATATACTTTGCCTATAGTTTATACTCTGCCAGAGAATAGAGTGGGTCCTCCTCTTGGTTGTGAAGTCCAAGTAGGATCCCCAGGAAGGGTAAGGTATCTACTAGGTGGTGAAATCCTAGTCGGGCCTTGTCTCAGGTATGTTGAAGTGTTTGATTTGTGATGTGGTTAGGTTGTGTAACATATGTGCACTATGATTTATTCATAATGTGTTTTTACTTACTAGATGAGCTAATATGCATTCAAGAAGAAATGAAATGCAATAGTGTTTTTAACCCAAATTGAAATATTTTATTCAGATGCAAATAAGTGGGGAAAAGGTTAAGAGCATGAAATTTCACTACTCTAAGATGCAAGCAAGAAATGACAAGAAGAAAAATAAAGACGTTCTTTTTAACTTGTGCTAATGGTTTCTTTTCGAAATAAAAAGAAAGAAGAAGGATGCAAGAAGATTTTTTTTTCCTAATGCACCTATATGAAAGTTTGTCTTTCAAAAGAAATGAACCCAAGGAAAACTCCAGTGTCCCACTGGGGGTGCCAGAATGTTTCTACTCATTTTTTCTATTACATTCAGAAGAAAGAAGAAACTAAAGATAAAGGTCAGGGGTTAGATGATACCTGAATGAAGTTGCGCACCGTATCCAGACATTGAAGGAGCTCCTTTTTGGCTGTGGAGGAAGACACCTGTAGATAAGAATAAGACTAAACAAAAAAAATGTTAGATAGATATATGGTGGACTGCCAAGCGATATGCTCAGTCTCGGAAGCGTAGAAACTTCCTTGAGGGATGACAGTCCAATTTATAATAAAAAGAGTGTCAGATAAAGAAATATAATGAAAGACTAAGAAAGAGAAAGTAGACAATGCATACCTATTCTCTACAATCAACCTCTCACAGTCGCTGACGTTGATAGTCCTGACGGTGTCACTTGGTCAATGTTATCGATGTCAATTATGCTACCAACATCGGTAAGGGAAATGGACCTTGGACGGGTTTCAGGGTTATGTCTATGTTTAACAGGAGTCTGAGAGTTTGGAGGTCTGTGCAGGGTTGTAGGGAAGTCAATAAGCTCTTAAGAGGGAAAAAGATGGAGGGTAGGTTGTCAAAAAAGGTAAGGTTAAGAAGAAGGCTTTTCAACCTCTCCAGGAAGAAAGCTGGGTTTGGTAGATAGTATTTAGAAATAGTAAATAGAAACTAATCACTAATGTATTCTAAATTACTGAAATGAAAGGCAGAAGAATACTTAGCTCTTATCCAAAAAAGAACTAGAGGTGTTTAAAATGCTTGTTCCTGTTGTGGCTGCCATCGAGTCCTCATGCAATGTTTTCAATCCAATGTCTGGAGTGATTTCTATAAAGTTTCAATAGCCTAGAGAGGGTTAGTTGAATTCTGATGCTTGTTCTCAGAGTGTCATCAATGTCCAAGAGTCTAGAGGTGAGCGAGAGAGAGAGAGAGAGAGAGAGAGAGAGAGAGAGAGAGAGAGTCTAAGAGGAAGTTGATTCTAGAGTCCAAGAGCTGGGATCCGTGATTAGCCATTTTAGGGGTTAGAACTCAGTTTAAGTAAACTGACCTCGGCATTCCCATCGGCGTCAGTCAACAATTGACCGATGTCAACGGCCAGAGAATGGGTAAAAGGTCTATTTTTGGCCCTTTTCCCATTTCTCCATCTGCCATGTGCATTTGGCATTGGAGAATGGTCAAAGGATGGGGTTATTATGCACGAGTGTTGGTTAGGTGGTTGGAAAGGAGTGAGAATAGGTCATAGGTAGATGACTTAGTCTCAAGGTGAGTCATAGGGTAGGAAATGGTCCAAGGTGAGGTGTCCAAGGCGAGGTGTCCTAGGTGAGGTGTCTTAGGTGAGGTCATAATTTAAAATAAATAGTTTATTTTAAATTAATAAGGTGTGGGTTAGGACCAAGGGGAGTCAACACAATTTTGGTGTCTACACTTGTGGTGTTACTATTTATAGAGAATAATTACTACAGCCCCATAGAGGTCTCAAAATTAATTGGTGGGCTAGCAATAAGAGTTTGAGTAGCATTTAATATTTCATCATGACCCTGTGATAAACAAAATGTTGACCTATGGTGATACATAAAGAGAGAATAGTAAAGGTTCATTGTAGCCTCATAGTGGATGAGAAGATAAATGGTAGCATGGTGGTAAGGGCAGACTATTATTTTAATAAATATGATGTATGTATGGTAAGGCAACTTAATGTTACTATAAGTTTATATGAGTTAGATGGATGACCTTTGATTGGATTTTTATGAAATGAACTTGGAAACTATATTTAATTAGGGATTGGTGGATTGGGTGGGACCGGTTTAGGGTATTTTAAAATGGTTCCCTAAGTTTTATTTATATTTTTATATGTATACGTAGTTTTTCAAATTGAATGATATTAGTATTGTGGTTGATTTTTAAATGTGGAGACCACCTTTTTTAAGTTTCATAACAGTTATGTTATTTTATGTTTTTGGTATAATAGATTATAATCTCATAACATTTTGTGACCTTTTACAATCATTTGTCATCTATTAAAATTATCAAATTTGAATTCAAATTCACTTATAAATAGATAAGTGTTGTAAATCATTTCACACATAAGTATTATCAATTAAACACTTAACTTTGAACATATTAATAACATATGAGACACATATTTTGTTATTTCAATATTCTCATCAATTTTATTATTCTATCACATAGTGTCTCACTGATAAAGGGTTAGTCAATGGACATTGGCCACCCAAACCCTAATATACATAGTTAGAGATATTAAATCTCTAGAGTCCACACTCTAGATTTTTCATATATTTTCCTTGACACTCTAGGTAAAAAATTTAACTATACAAGGTACATATAAATCATAACGAATGAATTCTCTACTTGAGAACCCTATTAGGAACATTTTGTATGATCATAGAAACCATCTCCTACCAAATCCAAATGTTAGAACAACAATAATCACAACTATAATTACACATTTCTAGGGTTAGATTTTTTACATAAATTTTCTGTAACAATCTATACAATATATATTATTTCTATCTATTTTCATATTTTAGAAAAGGTTTTATGGGCTATCAATAAGCAATAAAAGTTATATAAAGTATGTCTCAGGCCCCCACCACAATAAAATCCAATGCTTGTAATGATATAATAAATAGTGAAGGGATGCCAAAAGATCCCATAGTCCCATGATGATCAGATCAAAGGTTGGTGGTAATGTGGTATGAGGTATAAGGGGTAATGTGTATCTTGTCATCCCATGATGATGTGTATCAAGGCTTACGTGGTGGTGATAAGCGGTGAAAGATGTGATATAATCATCTAGAAGCTCCCACGGTCCTACAATAGATCTAAATAGGTCTTGCAGTGATGTAGTAAAGTATTAAATGTTGAAATGACCATATCTCCACCCCACAATGGTTATCATTGATGTTTGCAATTGAAGTACCCACCCAGCCATTATATTGGACCAAATAAGTGGTCTATGTTTGAAAGACTTGAATGCTAAGATTTGTCAATTTTATGGCATGAACCAGAGTAATGGCAAAATGATCAAATATATAGTAGAATAAAATTTGGAATTTATTTGTATTTAATCATTCAAGTAGATTTAGTGGTGATTATAGATAGTGAAATCAAGTTCTATGTGTGCACTTTGACCATCTTCAAACTAGGTAAGTCTACCTCATCACTCTCTTCATAAAAGTTGGTATTTAGTTTGTGATTTATTTTCAAATGGTTTTGTAGATCAAGTGACTATCAAAACCCTAATTCATAAAAGCATCAAAATATGACACCTAAGAAATCTGAGTCTATAAGTAAGGGCACTGAACCCCCTAATCCCAAGAAATGGTCCCTTCAATAGTTACTGTTAGATATTTTAACAAATTCAATTGACAAAGGGTATAATAAACTATTCAAGGATGTAGCAGAGGGGTATCAGGATGCTAGAGTCCCTATCTTAGGATGGAACCTTTTTTGGTATTTTTTGTGAAAAGTAAGATGGATAGGGACCAGTTGTAAACCCATGGAATTTGAATTTGGCTAAGTTTGTGGTGCCAAATGTATTCATTGATGTGGATTTGATTAGGATATTGGTACAACACTATCATCTAACCACCAAAACTATCAGGTTGCCAAATAGGTCACCATTAGTATCTATGGACAAAAATGTAATCATTGATTACTTCATGCTCAACATGTAAGCCCTCATAAAAGTTGACTTGAAGAAGAGTGAACAAGAATATACTAGTTTGAGAAATACACATAGGAGTGATGATTTTCCCATATACATGAGGAAAGGGGCCAATAATAGAAGGATTTCAATCCCAACCACTATAGTTGAGCCTTTTCCAGTTGATGACTTTACTATGTATTTCAAAAGAACATATTTTTCTTTGTGTCAAGTGCTAGGAATTGATGTCCAAGGGCATGATGATGATGGCCATGAGAATATAGAACCCAAAGGTCAATGTTGAGTATGATTTTACATCATTTATTGAGAAGAAATTACATGACAAATTTTTGAAAATAAGAGAGCACAAGACACCTATGGAGTTCAAATATTATTATTTGTTGTGTTATTTAATTTTGTATCAAAATAGAAGGAATTAGTTCAGTAGGATGGACTTGAACATGATTTATCAAAAGGGATAGAGATTGTCTACACAATGCTGGTGTTACAAATGGGACACTCATTGTTAGAACTATAATTATGTTGTGTTTCATGATAATTTCTCAGTCATAATAATGAACTCCCTTGGTAGCCTTTTTCCTAGATTGACTAAAGAGGTCAGAGAAATGTTGAGGCCTCTTGCTCATATGATAGAATAGGGTCACAAACATAATTTTTTTGATTGGTATTTCTTGCTTGAACATACTATAATTAGAGTATATGGGTATACTCAGCCACCCCATGTGTTGCCAAAATTTGTACCAAATAGAATTACTTTTCTTGAATTCATGTAGTAGATGATCTGGATGGAGAAAGATGTGATGAAAAAACAAAAGGGTACATTTATTCTAGATTCCACTATGTTTGGTGAATGGTACTTTGGTATAGATACCTTAGAGGAGTTGAAAGCCTATTTGAAGGTTAAATATTATTTAAAATTAGGGACAAAAAGGGTTTGTGATCTAGAGGTCACATGAACTTTGTTAGAAAAGTCATCCTTACTAAGATGGGGATATCCCATCAAATCAATTTTGATGAGGATGTGATAAAAAATTGTGTCACTTTTGTATAGGTATATAATAGGAAAATAAAATGGGAAATTTTGAAGAAGATTGAGGATGACAAAAGAAAACAAAACCCTAATTTTTCAAGATTTTTTAATTGATAATTTTGAGAAAATATATGGCAAGTCTAAGAAGCAGCCTATAAAGGCTACCAACTTTCCTATCAAAAAGCCAATAAGAGTTTTGATTCAAGAACCTGGTCTAGATGCAATGTCAGTATAAGATCTAGCTGTTTCTAATTCACCACCTACCAAAAGGGCAAAGATTGATGATGTTTCTCCATTAGTTCCATATGAAATGACTGATGGAGTTGGTGACTCTAAGAAGGTGGCTAGTTTTTTGAGGCATATGGGAGAGGAAGAGGAAATTGATCAACCCCTTATTGGTCAAGAAAAAAAAGTACTTAAGATAGAAGTAAGAATGGATGAACAGGCACAAGGTGAGCCTAAACTACAACAAGATGAAAGGGTTTTGGATTCTATGAGGTTCTTTGAGGATGATGATTTCATTAATACCCCAGAATTCAAAATATTTTGGCTCAAAATGAAGATGAAATAATTTGAAGTAAAGGTGGAAACAAATAAAATGGGTACTGATGAATCTCAGCATGATTAAATTTTTACATAGACTTTTAAGGATTTGAAAATTGATGACATAAATGTCAGCCCTAATGAGGATAGACAAATGGTTTTGGAGAGTAATATGCCGATCATCCCTAGCCTTGAATTGAAGAAAATAGTTTGTTAGACCAAGTGAGAAATCAAGATGACTCCATGATGGTTTTTGAGTTTGATTATGAGGATGGTGTCAGTGGTTATGGGTTTAACCCAAAGATAGAGACTTTAGCAATATGGGCCACATAGAAGAACACCAACAAGACAAGATTGCTTGATGTAGTCTATGAGTTGAGGGGAATAGCTATGGTGAAAACATTTCAAGATACATTAGTGTTTGGAGCTACCACCATTATTGTGCACTCTGCAATGTTCACACAATTTATTGTCAAGAAAATGGAGCAAAGATTACTTGACTATAAAAAAACTCAAATTTAGATGAATGATGAAGTGAATAGGCTATATTTGGAAAATGTCAAACTAAAGCAACAATTGAAGGGTGTTAATTCTCAAAGCCAAGCAATTGTGCCATACCAAGCCCCTATACCACAAATAACCAGTGATAATATAGTCCCAATTGATTAATTGAATGCATTGAAGTTGAATTT
The DNA here is from genome assembly GCA_037957365.1 of Torreya grandis. Lineage (NCBI taxonomy): Eukaryota > Viridiplantae > Streptophyta > Pinopsida > Cupressales > Taxaceae > Torreya > Torreya grandis. The sequence continues at coordinate 2,224,177 of JARHVA010000140.1, forward strand.
GGAGAAAGAAATTAAAGTTTTGAAAAATAAAAATGAGAAGACAAATGATGAGGCCAAATTGAAAATCCTTGAGGTGTTTGAGAATATTTTGGAATATAGAATAAAACTAGTTGTTGACAAGTTGGGAGATGTGCATGAATGATATTATTCCTTGTCTCAATCCATTGATCAGTTAAAGGTCAATCTTTCTATTTTGGATCTAATATACAAGAAATGGAAACCTACACACCATATATTGCTAACCTTGTGCAAATTTATACAAAGAGATCCAGGTGATCTGACCTCACTCAGGCCAATAAAGAAGATAGTGAAAATGATATTGGATGGATTTTAGTATGTGAATGGTGAGAGCTAAAAAATGTAGGCAAAGATTGATTCTTTTGCTACCTTCAAACACCAGTTTATTCCTTCTATTTTGATAGAGGATAAAAAGATCAAAGGTTTTGATGCATAAAAAAGTGAATATGTTCAAACAATTTCTCAAGTCATTGATTTCTTGAAAAAAGATCAAAACATAAATATTCTCAGTTTCAATGTTATTTTGGATAGATTGATTGCTCTGGATGCTAGATATGCAAAGTTCATCATTGATGTCAAAGTGCTACTAGAAAAAATATGGAAAGATCACCAGGCCAACCTACTCTAGATCTAAGAATATAAGTGGCCTAATGATTTCATAGTGTACTAATGAGAGAATTAGTATTTGACAATTGAAGAATAAGCAAGCTAAGTATGCAGAGGAGTAATGAGCATCAAGGTGGCATCAACATGATACCAACAAATCTTGGACATCCTCCTATTTTTTATTTTTCTTATTTTTATGCTTTCCAATATATATTCAAAATATATTTGGTGGTCTTTTTAAGACTTTTCAAAAATTATATGTTATAATAGGTCATATTAATGGTGGGTATATGAAAAGTCATTTTTTGGAATGTGAAAGGTCTAAATCTTGTATCTTCTTTCACCCCTATAAGAAGGAAACCAAGACCTTGGGAAAGCTCTTTGGGAATTTGATTTTGGAAAAAGACATTGTAAGGCCTGCTCTTCAAAGATATATCAATAAAATCAAACCACATTTCTTTGGTGCCATATATCTATTTCTCAATTGCTTATTGAATATTCATGTTATAATTTATCTAGTTGTCTCCATTTTTGTTTCTTCTTGTTATTTGAATTAAGATATCAAGTATATGTTTAGTTCTTCAAAACACATTTGCTATTTTTGGGTGGTTTATCTAATTAGGTTCCTCAAGTAGGGATTAAATTCCATTGAATAAATCACTGTAACTTGGAGGATTCAATTTGGATAATTAAGAAGACCAAGGTAATAATAATCTTGGATGTCTATGCCAGTCATAAACAATCCCATGCCAAGTAATTCTAGTTATGTCTAGATAGAAAGCACAAATCTTTCTATGAATAGACTTCATTACCTAATTATTGAGAAAGGCACCGATTAATTATTTTATAGAATCATTTCCTCATATCATATTCAAAAATTCCAATTTTAATTTCTATTGTGTAGGATTAGGAGTAATATTAGAATAGAAAATTAAACAAAATAATAATTCAAATCATATACTAGTTTGGATTAGGGTGAATTAGATGATTTAATTGAAAAAATTACATAAATACCTTAATCTACTCTAGAGTCATCAAAAAATTTGAGTAATTAATCATTGGTGAATATAAGGTAATACCCACTAGGGAAAAGTAGATCCTAAAGTGTAGAGGATTGTAATCACTTGGGTTGATTCTATCAGTTGGCCAAATTGGTTGCATAACCTAGTCATAAAGCTTGTCATCCTTTTAAGGTTTTGCATACTACAAATTTAAGAACCAACAAAAGGCTTTGGAAATTTTAAGAAAGGAAACGTGCATAGATCCATGTGATTCCCATGCATTTATAGAGATGGGTGAGTTATTAATATTTTCAGATCCTAGAACAACCTTAGATTCTCTTAAGACAACAAAGTCTCTTTTAAAGAAGAGCAGAGGAGAAGTACCCATTGAGTTGTTAAACAACATTTGGGTTCTTCATGTTGAGTGTGATGAACTAGAGTTGGCTCAACAAAATTTTATGGAGGCATTAGGAAATGGAATTTGGGTTGAATTCATAAATAAAATCCCTAGTGCCAATTATACAAATTTTTCTATGTGCTTGAAGGATATGGAATTATTCCAATGACTAGAAGAAGGTGTTGTTTCACTTGAGTTACAAGTTCATTTCCCATATGCTCCAAAATGTTTAGAGGAAACTGATGAAAAAATAGTCCCCTAAACCCTAAACTGCTTGTATGGTTTTGGTACTCAGTTGCTTATGTAACTTTTGTAAGTTGCCAATCTGAAAGCTATAGATTTTGTGTTTAATGTAATGAGGCTTTTGAATTACGTCTAAATTAATATAGAGGGCCTCACCGACTTTAAATTATTTGTAGAAAACTTTAAATTCCTTGCCCACATTTTCATAAGTCTCTAGGTCCTCTCCAAACAAGCTTTATCTCTCATGCAAGTAACTTCTATAACCCAAAATGCCTCAGTGCCAGGCTAATTACCAACTAACAAAACAAGGAAATATTCAATGAATAATGAATCATGTACAATACACTCCTGCCAAAAATATTTTTAAAATTTTTTGTCTAATTTGTATTTACATAACTATTTAGTCATTTTTATTTGTATGACTAAATAATTTTTTAGTAGATGACCAAATTAGTCATTTATTTACTCATTTATAGTTGAGTTGAAAAAAAATACTAGGATTTAGACATTTTTAGTTGTTGTGACTAAATGTTTTAATCATGTAGTCATTTATTTTCCAAAACATACTAGTGATTCCATCATGGATACTTTATTAGACTAAGACCCCTAGTTATATCATGACAACCCTTGAAAAAGAGCCTTTGCCCATGCCTATCCAAAGTCAAGAAAAAGATAATTATGTGGAGGTCAAGTCAAGAGAGATCTCAAGTTCCTCAATTCCTTCACATTCCATTCAAGATATAACTATCCATGAAGTTTGAGACACATAAAATTTTGATAGAGTTATTGAGGAGTGGAAGGATAAGAATGTAGCATCCTCAACACAATTCCCTTCTCCATCTCTCTAAGAACAATACAATCAACCTAACCCTCCAAAAATCCAAAGTTGGAAGGATGCTCTATCAAGTTTTAAGCAAACCAATGAAGTCTCTTGCCCTCCCACACTCTCATTTTATGAATGAGAACCTACTGCATTGAGAGAAAAAGATGAATTTTCAATTAGAAAAGAGAGATTATCAAGAAAAGAAGGTGAGGTGGCGGTTCTTAAAAATCTTGAGGAGGTTATAGCTATAAGAAGATATCAAGAAGGTTATGATGAATAGGTGGTGAGTTAGTATTATGAATAAATTATCATTATTAGATCCCTTGGTGGAGAGGAAAACAAATCAGATTTTAAAGATGATCAGAAGTCTCCACCTTCTAGAAACAAATGGATAACCCTCAAGTTATCATGATTAATTTCTTAAAATTAGTCAAATCAGCATGGTTTTGATTTTGAATAAGGAGATAATGATGACATAATATCCTTACAATCACATGATACACTCACATGCTTCATGTAAACAAAATGAAATCAGATGAAAGAGGTTGATGAAAGTATGAGTGAGGTCAAGATAGTTGATCTAGAAAGAGGCAGTCCTAAAAACAACTCACATGATCTTGTTTTTAAAGGCACAAAGACTCATAGTGATCTTAATGATGTTTTAAAACAATTATATTTTGATTTCCTTGAAGATGTCAATAATCTTGACATGGTAGCATTGAATGATTAAGAAAGTTATAAATTCTAGTGAAAATGAGATCATTGTGTTAAGTGAATCTCAAGAAGATAATCCTGATGTTTTGAGCCTTGAATAGGACCAATTAAGTTTTAAACAAGAAAACATGATGAGATAGACCTTGAATGGGAAGATGAGCTTCCATTATTCATAGAGGAATAAGAAGACCAATCTAGTTGTCATAGATTGAGTCTTGATGAAATAAAATATGATCCTACAATAGTTGATCAAGTTGCAACTGAGTGTGAGAGAAACCTTCTTGAAGATACCTTAGTAATTTTGTTGAGTCTCATGATCAAGAGATAGAGATGGAAGAGGCAAACTTGTAGATATGTTATGATTATATTAAAGAGTGTGAAACATTTGACCATCCTATTATTCCTCAAGGGAATGAAAATAATGAGATTGAACTTAGCATGCTCTCAAGTGATCAAGAAGAATGTGCCTTTTGGGAAGAGATAGATTTTTTTTCTCAAGTTTGGATAGTACACATACAACCCATAAGGAGAATACCAAGATAGTTGTCTTGGATAATGAACATGGTGAAGAGATGAAGGATAAATATATTAAAGAGAACATAATTCTAGATGATTTTATTGAGTCTCATGAACAAGTTCGAGGAGATCTTAATGACATGTGGTAGTCATACTTGGACATGTTTAAGGAATTTGAATAACTTGGTAGTTTAACACCTTTAGAAGAGTAAAATGAAGTTGTTTATGAGAAATGAAAGGCTATTAGAAAGCCAAAAAATATTATAAACTACCACAAAGAGGTTCAATTTCATGATGTTTCAAGATATGATGAATATGATTCTCTTCAAGGTGAGAAAGAGATGGAGATTAATGAGCCAATGGAATATAAAGTTGTTTATGCCCTCACAAATCAAAGTATGATCAATTTGGAGGTATTACACATTAAAAAGGATGCAAAAAAATATGAGGTAAGAGTTGAGCTTCAAGATGAATTTTCCTTCATTAGAGACATGTTTTCTGCTATTGATTCTTTGAAGACAAGTCAAAGATAGTGGTGATCAAGGAAGGAAATACCAAAGCAAGAAAAAAGTCTAACTAGTAGCTTGTACATCATCCTTGCTCATCACATGAAGAAGAATAAAAGAGTTTTCTTTTTGATCTAGGAGGATTAGGTCTTAAAGGTTAGTCGTATATAATATTTTATTGTTTTGTCTTCCCTAAGTGCTTCTTAGCATAGTGTGTGTCTTATTTTTTTATGGTGTCTTTCTTTGGTTTGTTTTCTTTTTATCTTGTTGTGTGTGTTGATGAAGGCAATCAACTATTTCATCCTTCTCATAAGAGCTTATAGTCAAGTGTCAAGGTCAAGTCATGTTTGTGTTGAGCATGGGTGACTCCATATCCTAATAGAGGAAAGAAGACAATTGGTCTAGATGCATATAAGGAATGAAATCCTAGGAGGTCACCAAATATGTTATCCAAAATTAGCCACCATGAAAAGGTATAATTTTAAACTTTGATTTTAGACTTATCCAACCTTGTTAATGGTATTTTGAAAGTTTTGATCTAGGAGTCTTGTCAATTACTTGTTCATCTTAGGGTTCCTTGCTTGGTCTATAAGAGTGAGTCATACCCTTATACTTGTAATTATCTCCTTCATGAAGGTCCTTTTTGTGTTTTGGAGAAGTTAAGGTTTTTTAGCAAAGTTTAAGGTTAATTTGCAAAGGTCAAGGTATGTTGACCCATGGTGGAGAATTGGTGTGTTGAACTCCAAGGTGATATATTTTATTATTGTGGATGAATACATTTAGAGACAAGATATGGTAAGGTGAAAACATCATTATTTCATGTTTAGCAAAAGTTAAGGTAAATTTGGAGAGAGTAAGGTAATGTTTACCTTTGAAAAATATGAAGATTCAAGTGCATTTTGAGACATATAACACATTTATAAGATATGTCAAGGTTATTTATCAATCACACATGTTGATATAGATCATTTTAATGTGCAAGGTGTGGTGGGACCCTCTAAATATCAAGAAGATGAGATATAACATAGATGTACACTTGCCAAGAGCTTCTAAAGTAATTTTTCAATGTGGAGATAATTAGTTGATGTCATAAATGGTTGGTTTAAGGTATATAATGGTTTTTCATGGTCAAATAAATATTTTGGTAGTGTTTTCAGGTCATAATATTGCATAAAATGTTTTGTCTTCTCCATTAACCCCTTTACAAGCCAGTGAAGGCCATTGTCAAGTGTTCATTCCATGAAGAGGAAAGAGATTTGGAACTAGTGATCTTGGGGGTTGATAGGGAAACCTATTTAATTGAAATTAAATATATTATTTTGATTATTAAGGTTTTTTATTTATTATTAATTGTTAACAAGTCAACCAGCCCAAAACCCTCTTAAAACCCCATAGGTAGGGTTTTTCTTGTCTCAACAAATTTTTAGGATTAATGGATGATTTTTTTTGGTTGTTTGAGATATTTATGGGTCTAAATATACATATAATATAAATTTAAATAATCATTTTTATGTGTTGAGATGAAAAGGTACATAAAATTACTTAAAAATGGTAACTTTAGGCTTATTTACAGGGTTTTGGCTATGTGAAAGCGTATTGACCCATTATGAAGAATTTTTGAGCATGGTGAAAGGTTATATGGAATTATAAAATACATATATATGAATCTTAAAGTGATATACATATTTTAAATTCCATCAAGATAGGCCAAGATGAAGACTACCTACATGTTTTGCATAAGAAACCTAGTTGCAGACCTATATAAGATGACTAAATGCATAGTTTGAGTTGGTTTTAAATATTTTAATTATAAAAAGGTATTAAATAAGCTATAATACAACTCCCATAGTAATTATATCACCTAAGGTATTCTTACACTTTTTAAAAGGTTCTTTTATGCACTCAAATGAACTCACAACCATCTTCAAGATACTCCAATAGGTCATTAGCAAAAGATTGAAATTAACCCAATAATAACCTTGTGACATTGGATATATTTTTTAATATCAAATTATGATAGGATTTTATTGTCCATATAAGACTATCCAAGGAGAAAGACCAGTCATGAGGTAAAAGAGGTGTCAAGATTAACATAATCACCTACATGTCTGCCTATATATTGGGATGTATCAAATCGGGATTGCAAGTGAAGATGAGTTTGAGAAGAATCCTAGGTGGTGTGAGACATAATTATAAGTTTTTATTAGATTTAAGTTTCATAAAAATCACATGAATTACTAAAATGGTCAAGAACAGCCCAAATGAGCACCTACAACATTCAAGACAAGAGAAAAGGTCTCATGAACAAACACTTTCTAAGGTTTTGGATAACTACTTAAATTGAGATGAGAATTGATATACTTAATGGTTAATTTTTTATAATATAAGAGGATATATATCAATATACAAAATTTTAAGACCATTGTTAAGGGGACTTGCATGTCACATACCTAAAAAACACCAGTTTAATGTTTACCAACAAAATTAGGTGTTTGAAAGCATTTAGAGGACTTCAAAGAGATTTTTTGAGCCTAAAAAATGATATAAAATCTATAGTATATGATTTAAAATATCTTTAAAATGTAGACTTATAAGTCTATAGACTTGTAGGTCCACTTTCTCAATCTAAAAGAGCTAACCTTGTAAGAAAATTGATGTTTCAAGATGAGAATGAAAGATGAGGTCCATGATAAGATTATTAGAGAGTAAATATAGGATTTAAAAATTATATCATTGAAATAATAACATTTATTTAATGCCTAAAATCATCAAACAAAAGAAGCATGTTCAAGCCCGATTAAGAACTCCTTTTACAAGCCTATTTTCAAGATTCATGAGAGTATGCAATGACTTGTCTTGATTTTTTGAGTTGAAATTAAGTGGTGAGTTCTGATGGAGATATTATTATCCATTAATGGTGTTTTTAATTCTTTTAAGGTGACTTAAAATACCAAAAACACCTATAGTTTGTATACACAATGCAAAATGCACACAAGATTGTGGAAATTGGCATGATAGAGGGATTTGAAGGTTGACCATGGACAAATGACACTTGGAGAATTTTAAGGAAGGTGGTTAAGAACTCACATACTTCTTATATTAATTTTAAATATCTTATAACTCCACTACCCATTTTTATTTTCTCTCAACCTTGTCAGGCATGTACATAACCAATTAGGGCTAAAAATCTTGCAACTCACCTAACTAGAATTCTAACCCATGAACTTCTTGAAAATTATAAAATAGACCGTATTTAATATTTATAACAAAATTTTGGTGTTTTTTGAGTATTACTATACAACCTTTTATGGTCTCCATTACTCTGGGCTTATTTTAGGCCTAATTAAGGCTAATTGGAAAAGGTGGGTGTTGAAAAAGTGGGTATGATTTGGGAATTGGGCCCTATAATTTTGGGTCAAGTTGTAAGAGGATAATGGGTACACAAATATTCCATTATTTTTCTTTACATCCTTGTGGATATCTCAAACCAAGGAGCTTTATACCAAAATAGGGCTATAAGAAATAGGCCTCCAAAAGAGCAAATATGAGAATGATGAATAAAATTATAGAATAGAGATGGATAGATGAATGAATTTAGGTATATAATATGTTTCCAAGGTATTTATAATCCAATAAGATGACTGGTCATCTCATAATCACTCCAAGGATCAGTTTCAAGTGCTTAAGGGTGACTCACCAAGCCAAACACAACTCCTATGCCACCTTGCTCAAGTTGTCATCAAATGGAACACACACATGTTGAAGAGAGAATTCATAATTGTCCTTTAAAATTTGTTTCTTTATTGTAACTTGTTATATGATTTCTTCATTTCCATCATGGGTCTTGATACATATCTTCCCTCTCTTCTTCCTTTTCCTATATATATTCCTAATTTCGGCATTGTAAGCAATCCTTTTGCTAGTTAGGGCATTGAAATATCTAAATGAACACTTGTACTTTGCCTTTTAGATGATAAAAAACTGATTTATATCCTTTTATTATGCTTGTAACTAGTGTATGCTTCATGTTAGTTGATGAATTCTAGTGATGGTGTATGCAACCTCCTCTTATTTATCTTATCTCTGACCTATTTACAAGTGTTAGTCATCTTTACATCTTACATAGAGTGATTCCAATAGCCTTGTGTGTATTTAAAGTGGAATCCCTCATTAGTGTCTTTTATACCTCTTGATACTCCCCTCAGTCTATTCATCATGCTATAGCTTCTATGTGAAACACTTATGTTTGAATACTCCATTTGCATTCTGTAATTAGATTCAATCATAGTTTATGTTCTTAGTACATGATAGGCAGGTGGAGGAGATAGATTTGGTGCATCACCTCCCTAGTTTAGTTTTATTTTAGTTCTCCCTCCTTTTTCTATTGAAATTAATAGGCTTAGTTTTTAGTTATAGGTGAGAGCATCAATGGAGCTATCCCTAATCTAGAGGTTCAATATATTCTTTAGGTCACCCACAACATAGACTTGTTTCCATGCTATCACTTAAGTGAAGAGGATTTAAAAACCTCCTCAAGGGTGAAAATTTTGATGATAACACCTCCATAAGTGTTAATTTGTATTCTCATGTATTTAAATAGTGAACCAGAGTTCTATTGTAGCCTCTACAATAAAGCATATTACCAATTATAGTGTAATGAGAAGTTTTTTATAAATGATTTTCTTTAGCTATATGATAGATTAGGTGGAAGGATTTGATCATGAATATTGAAAAAGATGTCAGTATACCAAGGTGAATTAGGACCAAAAAATACACATATCATCTAAGAATTTGAATAATTGTTAGTTGTAACAAGATGTTCAATGAGAAACTGATATTCTTTGATAGAATAAGAAAGTGTAATCATTCAACCAATGGTAGACATAACATAAGATGTTTAAGGGAGCTAGCCTTAATCTATAGGTTCAATCGACTCTTTAGGTCACCCATAACATATAATTGTTTTAATTCTATCACTTAAGTGAGGAGACTTGAAAAACCTCCTCAAGGGTGAAACTTTTGATGATAACACCTCCTTAAGTGATAATTTGTATTCTTCTGTATTTAAACAATGAACTAGAGCTCTATTGTAGCTTCTACAATAGAGTATATTACCAATTATGGTGTAATGAGAAGTTTTTTTTATAAATGATTTTGTTTAGTTACATGATAGATTAGGTGGAAGGATTTGATGATGAAGATTGGAAAAGATGTCAGTGTACCAAGGGGAATTAGGACCAAAAATTACACATATCATCTTAAAATTTGAACAATTGTAAGTTATAACAAGAATATGTTCAATGAGAAAACTATTATTCTTTGATAGAAGAAGAAAGTGTAATCATTCAACCAATGGTAGACACAACATCATCTAAATTATTATTTGTTTGAACTAAATGGCTTCAAATTTGAGTTTGAGAGCATCCACCATAGATTTTTAAGGCACAAAATTTTCATCCTTTGTTTGATACTAATGTGTGACTTGATTGATAATGAGCTGTGAATCACCATATACTTACAAATGTTGAATACTTCATTACACTGCAAGATAAAGTTTAGAAAACAAGCCTCATATTTAGCTATATTATTCATGCATGGAAATCCATTAAAAAAATATTCAAGAATAAGAACACCATGTGTCATGTTAAATAATAGTCCTATTTATAAACCATGTGATTTTAAAGAACCATTGAAATAGATCTTCCATTCTTTATGATCAACTAGAGTCATAATAGGCTCTTTAGGAAAGTGCAATGTAATTAGAATAGAATATTTGAGAGGTTCTTTAGCCTGTTAATCAACTAATACTTGTCCTTTGATTTCCTTATGATGTGTTTATTTAATATCAAACTCACTGAGTAACATGACTCATTTTTCCATTCGATCTATTAAAGCTATTTTTGCTAATAGATATTTCAAAGGATCCCTTTTTGAAATTAATATAGTCTTATTATTTAGCATATAATGTCTAAGCTTTTGGTAATAAAAAATTAATGCAAGACATGATTTTTATATTAGAGTATAGAGTTGATCATTATAGACTAATGTATGGCTCAAATAATAAATATTTATTTCTTTTCCTTTATCATAATGTTGAGCTAGGAGTACCTCCAAGGCACCAACAATAGTTAAAATATACAGTAACAAAGGCTTCCATGGAATTGGTGGAATAAGTATGGGATGATTTTATAAGTATTTATTAAGTTACTCAAAAGTTTATTGGAAATCATCTTTGGGACAATCTTTGTTGAGATATCTAAAATCTGTGCAGATTCAATGATAATTGGTTTCTTATGACTAGAACAATGTTAGAAATCCAATATACATAGGGAATAGGTTTGATAAAACCTGTTGAAACTAACCTTTCTAGCTCAACTTTGACTAGGAGATAAATATGTGGATGCATCTTTATTATCTTCTATTTAATAGTTTTGGCATCGAGGTTCATAACTAAATGATGAACAACTAATAAAGTATATAAACTAGGCATATCTGAATGGGTTTGATCAAATATATTAATGAACTCTCTGAGAATGGAAATAATTAATTCACGCTCCTATGAAGTGAGGGATAAACCAAAATTGATTATATTTGGATAATAATACTAACCAATATTAACTTATGTCATGTGTTCCATAGGAAGATGAAACCATCATCCAAAAGGTAAGTGATCATTGAATTATCAATATAGACTCTCAATTTAACCCATGTAGGAAGAATAAGAATCATTCCCCTCAGGTAATGGCCAATGAGCTACCAAATGTATATTCTCTAGAAATATATGATCAAAGTCTTCATGATCTTCAAAAATTATTTTAGAACTATATGATAAGCATGGACTTTTAGACACTTGGGCTTCTTGTGAAGGAGAGTTAACTTCCCCATTCAATGGCATCTAAAACAGGTTTTCACCAAGGGACTCATATATTTCATTACATTTTCCCTAATCCAAGAATGGATCCAAAATGTTTTTACTTAAGGATCTCAATGTTTCATTTTTATTTTGACTAAGGAAGTTCACTTTCTTTCTAAAGTAGGCCACATGGTCCAAAGTGTATACAAATTCATGTTTGGGTCACCTAGTGGTAAATCATATCTTAAGACTATGAACTCTAAAATTGATTTTTTGTTGGAGAACTCATCAAGAATAATAACATTATATTATTGAACCCAATAAATAATGTTGAGATAATGAAGGGTGAGGGGAATGACATGAACATAAAAAATGGTGAGAATAGAAAAGGAATCAAATAGATTAGTGTTGGCAAGATCATTGCACATATTATAATAGGACTATGTGTCGCTACCACGAATATCATCATTTAACATAAAATTCAAAATAATTTTAGGATGTTTGGGGATAACTATAGGCAATTTCTATCCTAGACCTTGTTTCTTTGAATGTTTTGTAGGAAGAATAGGGTCTAAATGACCTTAATATTTTACCCCCAATCCATTACCTTTATAATAATTATGGACCATAATTCTATTTGGGATAGGGTAGTTTTTTATTTAAAAATAAGGATCTACATCTTCATTATACAACCATGACTCATCTTCCTAATTCAAATCTTCTTGACTGAATTATTTTCTTAAAATGAATGAAAAAGGTTTACTAGGTTAGAATGTTGTCTTCTTCTTTCACCATTCCATTTTGGGATGGGCATGAGATCTAGTTGATCTAGGTAATTTGGAAACTTGAAAGGCATCTTCCATACTATACATGCCAAGACCTTTGTCATGAATATTGAAATGGGAGAAATTTATTAAGGGTAAGGGTATTGGGATATAAATAATTAGATTGAGGTGGCTCAAATATTACTTGCTTGTCTTTTTTGAGGGTACTGGCAGAACTATGAAAATAGGTAAATTGATGACCTTATGCTTCTAGATTTTTATAGTATTGATATGGTCGCAAATGTTCAAGAATAATAACCTCCATTACTAAATGAGGAAACTTAATACATTGATGGAGTGCAGAGGGAACTACATGCATCTCATGAATTCATGGATAACCAAGAAGGAGATTATATAGTAAGTATAGATCAATGACATGGAACAAGGTACTATAGATGGTAGGCCCAACCTAGATGGGAAAAGAAATTTTACCTACTAATTATCACTCAGTATTATCATTACCCTTGATAGTGATAGTATCATTCTTGAGATCTATTAAAGTATATCCCAAACATTGGACTAGTTTTAATGGAATCGGGCTAAGTCTAGAACCATTATCTATAAGTACACGCTTGATTTTGTGGTAACTATGACTTCAATTTATAATGACTTGGTGTGGGAAGATCCAATAGATGAAATATCACTTTGATCAAATATCAGTTGTGGGTTCAAAGACAAGTGTCAGAACAATGCCTAAAATTTATCTAGTGAAATATTGATTGGTACCTAAAATTGACTCAACATCTCATATAATACATCCTTGTGAAATTGAGAAGTACACAAAAGATCTAAAATGGAAATCTATGTTGGTGTCTTATTCAATTGATCCACTAGATCATATGAATTTTTTATAGGTGTATAGTATAATTTGTATTGATCTAAAACAAGATTAGAATGAGAAGGTGGAATTAGATTAATAGAGTAAGGTACATGATCTTAAAAGGTGATTTTATCACATTGAGTTGTAATAACACAATATTGAGTGGGAATAATGATGTTGAAATTCAAAGTAGAATAAATAAGGTCTGGAATAATAACTCAAGAATGAGGATCATGGGAAGGAGGAACTCCCAAGATAGATGGATTTGATCCTAGAATAAAGAGATTTATTTGTTGGGATTATGGGAATGGGGATTGATCATGATCATGGCTACGTGATGTCCCATGATATACCCCACTATAGTGTAATCATAGGGATGACATGGTAATCGATGTTAGTTTAGGAACCCTGATTCTAGTTATAATTATTATTTTGTTGATGTTATTGTTAATCATGCTAATTGTTATTATGCTAAGGGAAAGGGTTTTTCTAGATGTATAGAATTATTTCATAACTACGAGTCTAAATCATATAACTACGTGCTTTGGTCAATTTATTATGACCTAAATTAGAGGATGAAGTATTGTTTAACTCAATTTCTCCTCTTTCTAACATGTCTTGAATGAGATGTCATAGTTTCACACATCTATGGATTGCATCTTCTTTGACTCGATGATACTCAAAGTATTCATTATCCCTATACCACTCTGGTTTAGTTTGAATTTCATCAAAGGTTTTAGTATTTGGACAACAAATCATATTTTTATCAAGTAGCTTATGAAATACATTCTTAATGGGATCTCCAAAATTAGCAAATGGTCTTCGAGTAAATTGATTTATTGGAGGAGGTTTCTTTTGCAAAGCAAGTTGTTATGGTTGAGGAGCCTTTTGTACTGGTGCCAACTATATTGTTTGAATACATCTAGATTCTATAAATCCATTCCAACCAAATTTTTATTATGATTAAAAGGTTTGGGATTATCTTCTATATTTTTTATATTAGAAGTGGTATTTCAGTTCTGATTCTGAGAGTGATTTTATGAATAGATTTTAATCAATCCTTTGTCAATGAGAGATTTCTCTATGTGAACATCCTTAATGATAACACAATTAAAATTATCTAGACACTATAATATTAGATTAAGTGCTAGATCTACATTAAAATTCCTCATGGATAATTTTACAACTCAATGTTAGGAAGTACATGTGGAAATCTACTAGCTAGTGCTTGCATTCTTTGAAGATACACAATAAAGCACTCACTTCTCTTTTTTTTATAGCACCTATATCAACCATGGTTAAATAGTGCTCAATGTTATAGGAAAAATATTTAATGAAATTATCTAAAAAGTCATAAAAAATTGTAACAAAACCTTTTTGGATATGTATAAAATAGTCTAAAGCAAGACCAACCAAACTTCATGAAAACAAGTGAAGTAGGAAATTGTAGTTATATCTGACCTCTTAACAAGCAACAAATAATATGCTTAGGTGATCTCTTGGATCACATTTTCCTTTATATTTCTCAAATTTAGGAATATCTAAATGAGATGGAAAAGATATTTGAATTTTTTTGAATCAAATAGATATGAGCATATATGATCCAGCTTGTATTTTCAACTTTGACTAGCAACTTGTAATCTTAATATTACTTCTTTCATAGCCTATAGTTATTGATAAATGATGATATTTTGGTAATTAGTTAGGGGATTATTTGACTAAGAATAAAATTGTGTGTGTATTATTTATGGGAACTCTTCACCCTAATTAGTTAGAATTATTATTTCTATATCTAGGAGTTGATTGGTTAGGTGGAACATGGTATTGGTTGTGATTGGAATATGGAATGGAAATACTTTGCTATGTAGGAGGAAGAAATGGGTATTGAGTATGATTAGAAGTTATAATATAAATACACTATTGTGTAGGAAGAAGTTTTTTTTTTACTAAGGAATTATTGGGCTCTATGTGATAACATAGCGAACAAAAATGTAGTATGATAAAAATGTCGTGAGGATAAAACATAGCAAGGAAAAAATGTAGAGGTATTGTTAATGTCACATAACATGTCACGAAGAGCATAATTGGGACATTTTAGTGATTATCACATTGTTTATTTATTGTCTAGTTTATTTTGGTGATAGTAGTTAATAATTCATGGTGGAAAAGTAATGCACCAAATTTACAAGAAAAATAACAAAGGAAAATGTGATTTTTTGAGTTTGGACCTTTAACTAAAAGTTGTGTCATCTTCTATGTGAGTGAATCCTTTACTATGTTTTATTCCTATGATTTTTAATCCTCACTACATTTTTTCTTTGCTATGTTTTATCCTCATTACATATTTCACACTACATTTTTAACCACTACATTTTTGTTTGCTACTTTTTTGATGGATGTCAGTTATTGTTGAGTGATGAAAACTTGTTGAGTAGAAGCAACCTATTGGACAAAAGGAGCTCACTATTGTGTATTAGAGGGAACAATAACAAAATTACATTAGGGAACATGGAAATTAGAAGGGACATTCAATGCCCCAATGGGAACTTGTCAAAGATGAATTTAACTTTGTAACTATTTAGAGGGAATTTTCATAGATGGAATTTTACATGTAGGATTGATAGAAATTTGGTGAGGATTCGGGAATATTTGTTAGAGATTTTTTACAAATAGTTGTAAATAGTATTTTGTTCTATGTTTTTCAAGAGCAGTAATTATTTCAACATTAGTTAATGTCTCAACCATTTCTTTGATGTTCAAGTGGAGGATCAACAACTAGATTAAGCAATAAGGCAAAAAATTCACCAATCACTTTACCAGCTTATTGTAGTTGGGTTGCCATAGTAGGAAAAACTTGGGGGGAAGCTATAAGTACTTCTTCCCTTTCTTAGACATCTAGAATTATCAACATTTGAATAATTCAAGTATCATGACTATAAAAGGGTATATCATCATTCCACTTGATAATTTTGAAAGTATTTTGTGGTGGTGATATTTCAACCTAACATAAGTTTTCTAAGTGGAAATAATTATTTCTCAAATTGAGTTATAAATACATCATACTTCGATGACATTTATTCATACATGGGTTGGTGAACTTTCATATCATGTAGATTCATATAATAATCTTAATCATGGGGAGAGGTGGGTTAATATGTGAATGGGTTAGTTTGACCTTGGGTCTAATCATCATCATAAGCAAAACTATAATCCATACCACTTCATGTATAATGAGTTATATTAAACATGATATTTGAAATAGATATATATGGGAATGGGATAATATAACATTTGAAAATGACACGAGAAAACTTTAGATTTGAACAAAGTTTGATTTGAACACAAAGAAAAGGTATCAAGACTAGAAGTGGTGATTTGAACAAATCTTAATTTTGCAAATGAAATTAGAATTAGGAGCTTATGAAAATGATTAAAATAGGTTCAAAATAATATGACCATCATAATGATACAATTTCAGATAAGAGAGTTATGTTTTGAGATAAATTTAGACACAATTAATTCATAAAAGGGAATAATTTTGACCTGGAATATGAACAGAGTAATAATATAATTTCACATAGAGAAGGTATAAAATGTATGTATTTGAATAATTTTGGACATATAAATCTATAATGTTTTGACCAAGAACATGGATAGAGTAACACCTCTTTGTGTAGGTGTATGTAAATTATGATAATTTTTTTGACACCATAATTAATTAACTAAACACTCAATCTGATGACCCTATTTTAGTGACTGACATGGGATTACTCCACATTCATTGAGTATTTTTATATACTTATCTTAAGAGAGGATACAATTTAATATTATTTACATAAATTATATTAGTTATTGGTGGTGTTTTACTCCCACCCTTATCTCAAAGGGTTTGTAAATAAAAGATATTTTTACGTGTGGTTATTTTTACAACCCTTACCAATGAATGTTTTTTGGTTGAAAGGTCTTAAACTAAAGTTCTCATGGGATTTATAAATGGTCTTAATATACCCTTTTCTACATAGATGCTTTAGAATACTCCATAAATTGGATACGATATTTTTTAATCCATTCACCAAATGGTTTAGTCTGTTTATAACCACTTCAATCTTAAGGGTCTCAGTGAAGTGCTATCGACACAATCAGGCTCTGAAGAACCACTAGTTAAGATAAAACTTACATAAACCTAAATAATATACCCTATTAGATAATGGGATTGATATATTTATGGGTAATGACATCCAAATCATCTCACCTTAAGTAATCATGAGAAGACAATGACAACCCAATCATGCATCCAAAATAAAAGAAGGTATTACCATTCTGATTCACATAACTCCCACTAAGGGTGAGCAAAGAGCATAGTAGGTAAATATTTAAGATTTATTTATTTATTTATTTTTTGAATTTATAAGTATCATAAAAGAGGAGATCATATGTGCAAAAGATCCCCACTAAACACTCAAATAAAAAGAAAACATATCCACAATGAAAAAACTTGGAAAATAAATAAGTTTTTCTTATAACCCCAAAAAAATTTGAATTAATTTTAAAGCAGTAAAATAAAATTTGAGTATAAAATGTAATTGTTTGAATAGATCACCACACCCTTTTTGTAACCTGCAAGTAAACAAGGTAAGTATTTTTACTTGGTGGGTCTTTTACAAGAAATAATTTTATTTTCTATGTTTTACAACTCTCATATTTTGACAGACAGAGACAAATTTGCCATTTATCAAGAATAATTTTGTTAATTTTATAAATCTATAGGAACAAAGAAAAAAACATAAAAAACATATAGATATGATTTCTCTAATTAATAGTATGATTTCACTGGCAATGAGACAATATTGTCAATGAACAAAAAATTAGATAGATATAACTAAGAGTAATTTTGTAGATATAGAGATAATTTCACTGATTTGCTTAATAATTTCATTGAATACATTCAAGATTTAAAGAAAAAGGAATTTTGCATTTATAATTCACCTAAAATAGGAGATCATATGCTCAAAAGATCCTAAAAAAACACTCAAATGATTAAAAAAACTTATACACAATGAAAAAACTTGAAAAATAAACAAGTTTTTCTTATAACCCAAAACAAAATGTGAATTAATTTTAAATCACCAAAATAAAATGTGAGTAGAAAATGTAATTGTTTGAATAGATCACCACACCCTTTTTGTAACCTACAAGTAAACAAGGTAAGTATTTTTACTTGGTGGGTCTTTGATAAGTGAAGGAATTTTATTTTTTATGTTTTTACAACTCTAATATTTTGACAAGTAAAGATGAATTCATTATTTATTAAGAACCCTTTTTTTAATTATATAAACTTATAGGAATAATGGATATAACATAAAAATATATAGACCAAAATGATTTATCTGATTAATAGGATGATTTCACCAATAATAAGATAATTTTGTCAATGAATAGAAAACTAGACAA
This sequence comes from Torreya grandis, assembly GCA_037957365.1. Taxonomy (NCBI): domain Eukaryota; kingdom Viridiplantae; phylum Streptophyta; class Pinopsida; order Cupressales; family Taxaceae; genus Torreya; species Torreya grandis. Next base: position 2,242,949 of record JARHVA010000140.1, read on the forward strand.
ATATACCTAATAATAAATTTTTAAATATAGAGACAATTTCATTGATTTGATTAATAATTTCATCAAATATAAATATTCATAGGTGACAGAATGGAAAAATTTTCACCACTAATAAAGTTGATTTTTTTGATAATAATGTTAATTTCACTTATATGGTGACCAATTCATCAATATGTAGAAAATAATTTTGTCAATGATTTTGTCGATAAGTAGTTTGATTTCATTGATTGATGTGTAAATTTCATTGATAGTTAAATAATTTCATCAATTTTGAAACATGTGTAAGAAACAAAGAACAAATAATATAAGATAGTGACTATTTCATCGATTATAGGGTGATTTCATTAATTATTAGAAAAACTAGAACATTTTCACTGTTTTCATGAATGAGTTTGTCAAAACATAGAAAATAGAAAATGGAAAAAATAAGAACATAAAAGAAACAAAATAATCAAATATTCTTCAAAAGAAGGTTGCTAAATAGGTTCAAAATAAATATATGGGTTTATAATCCCACAGTGAGTGCCATATGTGTCATTAGGAATCTTTGCAAACAATATTTTTACAAAACATTATTTTAAGTCTATAAAAAACCAAATGAATGAAAAATGATTGAACAAAAGACCTCATGAGCATACAAAGATTAATTAAAAATGCATAAAGATTAAATCAAAAGCATAAAAACCTTCATTGTAAATGTCTTTATATATGATTCAGCTTAGATGTAGCATCAAATGATATTTCTCAATGCCAATTTGGGTTGAGTTATCTCCATTGAAGCTATGGACTATGATGAACTTGATCAAGAATTGGGAAGATGATAGATAAAAAAACTCTAGAATTGGTAACACTTCATTGTCTAAATTGAGCATGATAATTGTGATACAAAGATTTATATTTATAATCAAGTTATATTAGTGAGGATCTTTAATCTTAAAATCAAGATGAATGGTTGAAAAATAGTTCTTAATAGTGCATATGCATTATGACATTGATCACTAATGTGATCCTTTCATCTTAATTGAGATGAAAGGTGGAGGATGATCTTTAAAAATATCACAAAAGGACTAATATAATCCCTTCATCTTGTTTCCAAGATGAAGAGTGGAGGATTATCCTCATAATATGTTTATGAGAGTCATTGTAGGCTCTTCATCTTATTTCTAAGATCAAGTGTGGAGAAACATTCCCAAGAAATCACATGGATAACCAATGTGGGCCCTTCATCTTGATTTCAAGATGAAGGGTTTAGAGTAATCTTACATATTAATTCATTATGGGCCCTTAATCTTATCTCCAAGATGAAAGGTGGAGAATAATATTGCATATTAATTCATTTAATAATTAGCTTGGCTCACAAAATAATATTCCATAGGATCTCAAGATTACTTCTTGATTGAATATGCATTTTGGAATAAAAAGGAGGAATTAATAATTGAAATGAAACTATAATTCTATTTACATATAATTTTAGAAGAATGATTAATTCAATTAATAAAAGATCAATTTAATTAATATAATGTGGGGAATTTGATTATAAAAATGATTTAAATAAGGGGGATTAGTGAATTAATCATAGTAGAATAATTGATTAGATAAAATGACTAGAATTATAATTTCATAAATCTAATATGGTGAATTATCCCTCCTAGAGATATCCCAAGGTGAATTCAAACTCATACGTTAGATGAATGGATGATTTTACACTAGAGTATAAGAATTAGTGAATTGATCAGAGTAAAATAATTAAATAAAGAAAATGACAAGAATGATAATTGAATAGATCTAATACTATGAATTATCCCACATAAAGATTCTCCAAGGTGAACTCAAACTCGTATGTTAGATGAATAGATGAAGTGAGACCAGTTTGTGTGCAATTACAAAATTTGTTACATTTTGTAATTTTGACATATAAGTGATAAAATGGAGTGCCTACATTTATCCCTATTTGAGAAGGCATTGAGAGAAGTAGATGACACAATGAATTTTTAAATAATGAAAAAGTCATTAAAATTATCTTAAAATAAAATTAATAGATGTTAGTTTTAATGAATTTATTAAATGTACTAGAAAATGGGTTTAAATGTGCCCCAAATCAGTGCTTGGTAAGCCTTGAATGCCCCATTGAGGGGAGAGTCGACAAAATTTTGGACAAGTGGACCCACATAAAGAAGAAATTATCATAGAGAGATCCATGAATTTGATTTTTATCTCATGTGATGCTTATTTCATTTACTTCAAATGTTTCTTTTACATAAATTAGACATGATTGATATGACTTTGATTTAGAAATGCTCTTACTATTAGTATTTGATGAGATTAATTTTATTCTTAGTTGATTTGATGACTTTGATGGGAATGATTATAATGTTTGTTAGTTTGATAATTAGATCAAATGGATATGTTTGATTGTAGCATTGATATTTAAACTTTTGAGACTTTATTTTTAACATTACTTATGACAATATGCATCATAATCTAGAAAGGACCATGATAACATTTGTTTAACAAAATGCATAAAATTTGAATTCAAAATTTAAATGTATACAATTTAAAATAATATATAGAAAATCAAGCTTTAAATGTAAAAAATAATGCACTTTAATCAATTATAATTTAGATAAAAATGTTTACAAATTAAAATCATGATATGAATAATCAAGACTTAAGTGAAAATCATCATTTACTAAATTAAGGTGACCAAGGTAATAAAACAAAACAACATATCAATAAGTTAACAAACAATCAACATACAAACACACAAGCAAAAGTAAATAAACATTCACTTCAGAAAGGAATCTTCACAAGCTATATTTTCATAAATCTTATATTAAGTCTATCAAAAACCAAACAAATGGAAAATGATTGATCCTAACACATTGTGAGCATACAAATATTAGCTAATAATGCATAAGATTTAAATAAAAAGATTTCAAACCTTACTTAGAGACATATTTGTATAGGCTTTGGCTTAGATGTAGCATCAAATAGTCTTTGTCAATGCAAATTTTGTATGAGACATCTCTATTGAAGATATGGACTATGTTGAATTTGATCAAGAATTGGGAAGATGATGCATAAGAAGACTCTTGAAATAGTCAGCACTTCATTATATAAATTGAGAATGATAATTGTGATAAAAAGAGGTCTATTTATAATGAACTTGGATCAGTGAGGACCCATCATATTAAAATCAAGATGAATGGTTTCAAAAGAGTCCTCAATAGTGCACATGGATTAGCACATAGATCACCAATGTGATTCCTTAATCTTAATTGAGATGAAGGGTGGAGGATGATTTTTGAAAATATCAAATTAGAATTAATATAATCCCTTCATCTTGTTTCTAAAATGATGGGTGGATAATTCTCCTTCTAAGATCTTTGTGAGAGTCTATTTAAACCCTTTATCTTATTTCCAAGATGAAGGGAGGTGAATCATTCCCAAGAAGGAACATGGATCAATTATGTGGGCCCTTCATATTATTTCTAAGATGAAAGGTTTAGAATGTTCCTAAAATATCCCACAACACTCATTAAGGGTCCTTCATCTTGTCTCCAATATGAAGGTTGGAAAATAATCTTGTATATTAATTCACTTTATCAAATTTATTTAGCTCACAAAATCATATTCCAAATAATCTCAAGATCCTTTCTTGAATAAAGATGCCTTTATGGAGGGAAAATGAGGATTAATTATATGAAATAAAATTATAATTCTGTTTATAATAGAAATATAATTTAGAATAATGATTTGTAGAATAGGGAGTCAATTTCATTGATTTATCATCAAAAGAAGAATCATTTGAATTGATTGGAAGATAATAATTGACCATAGAAATTGATCAGAATGGTAATTGAACATAGAAATTGACTAGAGTGATAATTAAACAGATCTAATATGGTGAATCATGCTACCTAGAGATGCCCCAAGGTGAATTTTAAAATGGACATTAGATGAATAGAATATTTTGAACTAGATTATGTGCAATTTCTTGCAATCATTCTAGTTTTCAACTTTGACATGAAAGTAATAAAAGTGGAGTGTCTACAGATTATGATCTACAGTGAATAGATTTGATAATTTAAATAATGGATGTGATAATTATAAGACATTATTTATTTGATAGTTTAATTAGAAATATTTCTCCTTATTTTTTACTATTTTTTCTTAATTTCCATTAGTTTTTTTAACTTTTGTCTAGTTTCATTAAATTTTGTTTTGTTCCCTTGATTTCACTAATTTAAAAAATATTCCCTATTTTTCATTAATTTTATCTAAATTTATCTAAATTTGATAGATTTTAATTAATTTATGTAATTTTAAATAATTTTATCCCTATGTTTTCATAAATTCTCACAATTTTACTTCATTTTAATAGTTTTCCAAGATTGCATCACTTTCATTATTTTCCTTAATGTTTATAAGTTTCTTTATTTTTCCTAATTTCACTTAATTATATTAATTTTGATTAAATTTTAAAAATATTGAATGCCACCACTATAATAATATTAAAATCAAAATTTAAGTTAGATTTTAGTATTCAATAATGTCATCCTTAAATCAAGTTTAACGTCAAGCCTATGTGAAGGTGTATAACATCAGCCTTAAGTTTGCCTTAACATTAATTTTAATTTTGACTTTAAGCTAAATTTATGTGATTCCACTTAAAAATTTGAGGATTGTGACTAATGTTTAAGTATTTTTATGTTATGATAATAGGTTTAACTTTTAAAGGTACTTTAAATAGGAAAAATGTTGTAGGGTGCCCCTTCTATCATATTATATACTAAAATGTTGAGTACCTTATGTATTTTAATTTTTTGGGTGACTTTGTAATCAATTTATACTAGTTTTGGATTAAATTTGGATACAAACTAACCTCAAAGATGATTTCAAGTGATATAATTAAATTAAAATAAAACTATCATGAATTTTCCTATAAATAGTAACATTGAAATTTAGAATACTATAATATTTGAATTAAAAATCTAAATGATATATATTTAAAGACTTACAATTCTTCATTTTCAATTATTTTCTTCATTTTAAATTTTAATTGAGACAATAAAATACCATTATAAAACATAAAATCTTATGAATGGGAGAAAATGTTTTATATTTTATCTCATCAATCATGTTAGTATTAGTTTAAAAGATTAAAATAATACTTATAAAAATCAATAAATAAAATAATTTTCTCCATTATTAATTACATATTATTTATCAAAAGATATATTTTTAAAAACAAATCACATATTATGAATAAAATAACAAATTTATTCTTAAATTTTCTTAAATCACAAGCATTACCTTTTAATTTTAACCACTAAGTAATTTGATGCTTCTCATTAAAGAATATTCCATTTAAATCTATTCTCATAATCTTAATAATGTTTTAAATTAATTATTTATGTTCATGTGATAACATGGAATTACGGCTCACTTTATGAGTAGATATTCTCAAAATCTTAACAACATTACAATTTTACTTCATTATGTCCAAGTGATAACATGAAATTGGTGATCACATTATAATAGTAGATAAAAATGGCACAAGACATAATTTTATATATATATATATATTTTCAATGTTTAAATATATTTAAAAAATATATATTTTAATGTATTTTTTTTATTTGATATGGTAAATAATCAAGTTTTATAAGAACCTAGAATCATGAGAGTAAATTATATTAGTTTAAACAATCCAACCAGGATCAAGATGACAAAAATAACAAAACAAGTATTTAGAAATGAAAGCAGGAAACAAAAACAAACATTGATTTAGGGAGAAAGTCCCTCCTGAGTATCTTCAGCAGTAGTAGTATCATTTTTTTTATGGTTGGTTTATATTTTGAAACCTTGGCATGAATATGATTCGTGGGGCCTTCCATTGCCTCCTCAGGGAAGATCATTCTAGATCGCTTCATACCTTTCACTTGTAGAGGAGTCTATTTAGGGGGGACCCCCTTGGGGGATTCCAAAGGGGGGATTCTTGGACCTTGGGGGATTTCATAATAAGGGATTGGGGGGTTTAACTGAGTGGATAAAAGACTGTACATTAGCCTCAGCCTCTCGATGGAGTTCATTCCAGTCCCATATAAGCTTTGCTAGGCCAAATCCTACTTACTGAACCCTCAAGTTAAAATTTTCTAGAAAAAGTTTATTCTTTTCTAAATCCTCCATCATTATGGCCTTACCCTTCCAAATTGAATGTGTAGAAGAACCAATTTTAATGGGTTTTGGCTTAGGTATAAACAACAGTTTGAGGGGTAGGTCTTCAGGGGAGACTAGGATAAACTATTCTAGAGGGAATGTTTAGGAGGTTGGTGGGATCCCTCAAGAGGGTCCTTTTTTAGGGAATCCTCCTCGAAGGTGGATCCCCCAGGGGGACCTTCTCACCTAAAATATTTTGATCATGCTTGATGAGTAGGAGGATTAGACCCTAATGGAGGATAGGGTTTGTATCATTAAATTGGTGGAATAGAATAATACTTTTCAAGGATTTGAGAAGGAAGTAAGGCATACTTATTTTAAAACCAATAAAGTGATTCAAGAGTAGGAAATGATGTGAAAAAATTAAGGTATACTTACCTTCCATAGTCATGTACCTTATGACCTAAAAGTAGATCTCTAGCCAGTGACGTGGGAAGTTGATGTAGGGGAAACCCTTCTTTTTAGTTTGTACAAATTCATTCATTTTGAAGAATCACTACAAGGATTCTCACTTCTTGGACTGATCTTTGTATTTTTTGGCTCCATTGCAAGACATGCTTGTGGCATCACCAATTAATTCCTCTAAGATGTTTATGGAGATGCCTCACATAGTGACTTTGAATTTTGTCCATGCCATGATGAAGTCTCAAACAACCATGTCATTATGTTCAATAATGCATTCCATAAACTCAGTAAGACCCCCCTTCTTGAGTTTTTTCCAAACCTTCTTTTATTCTCAAACTTATTTACATGAGGTGGGTTCTAAGTGGTCTTTATCTCCACCCATGGGTACTGGAGTTATAGGGATGGAATGGGAGGGATGAAAGTTTTGGATGTAAAAAAAAAAAAAAAGACTAAAATGGGAGGGAACACATGCCAAAGTCACAATATAATAATTAGTCCCCCTTCCTTTGAAATAAATGTGAATCAGTTGAATTGGGAGTTACCCATCGAGTTGAAGGGCTACACATGTATTGGGATGATAGTTTTAGGTTGTATTAGTTACTTCCACATGGATGACACCATTCACCTTAGGTGGGATGCTACCTATGGATGACATCATTCACATCATATTTTAATGCATATTATTATTTTTTTAAATTTTGATATTTATTTTTTATAAAAGATAAATATTTTTGACTAAAATTTTAAATTAAGATAATATTTTTGAATATAGTTATAAACTAGAAATATAAAGAAATGTTCAATAAAAACTCAACAAAGAAAAAGGCCCAAATAACAAGATCATTGTAAATTTGTTGTATAAATAAGATCCAAAACAACAAACAAAACATAATAAAAAATAACACTACACTTTATGATTAATGTGTTTGATTTTATTTCTAGAATATAAATGTTCTTCATCTAGAGATGCAATAGTAGAGAAATCAATTTTTTGATTTAAGCTCGTTAAATAGTATCTTGGATTTTCACAATCTTATAGAAATTCTTCAGTTGTACTTTTTATATCTCCAATGTTCTCATAATCTATCGAGATAAGTTTTTGCTAAAAATTGAATGCTACATTATATGGATAGATTCTTAGCTTACTATCTAAATAAGGAAGGGTCTTCAGACTATCCAAATGGTGAAACTTAAGTTTTTCCTTATTATTCACCATATTTACAATAAGAACACTAGGATTATGCTCATTGTTTGTCTGCTCCTTGCTACAATTATTTTTTGACTTTTTATTAATACCATAATTTGGTCATTTCCTCTTCAAACACCCTAATTTTTGACATCTATAACATCAAATGTTGATTTTATCACATTCAATTAGTTGAGTCCAAGATCCCTCACTTGAATTAAGGGTTAGACTTTGTGGACCTGAAACTATAATATTTCTCAATACCATTATTTTGGCCTTACTCGTGTTGGCTTTTTATTTTAGATTTTATTTTATTTTCTAATCCATAAATTGGTAATGACCAATGATGTCTCCTATTTTTTTGAATATTATTTCTCCCTATAAATCTATGGGAAAAGTGTAAATATTAACCCACACATGAATGATGTTTGTGTTTTCAATGAGGAGAATGAAACCCGTTATCCACAGTCTGATGAATAAACCACTTTGACCTAAAAATAAACTATTTCTATATTCAAATACTTAATTTATAATTTCACAGCAAGAAAAAATTAATGCAAATAAATTTTTGGGTAATAAATAAATTTGGCATTGACTATTCCACATCTTATCGAATTCATTTCTTACATGATTTATATTGGGTCTTCTTCCTCTAATTTTGTATAAGATGTTTAGTCTTCAAAATATTTTAGATCAAATTTGAAATATTAATCATCTTATAGGTATTTGTTATTTATTATTTATACCATAAAATTATTTCTTAAAATTAGAATTCAACTAATTTATGTATAACCATAGTCTTACATGTTTCAAAATATAACTTTGTCTATGTTTATAAAAATTATTAATATAATATATGTGTGTCACACTATATATGGTTAATATATCACATAGATTAATGCATATAATTTTTAATATAATTATATATTTTATATTATTTATGTTTTCAAAATAATTTAATCAATATCACATTTGGAAAATATTTGATCATATTTAACCCTCTTAAGGTCTTACTACTAGTAAAATTTATACCTTTATGTTTTCACCAAAAAAATGAAGTATATTACATAAGGAAGATATTAAACCATATTTAATCCTTTTAAATTATTATTACTATTAAAATCCATGTGTTTTAACCTTTCATTTTATATTTTTATTAATGTAAACTAAATATTCAAAAAGCTTAAAGATAACTCTTACATGATTAAAAAACTTAAATCGATATAAAGCCTTAAAAGATGCATAATGAATTAAATAAATTAAACTTATATCATCATTTGAATATTTTATTACAAAATTGTTATCATTTTATTAAAATATGTTTTCATGATTAAATATTTAATAGAAAATTCACATCAAGATTAATTATGTGGTGAACAATATGAAAGACACCATTTTTAACTCTACTGTTACTAATTCATTTATGCACCTTGTATCAAGATAGATCATATCCATATTACTAATCATATGATAGGGAATGTTCTTACCTATATACCAAAAAAAAAACAACAACGTGCATATATATATATATATATATATATATATATATATATATATATATATATATATATATATATATATATATATATATATTCTTCTCAGATCCTAATTTGTGGTCATGTTTTCCCTTCCTATGTGAAAGCATGGAAATGTGGATCTATTTTCATAAAAATGGTACCATATTATAAATTAATAAAATTTAATTAAAAATTATTAGAATTTTATTTTAAAATATGTATAGTAATATGAAAGTATTTTTTCAATTATTAATGAGTTGGTCGATTCTGTTAAGGCTTGTAGGTGAGCAGATACTTTAAAATGATGTCCTAAATAATAAAGATGTTTAAATTAAATTTTGATTATGTGGTGAAAGGGAATCCATAGGATTTAGGGTATGAATGATTAATAGATATTGTGTAGGGTCACTAATCAAATTGACCTCTCTCAAGCTTATGAAAGGGACTAATAATGAGGCAAAAGCACATGATCTTATGCTTGGATTAGGATTGGTGGTTCACTTTAGAAATGTGAAGTTGGTGATCAAGGGGGACTACATGGTAATGATCTATGAAATATGAAAATGGAAGGTGGGATCATGGAACATTAAGAATATTTTATGGCAATGCTGGGAGATTCTTGACTTTTTCACTGCTTATAAGGCATCTCATTGTTCCAAAGAGGTGAATGGTGTTACAAAATTCTTATATAATAGGGTATAAATAATTTGGATGAATTTATCATGGTTAATATGTGTTAGGCTTGGACCAATGCTAACCATGGTAATTTTTTCCTTTAAAATTTAAATTGTATATTAAAATTTAGGTTCGTGTCTCATTTATAGTGTGGGTTGGTAGAGGGATGGGTTGTCATGTCATTTGTTCATGATGGTATGAATTACATGTGAAAATAATGCTTAAGGATTGATGGATATGGAATTATTCATTGCACAATGTGTTAGCATAGTGTGTTTATAATTGAGTGACATTTTGTTTATGGTAGGTGGTGCACAAGATGATTCTCAGGTGGATGATGGATAAATGGACTAGGTCTTAAAATGTGTCAAAAGCACTCCTTTACTAAGTTTTATAGCCACCAAATATGAGATGGAATTTTAATGGGAAGTGAAGGATACTTGGTTGAATAAGGTCTTCCTCTTACAATTGGGGTTGGTGTTGTAGGAAGTGTAGGAGATTATTAGTATGGTGTATTTGGATACATCATGTTGAGCAAAGGTTAATTCATAAATGGATTATATGTTTTTTGGAATCTCCTACTAGATTTGGAAGTTAAAATTTAGTTTCAATTGAGGTTGGTAAGAGTGATGGAGGAGTTTCAGGGGAGTGATCATCTATCCTTGATGTTTTGGGCAATGAGTGCTTAGGGTTAGTGCCTCTATCTACCTTTTAGAATCTTGAGGAGTGGTATATTATGGTGATAGCATTCTTAAAATGCTTTGAAAACCATATTTGATGGGGGGTTTATGTCTATGTTAGATGTTCAGGTCTACAAAGCCCTTTTGGTTTCATTATTAGTGGTTCTTAATCTACAATAGTTTATTAGGGTAACTTCAGCACCTAGGTTATATGGGCATCTATTTGGTGCAGATATTTCCATGTTTCCTCCTCAATTGGTTTCTAAATGGGTAAATGTAGAAGGTGTTAGGTCGATGACACTACATCATGTGGTGTTTGGTACTATAAGGGCATGTATAGAGGATATATTTCAATTTAAAAGGGGCACCCATCCCTCTACCCATATAAATGGAAATAATGCAAGTGGTTTTTAGTGAATTGTGCCATGTGGTGTGAGGAATGGAAAGGATGCAATTGGACCAATCAACTTATTCTATGGTTTATAAAAAAATAGGCATTCCTTCCATTTAAATATTTTTAATGATTTATATACTAATATTAGGAATTATACCTCTTCACTTTTTTCTTCCACTTCCCAGTACCTTCTATCCTTATGGCACCATCCTTGTGCATCACCACTTCTACACTTTGAATCATCACCAACCTTTTTATTATAAAAAATATAATAAGTTTAATATATTAGATAATTACGTAGGTATATTATCATGTATTTTATTTCTTGTTGACACATTATCAAAATCTTTATATCATTCTCTATTATAGTTTATATTTATCATTATCATATTTTACATCAAAGTTGAATCATGATGCATTTGAAAACAAATTGAGGAGATAATTCAATGTAATATCACTTTTGTACTTCACCAAATATATAAAGGAATTAGTTATGAGTGATTACATGCCATAATATAATGTAATCGGGTAGAGAAATTTTTTGATGTTAGTAGATTAAATATTTTTTCATAAATCAATTTATTATTAATTTAATGTATTAGTTATTTAGTACTATTGATAATAATTTAATGTAAATATATATATATATATATATAATTTATTTTTAAATATTATAAATATTTTTGTTTACAAAAACAAAATTTCTTGAATGGTGATTAATTAAATATAAATATATTGGATATAGTATAATATATATTAATTCAATTCTTTTTAAAAATTGAAAGAGATTTTTATAATATCATATTAAATGATTTTATAAATATGAAATTAAAAAAATGATAAAATAAATTTATCTTAAAAATATATAACATATAAAAATTCCATATAATTGCATGACTATGTCTTAATGATGATAATGGTATATATTAATGTCATGCATTCATCTTGTCATAATAGAGATGTAGTAACCTTTAAAAAAATGTAAGCATATATTAACATATATATATGAATATACATAAAATATAAAATATAGAGAACTCAATGTTCACTACAAGATAAATAATTTTAATTATGTTTTGAGAGTTTTTTGTATTCAAATATATAATTTAATACAATTATAATCCATTTTCATTATGACATGGTTTTTCAAATTCTTTCATCAGAGAATTATACTTCCTTCAATGAATAATATCTTGCTCAAAATTTGAATTCATCTGCTAAGAAATACAAAAATAATTTAATTCAAACATTACAAACTTTAATATTTTTAAAATATAAAAAATAATAAATCTTAAAAAATATGTTTAAAGTTATTAGAGAACATCAAACCTGTTAGCGTAACTTATTAAATTCTTCTTGTAGTTGTAATATTTGTCCATTATATCCTTCTTGTATTTGTAATATCTGCCCATAATAAATGAGTGTTAACACACTTTTAATAATAATAATAATAATAATAAGTAAATCAATTTTTCAGTACTTTAAATATTCATATTTTTTTCAAAGAAAATATTCTTGTATTGTTTAAAAAATAAAAAAAATAATAATTTCATTGAAAAAAAATTCACAAATCACGTAGTTAGAGAATACTTTAGTTTTTCATACAATTGTGAAATTTTAACACTATGCATAGTTATGGGATGGCTTTTAAGGGACTTGGGGATAAACTAATTTCTATTTAATTGTTCTTGTGATAGGAATTCAATCGTAGCTATAAAATAATTATTTTAATAAAAAATATTTTAACTGTATATATCACTCATTATTATAAATAAATATTTTATAAATGTAAATATAGGTTTTGCTTTTTAAGATACCTTCTAAAAAATCTTAGATAATAAAAATGTGGTTTCATTAACAAGTTGATCCTTTTATAAAAGAGAGGCTACAAGATTCTCTATTAAAGAAAATTTATGATAATCTCATCACTTATTATAATTTAATAAAATTTTCATTAATCTGAATAAACCTAACTTTTTGTAATTATTGTCTTATTCAAATCTTTTTTGTGTTTGCTTTCTACAACAATGCAAACTAATCTAGTCATGAGAGCACTATGAGACCATAGTTTTCACTTCATGTCTCATTTATTGAATATACATAATCATTATTCTCTTTACCTTCATGAAGGGTAGTATAGATACTAAAATTTGGTATTAAGTAGTTGATAATGACAAGCTTGACATACATTTACTATATATATTATTTTGGTACATAAATATGGTCTTAAATCACTATTTTCTTACACTTATATACTACCTTATAAAATATGATCCTTCCATATTACTTTACATACCTATGTGAACCTCACTATCTATTTAAAACTAACATATTATCCTACACAAACTTATTCAGATGCTCAATTCAGTAGGCCTATTTATGCATTGATAATGTCATGTTTGATTAGTATCATTAGTCGATACTGAACTAATTTTGTTGGTATTTAATCTCTCTTAATAAAAACTATTTTTTAAAATCAAATATTTAAGGTCAACCCATCTACCTAGTATTTTGTGGTATGATAAATTACCCAATTAGACTCATCCATATACAAATGAAATATCTTACTTAATGAGGGACTTTGAACTTATCTAGTACACATTTTTACACTATTTCACTTTAAGAGAATATGCCTTATCTTCCCAAATTAGATATATATCACTATGAGTAGTCACAAGCCAAGTATGAAGCATACCAAATCTATGAAAATAAAATATTTTCAAGTATCAAATCTAAATCATTAGTAGCATATATATAATGGAGGATAATTTCAAAATCATATTAGGTGGGAGAACTATGTATTGCTTTATTTTCCTCCTTGGAGAATTGAATACGTAGGCCATAATCAATAATCTAACAAGGGTGATTGGTGTAAGCTCATCCCTTACATTTCCCCAATTTTTACAAGTTTCTAGTTGGAATGTCACAAGCACACCTAGGGTTTTAAGGATAAAAAGATTGATCTATAGAATTTTGTGCATCATCATGTTTGAACATCACACATACAAATATTTTAGAGACAATAGAAGGTGACTGTATGGTCATAGCCTCTATTTGATACACAACCACTACAAGCTAGCATTGACAATCAATATTGACCCATATCTGATAGAATTGAAACTTCACAGACATAAACATAATTATTAAACTAGAAAAATCATAAGCCTACTTTAATATATTTTATACTACCATAATATAGTCACATTCAAACATTCAACCATAAAAACTAATTATTCATCCCTTTGTGGTGATTACTATATTTAGTATTTTCTACTTGTCAAATCATTATAATTAGTTTAGTATTTTACATTAAAATGTATGTTTAAATGCCATATCTATTAATCTAAAATTTTCTAATAGTTTTTTTTGTATAACATATTGGTGAACTTGTGCATTGATCAAACTATGTGAAACCCTAGGTCTCATGTAAAGTTTCATTATTCCAGGGTTTAATATTTCATCCTTATAGTCTCTTAGACCCAATTCTTATTAATTTATGCTTATTTTGATTTTAGGTGTCATCATTATAATTTTAATTTCTTATATTATATGGATTTTTTCACTTTATATGTCTAATCATCCCCAAATCTCTAATCACTCTCCTATTATGAATTATTTTATTTTACCCCACCTCTATTCAAGGTAGTGATAACTAATTTCCATTTAAGGAGGTCCATGATAACACTATTGCAAAAGGTAGGGGCATATCATGGATACCCATTATCTAAGAAATACTATAGCTAACATGATTATGTAAGGTCAAATGCAATATCTTCAAAATAATATTGCAGATTTTAATCTCAATATTCAAACACTTGGTAACAAAATTTAATATAGATCAAAGGATATGAATTTCTCCCAATACAATATTTTATTAAGATATTTAAAAAAAGTGATAGGGTTTCATATTTCATCCATATAGTCTCTTATACCTAATTCTTATTAATTTATTCTTCCTTTGATTTTAGGTGTCATCCTTCTAATTTTACTCTGTTGTATTATATGGATTTATGCAATTTATATGTTTAATTATCCCCAAATCTCTAAACACTCTCCTATTATGAATTATTATATTTTACCCTACCTCTATTCAAGGTAGTGATAACTACTTTCCATTTAAGGAGGTCCATGATAACACTATCCCAAAAGGTAGGGGCCTATCATGGATTCCCATTATCTAAGAAATATTATATCTAACATGATTATGCAAGGTCAAATGCAATCTCTTAAAAATACTATTGAAGATTTTAATCTCAATATTCAAACACTTGGTAATAAAACATATTATAGATTAAAGGACATGAATTTCACACAATAAAATATTTTATTAAGATATTTACAAGAAGTGGGATATGCAAGACAATGATTGGGACACCATGCACAAGGCATTGCTCATCCCATTATAATATCCATTCAAAAAGGATGATAGGTCCTTGGATATATAGAAATTTTTATAAAATAATGATTAAATTAAAAATTCAAAGACATGTAATCATTTTTCTAACATCAATATAATAATCTCATATCAACTCTTATGATACACATATATGCCCAACACTTTACAGTTTCACTATGTTTAGGATATTCAAACTTGAGAGAATTAAAAAATAATGTAATATTGTTGACTATTTTGACCACAATTCAAAATAGGTCAACCCCATATATTAAAAAAATTGTATGGAGGTATATTAAGATATGTCATGGTCTTATTTGATGTCATTTAATATGCTATTCACCTTGGTCATAGTCAAATTTACTCCTAAGTCATTTCACGTCACTTAAGGGTCATATTTGAGCCATTAATAAAGGTTGTATGGTTTTATTATGTATACAAGTGTTTATAACTATTCCTAAATTTCCAATATGTTATAATATTGTCAATATTATCAGTTATAACTAAAAAACTTGTAGGTATTAAGTCAGATCAAGAAAATAGTTAGAATAGAAGGAATTTTGGCAGTTGTATGAACTCTAAAGGAATATGGCATGTGTGGTAAGATTATGGAATGATTATTAATATTACCTAACTCAATTTATACATTTTATCTATTTTTTAAGTCTAAAAAATGGTCCAAAACCATTCTACTCCTCTATCACTCTTCTTGGCATATAAAATTGGTCAACAGGTTTTCTCATGGTATGACCAGTAGGAGAGGTTTTAGGTAAAATGATCTTGTGGGGTGTTATTAAAATCAGTCCAATTAAATTTATGGTAGGATTTCAAATATATATTTCCCATGATTTATTAACCAATGCTAATAATTTAGTTATCTCTTTTTATATTCTAATCCCCACACCCTACAGGGTTTCTTCTTGTTTGAGTTGGTTCATACAATCCAATTGATGGAAGTGATATTAAAGGAGGTAGAGACCCTTATCTCATGATTTACATATTTTTTTTCATGTTTTGAGGTGAGTGGATGAGCCAAACATCTCAATTTGTAGGTTAATTAAACTAATGGAGTTATAGGCAAGTTCATCAACTATAGAAGTTTTCCCTTCCTACAATGGTTCCAATTAGAAGCAGGTATAATTTATGCACCTCTCCATTTTCATGTAAATTAAATTCCTTTCAAAACTAAGTACCAAAGGTTTCGCATGAAGGTCATTTAAAGATCAAAAGTGTAGTCATGTTTAACATAATCAGTTCTTTGCTTGCAAACAGTCGAGTCAGGTGTATGA
Organism: Torreya grandis; assembly: GCA_037957365.1. NCBI lineage: Eukaryota > Viridiplantae > Streptophyta > Pinopsida > Cupressales > Taxaceae > Torreya > Torreya grandis. Next base: position 2,259,710 of record JARHVA010000140.1, read on the forward strand.
AATCTTGCCTAACATCTATGGAGATGTAATGAAGAGTTACAAGAGGTTTTTAATATATTATTGAAGAATGATTAGTAAATACAATCCTTTAACATGACATGTAATAGACCATGATAACTAATTTAATCTTTAACACAATCCTACACCTTTGATAGACATCTTTAGGTGACCTAGAGGAGGTTGAGCATATTGAAATAAGGCATTATATCTAGTTTGAACTCCTTACTCATGGAAAGGATCCATTTGAGGATTTTTAGAAGGTATATAGCTAATTATAGAACCATATACTATGCATATTATCCAAGTTCTACCTTCACTATCCTATGTCACATTTGCATATGCATCTACAGGTCTCCACAGAGGTCTGAGTATTTGAAAGGCAAATCCTGAAGCTTATTTAAGACATATTTAAGGTTTTTAAAGGTTTAAGATACCATGGAAATAAATTTTGAAGTTATATAATATAAGGTATACTTGAGGAGTCATATTCACAATGGAGAAAGAGTTTAGGGACTTGTTACCTTAAAAACTTTGGAGCAGGGCCTTGCCCACATTTTATTCTATCATATAATGAGGTGATATGGAGTCTATATGAAGTTTAATACCTCCATCATGAATCAATATCATAAGAGAGATTCATTAACCAAATAAAGTGGATGTTTTGTTTCAATAGTTGATGATAGAGGGATCTCAATTCATGCATTCTTTCACTATAAAAGGTTAGTGTTCTCTATAGTATCTTGAAATTTAAATGATATTATAGTCCAAGGTGACCTAAAAAATAGCATACATTCATGTCAAGTGATCCTATTAAGGTGAGAGGTATACTAAGTGATCCAAAGAAAATTAAGATGGGTGGAAGTACATAGACCTATATCATCATCTATGTGTGTACCTTGCCCTCATAAAAGTCACCTATAGCCTGACTATAGGTACGTATAAACGCATGAGATGAACCTTGGTGATTATAATCATGAAAACACAAACATTTTCCAATTTAATTTGGTTTTAAGACTCCAAAGAGATATTATGAGGTGTAACATAGGTTTCAAAGGTTGAATATCATCTACAAGACCTCTTTTGCTCAAAGAATGGTCAACTATAGTTGATTGTAGTATGATAGTGCTCTAAAGTATGATTGTCTTGATATTGGCCTAACATGTGCATGGGTAGTGACAAGTCCAAATGATTTTGAAGTGAACTTGAGGATTTTAATAGGGTATTAGAGAAATAACACAGGGCCTAATAGTATAGTAAACACCTACAGGCATGTTTTTTTGAGCAAGAATACAATCATAGTTGACTGCAATCTAGTCTAATCAAGTTGAAATGTGTACATTGAAAGTGTTTTGGCAAGGGTTTTATGATGATTTTTTTTGAAAGGAACCCCATAGTATTATTAAACATTTCAAGAGACTCCCATATGAAAGAAATAGATCATGGAGGGTTCTAACACATAACTTGTATTTAGCACATAAACCTTGCATCATTAATAAGTTTGAGTAGTATACCTTGGGTTTTGAAGAATTTGGGATGCTATTTATGTGATCCAAACCTAAGGTTTTGATCATATCATTCATATAAATTTCTAAATCCCAACATATCTTTGGTTTGCCTGAGGAAATAAGGGAAGTGCCCTCTATTCTATCTTAGACATAGGGCACTCCCAGAGAGACAAATCCTATAGGTTTAGTGAGATATGATGAGAAAGTGAGTTGGTAAGTGTGAAAACATTTAAGGGATATGTAAATATCTATTTTGGACATGAAAAAACATAGGGAATCCTTCACAGTCATGTCCAATCACTCAAAGGTGGTGGTGAGGAGCTAAACACAGTCAAGTCCTACTAGGCCTTGACTAGGTCTAATGCCTAAAGGGGGTATAATTACATTTATAAGGTCAAGTAAACATCAAAAGGCATTGAAATATGTCCATGGGAAGTTATAAGGTGAGTTTGAGCCTTTGATTTGTAGAAAAATCCATGATTGAGTCATTTCTTGACTTGAGAACATGATAAGGTATGCAGAATGTAGGGAAGAACTCAAGAAAACAACTTTGGAAGCCCATATTTGTATGGATCTTTATCATGGAGGTATATACATATAGGATATGTTTTATAGGGTCCTTAACAAGGTTTTAGTGAAATTTGTCTGAGGATTGAATGTCACAATTTTATGAACAAGCCTTAAGGGTCTAAACTACTTAGAATTCTCCAAAGCCTTTGTTAATGACATGATGGGGAAGAAGTTTATAGAAATGCCTCAACATAAGTTTATATTACTAGTAAAGTGATTTTATCTTACATAAAACTCTCCTAGGATCCTTTTAATCAAGTTGGTTTCTACCTTATTTGCATGGATAGGGTATAAAATGGCTTTTATTGACAATTTTTGATGTTTTTCAAGTACAAAAGGGTTTCAAATGATGAATATCACTTTGGGATATATATTGAGACTAATATAACTCCCTATTCCCATATTTTACTTTATAAAAACACACAAGTACCTCTACAAGCACCTTCACTTTAGCTAGTCCAGAATGGCATAATGAATAAAAAGTGATCACTAAGTGAGAAGGTGATAACTCTAATTGGGAAGAATTTTAAGGTCTACCAAATGTATCTAAGGAAATTAAGACCCTTTAAAAGTTTCATTCCATCTAATATATGGATTGGTTTGATAAATTTAAGATCACCTTGGTGCCAAGTGTGAAGGATGAGCGAAAGAAAGATGATTATGACTACAGATAATGAGAACACTTATCCAAAAGAGGATTTATGATTAGGGACATA